>CM076582.1:257026156-257028656 GCA_034641835.2 Pinus albicaulis
GTGGTGTGCGCTTTGGGGGCTTCCCTCTTTTTAGGGTGTGACGTTGCACCGCCTGCGTATTTGTGGCCCTGGGCTTTATCCAGCATTGAGTGTCAGCCTGCGATAACTCCTCTTTGGAGTTTCGGTTGTTTGGGCCCCCTCGAATTTTTGGCTGGAAAGGTTGTCGGGTGCCCTGTACACGGAGGGGTGCAATAGCGGGGTGGGTTTGCTATTAGTGCATTTTTTGTCTGACGCCTTGTGTGGGTTGGGGGTCGTTTACCTCTCAGTAGTAACGTGCTCTAGGCACTTGTCTCGTCGGGGCCCTCGGCTTTTCTAGTGGTCAAGTTTAGGTTGTGGATTGTCTCTGCTTGGTTGCTTGATTGTCGCTCGTTATGTCGTGTAGATAGAAAGGATGTTGCGCCGCAATGTAGTATGTGGAAGGGTGCGAAAACGTGGGATGCTTTTGATCGGGTGCCTTGTTTTCCTTCTTTTTGGTTAAGCCAACGTCCCCTCGCGCGGCGGTGGCCCTCTGCTTTTCTAGCTAGCGTTGCTTGAAATTTGGCCCCCTTTCTCTCAAATTGGATTTTTGTCGCGAGTGTTATGGTGGGTAATGCTTGGTTTTTCTTTCTTTCTTGTCGTCGTTTTCTTCCCTTCCGGTCCCCAGCTTTACCGAGAAAAGCGAGAATTGTTGTGGGTCGGTGTCGGAGAAGGATGAAAAGCAGTGCAAGCTCCCGGGTTGGCCACCCTAGTCCTTCTCGGTCGTCGTTCCTTGCAGTTCCCCCCTTTTTTGCCAAGGCACTGGGCTTGGAAAATCTTGTACTGTGTTTGAGCCTCCCCTTGTGATTCGTTTTGTTCCCCCTAGCTTTACGGAGAAAAGGTGGGATTGCCGTGGATTTTGACGTTTCCGGAAGGATGAAAAAGCAGTGCGAGTTCCTGCTGGGGTGGCCGCCCTAGTCCTTCTCGGTCGTCGATCTGTGCAGTTCCCGCCTTTTTGCGAGGGCACGGGGCCTTGAAAGCCGGTTTTGTGTTTGAGCCTCGGCCATGTTTTGGTTCTCTTTTTTCTTCTCTCTTTTTGGGTTGCTTTTTTCTCTTCCTCCTTTCGGCCCCTAGCTTTACGGAGAAAAGGGTGAATCGTTGAGGATTGGCATTCGCGAAGGATGAAAGGCAGCGCGAGCTCCTGGGTTGGCCACCCTAGTCCTTCCCGATTGTCGTTCCTTGTGATTCCCCCCCTTTTGCGAGGGCTTGGGGCTCGCGAAGTGTTTGTTATCTGTCTGGGCCTCCTCCTTCGAGTGGGTGGACAATTTTTGTTTCTCTTTCTTTCATGTGTTTTTCTTACTTTCCTCGTTCCGACCCCCGTCTTTACGGAGAAAAAAGGGGGAGTTGTAGTGGGCTTGATGTTCGTGAAGGACGAAAAGAAGTGCGAGTTTTCAGGGTGGCCACCCTAGTCCTTCTCGGTCATCGTTCTTTACAATTCTACCCTTTTTGAAAGGCATGTGGTTTGGAAAGCAGCTCTTCTTGCTTGTTCGAGCCCCTTCCCTTTGGTGAGTGGGTGTTATGGAGTGCGGTTGTCTCGAGGGGGAAGGGGGCTTGTTGCGACGCATTGTACGTTGGGTTGGCTTTAGCCATTTCTCGTGGGGGTGCGATATTTTGGTAACACACGGAAACGACTCTCGGCAACGGATATCTCGGCTCTTGTTACGATGAAGAACGTAGCGAAATGCGATACTTAGTGTGAATTGCAGAATCCCGTGAATCATCGAGTTTTTGAATGCAATTTGCGCCCGAGGCTTCGGTCGAGGGCACGTCTGTCTGGGCGTCGCATCCCAATCAAACGCGCTCCTTGCAATATGGTAGGGAGCAGCGGAGGTGGTCGTCCGTGCTCAATGCGGTGCGGTTGGCTGAAATGTGGCAGGCGATGTTTCGTGGCGTGCGTCGGCAAGCGGTGATCTTGTCCCCTTGGTTGGGCAGTCGGCGTTAGCCGATGCGGGCTCTCTGTGGCATCCCTTGAACTTGCTTTGCTCTCTCTTGTCCTCCCATTGGGTAGGGCGGATTTAGCTCCAACTTGCGACCTCAGCTCAGGCGAGAACACCCGCTGAGTTTAAGCATATAATTAAGCGGAGGAAAAGAAACTTACAAGGATTCCCCTAGTAGCGGCGAGCGAACCGGAAGAGCCCAGCATGAAAATCGGGTGGCAGCGTCGCCTGAATTGTAGTCTGTAGAAGCGTCCTCAGCGGCGGACCCGGGCCAAGTCCCTTGGAAGGGGGCGCCCGAGAGGGTGACAGCCCCGTCGGGCCGGGACCCTGCCGCATCACGAGGCGTTGTCGGCGAGTCGGGTTGTTTGGGAATGCAGCCCTAATTGGGTGGTAAATTCCGTCCAAGGCTAAATACGGGCGAGAGACCGATAGCGAACAAGTACCGTGAGGGAAAGATGAAAAGGACTTTGAAAATAGAGTTAAAGAGTGCTTGAAATTGCCGGGAGGGAAGCGGATGGAGGCTGTCGATGCGTCTCGGTCGGATGTGG
>CM076582.1:257665015-258030213 GCA_034641835.2 Pinus albicaulis
AGCATGTTCATTAACTTGTTTTTATTAAATTGTTTAATGAAATTGTCTAATTATTGTTCTGTACTTATGTATATTTTGTAGATATTGGGTAATTTGTTGGTGATGAGATGCCACCGCCACCAAATGATCCAGGTGTAGATCCTGATGACGATCAGGAGATGGAAGATGCGAAGGATCAGGCCAGTGACAGAACTGGTCCTCATGATCATGCGCAGGTACCTGTGGGTATGAGGCCTAGGCCTGAAACTAGATTTAGGATGGAGTTGAGCCACCAACTCTGTCGAATCCTAGTGGAGGAGGGATTCAGGCCGACCACTATCAGAGAGATACATGCCGATGATAGGCTGACAACGTTATGGAAAGGCATGCCACGTGATATGTTGACCCTGATGCGGCATGTCGTTGGAGCTACCAGCTAAGTGGCGCGGTTGAGGAGGGCCGTTCGAGGTAGGCATGGTGGAGATGCAGTACATCGACAGCCGAGCAACGACACATCATCTGATGATCACGATCAAGGGAGTGATCACTGTTCACCTCGCGCTGGAGATGAGCATCCTGCAAAATCTAGAAGTCATGATCATGAGTAGGTTGGACCATCCACGTCGCGTCATCGTGAGTAGCCTGCAACAGCCAGCAGTCATGATCATGAGTAGGCTCGACCATCCACGTCGAGTCATCATGAGCAACCTATAACATCCATTATGTTAGGTCTCTGTAACAAGCAAGATTGGCAAAGTCCGATCACAGAGTTAACATCATTTCAACCAACTTTGGGATTCTAGGATCTAGCCCTCCTGAATCCGGAGAGGGATCTCTCCAATATGTACAACGATGGATATTGTCTTCGAAGTTTAAAGTGATGATATTAGGCTAGTTATGAGGTCCAAGGGTTTTGTTTGGTCTTTTCGGATGATTGAACATAATTGCTGTCTGAGGCAGAAAGATCTATATGTAAATAGGTTCAACAGTGAGAAGTTGCAAGAAAAAGAGTAAGCTTTGATCAAGAAGAGGGATGATGGCAAGTTGTCAATCCATTGGGCTATGGAGTCATAAGAGGATTTAATTGAAACATTCAGGTTCAAGAGTGATCTATGGGGCAAGTCATCTATGCCTAAGGATCTCTTTAGAATTTGATTTATGGAATGGAGTGATAAAAATAAGAAGGGGAAAAGACAGATGCAAAACAAAGAGCATCCCAGGCACTGGTAAGTACTTTGAAACTAGCCAGCCTTTGACCAAGCACTTAAGAAAAACATAGAAGCAAACTAGGATCTGGTAAGTACTTTGAAACTATCCAGCCTTTGATACACTTCTAATAGAATACAAATAAAGACGAAGGGAAACTTGAAGGCAACCTTTCGAGTAGAAACCAGTGGGCTGGGCTCACCCTAATCCTCTCCTAGCTCTCCTTTACTTAGTTACATCCAAGACAATCACAAAGATAACATAGAATGGCCTAAGATCTGATAAGTACTTCAAAAATAGTCAGCTTTTAACACATCCTAAGAGAAACAATCGAATAGTTGAGCAAACAATAAAGGGACTCAGGGCTAACCTTTGATTTCCTCAATTCATTCCTTACACAACATATATTGAAAGTAACATCTAAAAATAACATTCAGCTGTGACGAAAAGATGAGGGAACGCCAGCATCTCTATACTTAGACTGAATTAAATCATTTCTAAATAACACAATTAGAAGAAAACATTGGAATAAAGATTTCTCAGCCAGAGAAGGTTACTGGTATACAGTAAGTCCTAACACTATTCAAACTATTCTTTACAGTGGAAAATGAAACGAATTGAAAACGGAAATAAAATGACAAGTTCACAGTGAGAATAACATCACCATCAGCATAGACCAGGATCCCATAAATCAGCTTGTATTGATGCTTCAAACCGGTTACAATCTTCATGTCCAATGTTTTAATCCATCTCTCTTCACAACCTAACCTATCTGCTACAAGCAGAGCTCCAAGAGCCGATGAAACCACTATCTACAGTCAAGAGTTTTCAGCTCAGTTACACAGAATGTTTCAGCAATTACATTAACAACCAACTAATCCAACCCTTCACTCATCTTCTACTGAAGTATTTATAGAAGGATGAGGAGGTGAGACCTAACAAAAGATCTCTTGAAGCAATTAATACAGACACAAGACTTCGTGGCCTTTGAAGGGCTCGATGAAGAAATTCACAGGTGGAACACTGTATTAACTGTTTTACATTTATGAATTAAGCTCAGTAGGAGCTTTATTTGACTTTGAGGCTCTGCGTACTGTGGGGAGTAACTCTGCAGATATTCTGTCATTAAATTTGGGGCAGAAATAACTTCTTTGGCTGTTCCGAGGCATAATATCTGATCCTGTTCAATAAATTTAGCCTCTGACTGAGCATTTTGAGGCAATAGGTGGCACTGCGGTGGTTGAGGAATCAATTTGCCTCAAAGTATGGCGGTGGAGGCAATATGCCTGATGAAACACTTTAAGGTTTTCTTTTAGACTATGTTTTAGATTGGGGATTAGGCTTTTGATAACTGTCTTAGCCGTAATCCCCATAAAAACTATCTTCAATCTTCATCTGCTGTGCTCTATCTTCAAAACTGATACTCTTTAACTGTGTTTGAATTAAAACATTGTCTTGTCGATGTGCAGACCCGCACTGGGCTTTACGGCGTCAATACTCATAGAGTACTGACGAAACATGGAATAGAGCCTCGTGAATGGCTTCTCTGTAATGAAACGAGGGCATGAGAATCGTCATTCCCAGCCCTTGGCATTTCTTCGTTATACAATGGAAAACCATTTAGAACACCTGCATCAAATACAAAACAATTAAGAAATCCTGCGAAAAATAGGTTTAAATTGCTTCAGATGGTGGGGGAGGAGCGTAGCTGTCGGATAAAAATATCTAACGGTGGAGATCGGCGCAAAACAGAAAAATGAGAGCGGGGAGAAGAAATAAGGCGGGGTGGTTTTGGACCGTCCGATCTGGACACGTGGACGGTCCTGATCTAATCGGAGGATCTCAATCGGGGGTGGCAGGCAAGTGCATGCGATGTAAATTTCCGATGCGATTGAGCGCTGGCCATTGATCTGCAGATCAGATCGACGGCGGAAGGTGAATCAGAGGGTTTTTGAAACGGGGCAAGACTTGTGATCGGAGGGAATAAGGACCGTTGGATCCTCGGGAGGATGGACGGCTCAGATTTAATCGGAGGATCGCGATTGGGGAGGGCAGAGAAGGGGATGCGATTGAAACGCAGCGATGTGATTGAGCGCTGTCCGTCCAATCATCAGGGAGATGGACGGCTAGGATTAAATCGGAGGACTGTGGAAAGGGCTTGCGATTATCGTTCGGGCGACTAGTGCGATCAAGCGATGTAATCGGAGGGATCGCAAGGGTGTGCGATGGCCGTCGGATTGCGAAAAAGATGGACGACTATGATGGAATCGGCGGATCGCAATCGGGAGTCGCAGAGATGGGCATGCGATTGCGCAATAAGGAAAAGTTGCGATGCGATTGTGCGCGGACCGTTGGATCGAAGGACTTAGATCAACGGTCAGGATTGCTTCGACCTACGCACCAGCGGAAAAACCTTTAAACATATGAAAACCAACGCTTTTGCAATAAACACAAGTTATAATGGATCGGGCGGAAAATATATAAGTAAAGGAAAAAGGCGCCTGATTGCGGGGCCGGTGGTTTTCACGGAATGTAATATGCCCAGGAGTATAAAGACTAGGGCCAATCGCAATCAAGCCATTGAGCCTGGTCTTTCCGATCAACCCATTTGTGTTGTTTCCAATTGTGATTGCACGATCGACTCTTTTTAATCAACCCATTTATATTTATCACGTGGTTTTAAGTTTTTAACTTAAAACTTTTGGAAAGTGGGTTTTTGGGTTTACAAAGGAAAATATTGATCGGAGAGGGATTTTTCAATGGTTTATCGCCCGATTGCGGGCTCTATGGTTATATGAGGAAATAATATGATCGGGGGGTTCCGAAATAGTTAAAAAGTGAGTTTTTAACTATGAAAGGGGAAATTTTCATAAATGGAAAGAAGAGGACTTATGAAAACAAGGTAGTTTTGATGTAGAAAAAAGGGAAGTAGATGAAAGGTTTTGAGAAGAGGAGAAATTACGATCTTTCAGCAGTCTTTCAGTTGGAATCAGCAGAAATTCCTGAGTATAAAAATGGGACAGCAAATGAGGATTTTGGACAAAGGCATGAGGCCTACAAGGAGTCTTCAAGAGCCAACAATTTTTAGTGATAAAATTTGTTCCTTGGAGGCTCAAAAAAGATCTTAGCCACCTTTTGGTATAACAAAATATTATAGGTGGCTAACAGTGGCTCCACTTGGGGATGGTGCCTTCTTGAAGGAATCAAGAATTAGGTAGTTTTGATGTAGAAAAAAGGGAAGTAGATGAAAGGTTTTGAGAAGAGGAGAAATGACGATCTTTCAGCAGTCTTTCAGTTGGAATCAGCAAAAATTCCTGAGTATAAAAATGGGACAGCAAATGAGGATTTTGGACAAAGGCATGAGGCCTACAAGGAGTCTTCAAGAGCCAACAATTTTTAGTGATAAAATTTGTTCCTTGGAGGCTCAAAAAGATCTTAGCCACATTTTGGCATAACAAAATATTATAGGTGGCTAACAGTGGCTCCACTTGGGGATGGTGCCTTCTTGAAGGCATCAAGAATTCAGACTTGATTTCTGGGAGGCTGATTAGTTGCCTCATCCATTGGGCTGTCCTTCTGTGATTGAATGATCTTCTTCTAAAAACATATTTGGCAACCATGAAAACAATGGACCTTTATCAACCAGCTTGCTACCTACCCAATCCTACAGATCTAGCATTTTTTCTTCATCAGAGTGCACTTGGATTGGCAAACTCTATTCACAACATTTTATTCTTTTGAAAGCAAGAAATCTAATCTACTTCTACTCCTTATTTCTCCCTGAACTCAGATTAAACAGTTGAGCTCAGATATTTCTCTACCTAGTCTACTGTCTGTTGGGATTAAACAATCCAACAAACTTTCATTCTCTAAATTCTACAACAGAAATTTAAAAATAGTCAAGTCAAGATTGAGCTGTTTGACTTGCTATGATCTATGGCATAAGAACAAGTTGCACATAGATTTTTATTTGCAGAAAATTAAATCAAAATGGAAGGCTTAAGATCTGAAAGTTTCTCATTATGGCCTTCTTTTTCTTTACAGCTCTGTTTTTAATTTTGTTTTGAGTTGTCTCTTTCTTGATATCTGATTCAGATTTTGGGCAAATTAGAACCAGTTTTTCTCTTTTATGACTTAGAAAAATAAAACAGTTTTGAGTCATCTCTCTTTGGAAACTTTGGTTCAGATTTTGAATATGTTTGAACCTTTAATTTCTATCCTAATCTATCTACTGATAAGCCAAGATTAAATAGTTTGGCAAATCGAATTCACTTATCCTATCAGCAGAAAAATTTAAAGCTAATTTAGTCAAGATTAAATTGTTTGACTAATTAGAAGTGTGTTTTTTTAGGAGTGGCATTTGGGCTTGCACACTTTCAGATTTTATTTCTTTTTTGGTATGGGCTATACCTTTCTTGCTTTGAAAATCTGCCCTCTTTTATTTTTCCTTATTGTTTTTTGTATTTTTGAAGTTTTATAACTTTTGAATGTAATGGTTAGACTATGATATTTACAATGGAGACAAAAATGCTTTGAAACTTAAGACTCTTGGCAGAAGTAATGCTTGAGCATCCTGCCATTGACAGGACCTCCATATAGGTCTTCTCCATTCAATTCTTTCAAGAAAAATGTATTATGACCCCCCCCAGCATGAATAACATATGGCCCTTTCCACAAGTTCTCAAACTTGCCATGTTTCCCCTTCTCTTCCCTCCGTGAATCCCACTTAAGAACAACACTTCCAACCTGGAAATTGTTTGCCTTAGTCCTCTTATCAAATTGCTTCTTCATATTTTCTTGGACTAACTGTGTTCTCTCATAAACTTCTTCTCTAGTCTGTTGTAAATGGATTGTTTGGTTGATCCTCCTCTGCATATCATTTTCCTCAACCTGTACTTCTTGAAGGAGTTTTATGACCGGAACTCCTAATGAGGTAGGAAAAATTGCATCCATGCCATAAACTAACTGATAGGGGCACATATTTATTGATTTCTTTGTAGTTAGTCTATCAGCCCATAAGGCATGAACCAACTTACTGTGCCATGATTTTTGATTTTCTTCCAACAGTTTTTTAATGATATTGATGAGACTCTTGTTGGAGGATTCAACTAATCCATTTCCTTGGGGGTAGTAAGCAGTGGAATGGCCCAAGGTTATATGGTATTTGTGACAGAAATCAACCATCTTTTTGGATTTGAAAGCAGCAGCATTGTCTGTTATGATTTTTCCGGGACAACCAAATCTGGATAGGATGTGGGTTTCAAGAAACTTGATAATGACAGAGTCATTAGCATTCCTGGTAGGTATAGCTTCTATCCATTTGGTGAAGAATTCAGTGGCTGTGAGGATCCACTTATGTTGAGCTGAGGAAGATGGATGAATTTCTCCAATGAAGTCCAGCCCCCATTGTTGAAAAGGTGCCTCAACTCTGATAGGATGTAGGGGTAAGGGAAGGAGCTTTTTCTTGCCATCAAAGATTTGACACTTATGGCAAGACATGACCAGCTTCTGAGTATCTGGGAAAAGTGTAGGCCAATAGTAACCTGATCTGAGAATTTTGTTTGCTGTGGCCTTCCAGTAGAGGTGTCCTCCACATTCCCCATCATGTAGTTCATGCATGATCTTCCCTGCATCATCTGCCAGTTCGGCATGATCTTCCCTCGATCCTCGTTGGTTCCCGTGTTTCGACAGCTTAAAATCAAAATATAAGGCAACATCAACAACTAACATTGGAGTTACAGGACCTAGTCCTCCCGTTCTCGTGAGAGGGATCTCTCAAATATTTGTTTGCAAAGGTTTATCTTTTGTTTGCTTTGGTTATGGAATTTTAGACTAGTTACTACGTGCAGACTAGTTATTACGTGCAGATGTTTGTTTGGTTGGGTTGAGTTGATACAACAGAATATGAAAGGTCTAGGAAAGATAGACAGAAAGAGGAAATATCCAGTTCATTGGGCAATGGAGTCAAAATAAGATCATGACAAACTCTTCAAGGGATATGGGATATCAAAGGGCAAATCTAACTTGGCCACAGGATCCTTTGTTTTGGAATGAGATCGACATTAATGATTTGGAAAAAGAAATTTAATTCTCAACAAAGGGAACTTGAGAAACATAACTTATCAATAAAGAGATATTTGATAGACAGGGCTAACCATAAATTCTACAAATATTCTTTAAGCAAATAATGATTTCAAGACAACTTCTAAAATGAAATCTAAGATTCGGGGAACACCCTATTTCCTCAAAGATCTTATTTTAAAGGATTTAGAAAACATAAAAGATTCACCGATAATTGCATTCATAGAAGAGGGAACACCTAAATAACATCTGTGTTTGCAACTATAAAGACCTTCAAAACAACTGTTTAAGCAGGGGCAAAGGGTAAGATCAAAACTGACCTCTTTGGTTAACTTAAGACAATGGTACTTCGAAGGGAGATTTCAATAACGGCTTTCAAGTGATGGCAGACAAGCAAGGAGAACCATAACATGCTAAAACCAACTATTTGAGCTATCAAGGAAATAAACGAGCATGAAGACTAAAGAGAAGGTTTAAAGCCTCTAAAATACTTCAGCAGAAGAAAACATAAAACAGTGAAGGGTGAACAGGTCTAAGGTGCTTCCAGGAATCATTTCTTAGCCTAAAACTTTCAGCCTACTGTAGTAAGAAATTATGGAACATAATGAAAACAAGGGAAAAACATTTAACAGTTCAGAGCACTTCACCAACAGCCAAGCTCATGGATCCAATGATAGAGCCTTCCCAGGAACAGACATGCAACGGCATCATCAAGACATCCAAGACTCCAAATTATTTTCAACTTCAACAGACTTGTATATTTATTTCGGAGAGTTTCAATATTACAACTTGTGATCAAACAGCAACCAACCTTCTCATCTTATGCAGAAGTACTTATAGGAAGATGAGGAGGTGAGAACTAACAAAAATATCTCGTGAACCACTAATACAGATTAAATGACTTCTCGGTCTCTTGAGGGGTTTGATGGAGAAGTGTACAGGTGGATCACTGTATTAATGTTTTACAATTAATATCAAAGCTCGATGGGAGCTTTATTTGACTTTGAGGCTCTATGTTCTGTCTGGAGCAACTCTGCAGCTATTTTCTATTACACTCCTTTGGAAGAATTAACTTCTTGGCAGCGCTGGAGGCAGATATTTCCTGAATCAATAACTTCGGCCTCTGTTTTGAATGGTTTGAGGCGACAGGTGGCTCTTTGTAGTAGCCGAGGAATCAATTCGCCTCAGTTGAAGCAGTGGAAACCTTTCTGTCTGATAAAACACTTTAGGTTTTCCTTTAAACTGTGTTTTAGATTGGGGATTAGGCTTTTGATAACTGTCTTAGCCGTAATCCCCATAAAAACTGTCTTCAATCTTCATCTGCTGTGCTCTGTCTTCAAAACTGATACTCTTTAACTATGTTTGAATTAAAACAGTGTCTTGTCGATGTGCAGACCCGCACTGGGCTTTACGGCATCAATACTCATAGAGTACTGACGAAACATGGAATAGAGCCCCATGGATGGCTTCTCTGTAATGAAACGAGGGCATGAGAATCGTCATTCCCAGCCCTTGGCATTTCTTCGTTATACAATGGAAAACCATTTAGAACACCTGCATCAAACACAAAACAATTAAGAAATCCTGTGAAAAAATAGGTTTCAGATGGCGGGGGAGGAGCGTAGCTGTCGGATAAAAATATCCAACGGTGGAGATCGGCAAAAAACAGGAAAATGAGAGCGGGGAGAAGAAATAAGGCGGGGTGGTTTTGGACCGTCCGATCTGGACACGTGGACGGTCCTGATCTAATCAGAGGATCTCAATCGGGGGTGGCAGGCAAGTGCATGCGATGTAAATTTCCAATGCGATTAAGCACTGGTCGTTGATCTGCAGATCAGATCGACGGTGGAAGGTGAATTAGAGGGTTTTTGAAATGGGGCAAGACTTGTGATCGGAGGGAATAAGGATCGTTGGATCCTCGGGAGGATGGACGGCTCAGATTTAATCGGAGGATCGCGATCAGGGAGGGCAGAGAAGGGGATGTGATTGAAACGCAGCAATGCGATTGAGCGCTGTCCGTCCGATCATCAGGGAGATGGACAGCTAGGATTAAATCGAAGGACTGTGGAACGGGCTTGCGATTAGCGTTCGGGCGACCAGTGCGATCAAGCGATGACCGTTGGATCAGCGGGAAATGAACGGATAGGATGTAATCGGAGGGATCGCAAGGGTGTGCGATGGCCGTCGGATTGCGAAACAGATGGACGGCTGCGATGGAATCGGCGGATCGCAATCGGGAGTGAGACGGGAAGGCTTGCGATTGCGATCGGAGGGAACTTGCGATTGAGCGCAGACCGTCGATTTGAGAACAAGATCAACGGTCGGGATTTAATCGGGGATCGGCAATCGGAGGTCGCAGAGATGGGCATGCGATTGCGCAATAAGGAAAAGTTGCGATGCGATTGTGCGTGGACCGTTGGATCGAAGGACTAGATCAATGGTCAGGATTGCTTCGACCTACGCACCGGCAGAAAAACCTTTAAACATATGAAAACCAAAGTTTTTGCAATAAACACAAGTTATAATGGATCGGGCGGAAAATATATAAGTAAAGGAAAAAGGCGCCCGATTGCGGGGCCGGTGGTTTTCACGGAATGTAATATGCCCGGGAGTATAAAGACAGGGGCCAATCGCAATCGGGCCATTGAGCCTGGTCTTTCCGATCAACCCATTTGTGTTGTTTCCGATTGCGATTGCGCGATCGGCTCTTTTCAATCAACCCATTTATATTTATCACGTGGTTTTAAGTTTTTAACTTAAAACTTTCGAAAAGTGGGTTTTTGGGTTTACAAAGGAAAAAATTGATCGGAGAGGGATTTTTCAATGGTTTATCGCCCGATTGCGGGCTCTATGGTTATATGAGGAAATAATATGATCGGGGGGTTCCGAAATAGTTAAAAAGTGAGTTTTTAACTATGAAAGGGGAAATTTTTCATAAATGGAAAGAAGAGGACTTATGAAAACAAGGTAGTTTTGATGGAGAAAAAGGGGAGCAGATGAAAGGTTTTGAGAAGAGGAGAAATGATGATCTTTCAGCAGTCCTTCAGTTGGAATCAGCAGAAATTCCTGAGTATAAAATGGGACAACAAATGAGGATTTTGGACAGAGGCATGAGGCCTACAAGGAGTCTTCAAGAGCCAACAATTTTTAGTGATAAAATTTGTTCCTTGGAGGCTCAAAAAAGATCTTAGCCACCTTTGGTATAACAAAATATTATAGGTGGCTAACACATTACATGATATGGTCGGACTCATTTATTCTTATTCTAGGGTTGGTTCCTGATGTATATCCTCTTCTTTTGAAGTTTCTTGTTCATTTTCTTCCTCCTCTTCACAATCTACGTAAAATAATTTCTTCTCATCACACTTATGACCTTTAGTGTATTTGCTATCACAACTGTAGCAAAGCCCTTTTTCTCTTTTTTCATCTAATTGTTGTGGTGTCAACCTTGTAGGTTGTGGAAGTCTAGTAGTAGCAACAATGCAATCTTTATAGATGTGAGTGGTAGGCTTCTTTGTCGCCATAATTTTACATTCAATTTTTCTTGACAACCTGAATGCCTTCTCCAATGAATCAGGTTTCCAAACGCAAACTTCATGTTGGATGTTGTCCTTTAAAGTCCCTATAAAGACATTAATCCTGTGTTCCTCTGGAATATCAGTTACTCTTATATTCAATTTTTGGAAGTTCTCAATGTGATCCCCCACTGAACCCTTTTGTTTGAGATTTATCAATTGGATAAAGAAGGTGTTTCTCTTTGTATCCTCATAATATGCTATCATTTCCTCCGTAAAAATTTAGCTTTAGTTGCATGTAGATGTGGTTTCCTCTGTAAAAGAGCATAACTTAACATATAAGCATGTTGTAAAGAATAGAAAATAAGACAACCATCAACAACTTAAGAACACGAGACATTGATAATGGAGTTCACCTAGTGTGGGCTACATCTCCGGGCCCGGTGTCAAAATGGGGTAGGCTGCTTCATATAGTGCTGGAAGATGTGATGATGTACATGGTTGATGTCTCTTTCGTACAAGGTTATGTTCCCTCAACATGAGTGGCTTGTCTCTCCATGAGACTTTCCCCTACAAGAACTCTCACTCACAATGGAACTCCTATGAGCATGACATAATCTCACATGAAGCAAAACAAAGATCTCGCAACATGCATTAAGCAAGGATCTAGAAATAATACATCTCATAACAAAAATAGGCACATAATCAAAACCTCATATACCTCAACCCCTAAAGCTGGCTGAAGAAGCAGATGCTTAGCTGTTGAACCTAGCTGCACCATCGAATACATGGCATCGAGGGGCATAGAATCAACTGTCCACACTTGAAAATCGGACATCGTCACTCCAATATGGAAAATGGCCAAAAAATGGGAAGATATGATGTTAAAACGGACATCGCCATTGAGTTCTTGTCGCCGAGAGGTGTAAAATCGACATAAATTTTGTTGAAAATGGGCTTCAGCAAGTTTTGGGCCTCAAGGAATATTTTTTATTCCCTCAAGATTCCATAAGATTCTTTTTTGCTGGGAATCTGCGAATATGTTGCTCAGATGGCCATTATGACTTTACCGTCATGTTCCATGTGAAATTCTAGTTAAAATGAATGTAAAATTCATATCATTATGAAAAAATGAAATTTTACCTCTAGAGAATATTTTCAACATCTAAGAAGATTCCCTACAAAGATGTTGTCTCGAATGGTGTACCAACATGGATCTACCCTTTTGGATGCACTCATAATTCCACCCTAGGTTTGGGCTTAGCGTTCTGCTGCTCGACCTCTGAGTTCCACCATAACATGATTCTTCAAATATGCTCCTTCTCGGTTGGGCGAATGATTGGTGTTTATATATAATTTTTGGGTGGACAGAACAATGTGTTTAATAATCAAAACATGATGAGAGTCATAACTCAAGTCTGTCCTAAACCATGCTTATAACCAACATATAACCAACTTTATTACATGAACTTTTAATCGAGGGTTGTTTCAAGTTCAAACATTTTGAGAGCTTATTATGCTTGTGGACATTATGATTTTCAAGTACACTAGAACTCTACAATGATATATCTCATGTGGTTATCCTAGAACTTATGTCTTCCATTTTCTAAGAAAGGTCGAATTAGAGACAATTATTTAATCAATATTACTTTCATGTGACTTATTATACTATTTAATTATGTGGTATATCTAATATGCATCATTTTATGATCCGATAAAAATAGAATTGTGAAAAAATGGTTTTGAATGCTTCCACAATTTCGACCTGCAACCTACACTTGAATACAGCTGAGGATCACCGCTTGCCTACAGCTCCACCATTCTACCATCCTTTCTTTCCTCAAGCACCCGCTCCTTGTGGGGGCTTCTCATTCTAGGAGTTTGGGCGGATATTCCATGGGGATCGGCATCTATCATGGTCAGCTTGCAGTTATGATTAAGCTCCATCATCAACGGTTGTTGAGATGGATGAAGAACTCATCGACTACTTTGATGGCCACTATGGCTCTGCATCCATTTGGAATGCACCTCCACGTATTTCAGCAACTATGGATTTTTCAATGTTGGCGAATCTCCTGCATTCTCTCGAAGATGAAGTTAGGGTTTCATCAAAATATATCCATGTTGGTCCTAACCCTCTAGATTTCGACTCCTATCTAGCAGACAGTCTTATATCTGCGGGAAATCCTTTTCTCAGCTCCCTCTCTAACTTGTATTTCCTCGCTCCCAGGATTAACCGTCCCCTTCATCGTCCTCGCTTCATTTTCTTGAACATTGTCTCGGGCCAACTTCACCAGATATTTCCATTGTTGAAACCCCACATATTAGTTGTGCGACTGTGCCTTCTGGAACCCTATAATGGACCGGATCATATAGGATTTTATCCCCATAATCTATTGCTACATCAGTACCATCTTCACTTCCTCCACAGACTACCCTGACATCTATTTTCCCCTCGCCTGGTTGCTTTGCTGATGGACCGATCCCTCATCCTAAAAGTCTTGCTGCTACGGCTAGGGTTAGTACCTCATCATATGGGCCTTCAGTAGATGTTGACACTTCACAAGCAAAATCTTATAAGAAATGAGGGAAGAAATAAAAGTGCATCAAGGTCAGCAAAAAAGGTAGTCATCTTATTCTCGGGAAGGTTATTCGCATGGAAAAATTCATCAGCATGACTAATAGGGTATTGGTAGGTTGAGTGTGTGGTAGGAATTAATATGCCTCGTAGTTGCGGAAGTGGATCTCATAGATTCGGGATCAAATCATGGAGACCATTCCTTTTGTGGTCTCTATGATGAAAGGGTGGTTTTCTATTCAATTCCATAGGAAAAAACATGTTCATTGGGTCCTCTCTAAGTATTGGCACATTGAAATGGTGCTCGTCTTTCTCAAGAGATGGAGTCCCCTTTTTTATACTGAGAGAAAACAACTAGGTGGAGGCCCCATTTGGGTCAGACTTCCTGGATTACCATTAAACCTATGGTCTGAGGACATTTTTAGATGTATTGGAGATATTCTAGGGGCCTATCTTGATCATGACATATCATTTGTAGAGACGGGGAAAATGGCCTTCGCTCGTATCTTGGTTCATCTTGACACTCGTGAAGGTCTGGAAGAAAATTTGAAAATTTAGTGGAGGAACACCACTCGATTAAAATTGCTAGATTATGAAGGGTTTCCCTTACGATTTCGTCGATGCCACAAATTTGGTCATATGTTCAAGTATTATCCTTCGCTCTCTAATGACGCTCCTTCACATGTCAATTTTTTGGATAATACAGGGATAGCAGGATTGTCAATGGCGTTGGATCAACAGAAGAAGAAGGCTGGGAGGAGCATACATGTTCCATGCGGAACTGTACAAAAAAATTCACATGCTTGTGTCATTCTGATCTCTCCAAGGTTCACCAGATCTCGCTCCACAAATTTCGTTCCTCCTTCGAGTATTGGTGCCTCTCCTTCACTTTCATTTCCTTTTGTTTATTTTGTGCCATCTGTATCTATACAGTCGCACATAAAAGAAGTAAATAAATCTCGTTGCCATATTTCTCTTATTACTTTCCCTATTGTGACCTCCCCGAATGTTTTTTCTTCCCCACCTCCCTTTATTCCATCCTCCCGTTAGCCACCTATAATATTTGCTCTAGCAAAAAGGTGTTTAATCTGCTTTTATCTTCAAGGAACAATTTTTCATTACTAAAATTTGTTGGCTCTTGAAGACTCCTTGTAGGCCTCATGCCTCTGTCCAAAATCTTCATTACTTTTCCTATTAATTCTGTTGATTTCCTGTAAGAAACTGCTGAAGAAACCATCATTTTTCCCCTTCTCCCACTCATAACTAACCTTCATTTACTCCCCCTTTTCTCCATATTATTTCCCTACTTTTCATAAATTTCTCCCTCCATTCGTGAAAATCCTCCTGACATGGTTTAAAAATTCTGGTTGAGCTGTGCCGAACCCCCAAAATCCCCTTTAAAATCTTTCCCCTAACCTTTGTTGGCCATTTTCCTCCCTTACCCCTCTATCGTTCCTTTCCTCGACCTTCAAATTCCATTTAAAAAGGCCAAAACCCACCTTCCAACCTTAATATAGGCATAAGCCCCCTCCCACTAGCCCCTTTCAAACCACTTCCCCGCACATGCCCCGGCGCTGGGACCAAGCGCTTAAGTCCCAAGCGCTAATCGCAATCGGAAGTCGGGCGGGTGCACAAATCCTTTGTAAAAAGTCAAAACTCCGATGCGATTTATTTATAACAATAAGTCTGGCGATGCGTTCCGCACCGTTGATCTTCCGCGGAGATCTGACGGTGGAGCGCTAATCGCAGCCCCCGCCCAATCGCAATCGCAATGCTTCAAATGTGCCCTCCGATCAATCGCAGTCCATACCTCCGATTCTTTCCCCGCTGTCGATCTGGTCCTCAAATCAACGGCCAGCGCTCAATCGCAAAGTTTCAAATCGCATGTTGTTTTGTGACCTCCCCGATTGCGATCCTCCTATTAAATCTGGGCTGTCCATTTCCCGCCTATCCAACGGCCCTTATTCCCTCCAATCGCAAGTCCTACCGCCATTTCAAAACCCGCCGATTCGTTTTCCGCCGTCGATCTGATCTGCAGATCAACGGCCAGCGCTTAATCGCACTGGAAGTTCAATCGCATCCCCTTTTGTGCCACCCCCGATTGAGACCCTTCGATTAGATCTGGACCGTCCACGTGTCCAGATCAGACGGTCCAAAATTGCTCCTCCTTATTCTTCTCCCGCTATCCTTTTTGCCTTTCTATGCAGATCTCCACCGTTGGTTGCCCTCATCCGACGGCTACGCTCCTCCCCCGCCATCCGAAGCAGTTTTAACCTATTCCCGCAGGATTTCTTAACTGTTGTTGTGTTTTGCAGGTGTTTTAATGGTTTTCCATTATAGAATGAAGGAAAGCCGAGGGATGGGAAAGACGTTTCCCGTGCCTTCTGGCTATCTTAAAGAGGCCATTCACGGGGCTCTATTCCATGTCTCGTCAGTACTCTATGAGTATTGATGCCGTAAAGCCCAGTGCGGGTCTGCACATCGACAAGACACTGTTTTTAATCAAACACAGTTAAAGAGTATCAATGTTGAAGAACAGAGCGCAGCAGAGCAGAAGATTGAAGACAAATTTAGGGATTACGGCTAAGATTGACTATCAAAAGCCTAATCCCCAAATTAAACACAGTTAAAGAAAAATCATAAGCATTTAAACAGACAGAAAGGCTTCCACCGTTTCAACTAAAGGCGAATTAATTCCTCAGCTACCGTAAAGGCCACCTGTTGCCTCAAACCATGCAAACCAAAGGCTGAGTTATTGAAGAAAATCAGATATCCGCCTCCAGCACAGCCAGGGAGTTACTTCTGCAAGGAAACCAATGAATAAATATCTGCAGAGTTACTCCAAAACGCAGCATATGAGCCTCAAAGTCAAATAAAACTCACTTCGAGTTTTAAATCATAAATGCAAAAGTTAATGCAGCACTTCCACCTGTAATTTCTCCAATCGATGCCTCTCAAAGGGCCGAGAAGTCTTCACTCTGCATTAACTGTCCTTGAGATATTTTGTTAAAATCTCACCTCCTCATCTTCCTATAAATACTTCTACAGAAGAGGAGAAATTGTTGGTTGCAGAACTTTGAAATACACTTGAGCCCGAGACTTCTATTTGTACATAGTATTCACTGGCCCTTGAAGCTCTGTTTGTGCTAGAGTAGTTAGGTTGAATAGTGAAGATGATTGCTGAACTGAAACATTGGACTTGAAGTTTGTAGCTGGTTTGACATCAATATAAAAGCTGTTTCATGGGATCCTGATCTATATCGACGGTGATGTTATTCTCATTTGTAACTTGTTGTTTTATTTCTGTTTTCATGTTGTTTCATTCTCCACTGTAAAGAACAGTTTAAACAGGGTTAGGACCTGTTGTATATCAGTAACCTTCTCTGGCTGAGAAATATTTATTTGAATGTTTTCTTCCAATCTGTGTTATTTAGGAATGACTTAATTCAGTTTTAGGCATGAGAATGCTGGTGTTCCCTCATTTTATCGTCCTAGCTGAATATTATTTCTGAATGTTACTTTCATTATGTGTTATGTGATGATGAACTGAAGGAAGATATGGTTATCCCTGGTCCCAGACTTGTCTGCATAACTAACAGATTGTTTCCCTTGGAATGTGTTAAAAGCTGGCTAGTTTAGAAGCACTTGCTAGATCTTAGACCATTCTGTGTTATCTTTGTGTTTCCCCTTGTTTTGTATGTTTTCTATTGGAAGTGTGTCAAAGGTTGGTTGGTTTAAAAGCACTTACCAGATCCTAGTCTGCTTTCGTGTCCTCCTTAAGTGTTTGCCAAAGGCTGACTGGTTTAAAAGTACTTATCAGATCCTAGGCTGCTCTTCGTTCTGCATCTGTTTAATTCCCCTTCTTGATGTATCACTCCATTCCATAAATCAAAATTTAAAGAGATCCTTAGACATAGATGACTAGCCCCTTGTATCACACTTGATGTTGTTGTTCAATTAAAGCCCAGATATGACTCCATAGCCCAATGGACTAAAAACCAGCGTTATATCTATCTATCTGCCAAAACTGTTCTATTTGCTTGCAACTTCTCACTTTTGAAACTTTTGCACTTAGGATTTTCCCCTCAAGTAACATTTCATGCTCAACCATCCAAAACAAAACAAAACCCGTGGCCTTCATAACTAGCCTAATATCATTACCTTAAGTTTTTCAAAGACAATATCCATCTTTGTACATATTGGAGAGATCCCTCTCCGGATTCAGGAGGGCTAGATCCTAGAATCCGAAAGTTGGTTGAAATGATGTTAACTCTGTGATTGGACTCTCCCAATCTTGCTAATAAATTCACAGAGACCTAACACCTCCTGAAAAAATTCTCATATGCTATGGGGGAATCCTCAGACTCTATCTCTGGCCACCGATATAACCTTCACCCTCGACCTAAGACATCGACATCTGATAGTGGATTGGGTGCTATTGCGCCTCCGCAGATCCCTAAATTATCCTGTGGCAGACCTTCTAACATTTCCAAATCCATTCAAAAAGCTGGCATTGATTTTGTAGAAGGAAAACAAATATCTATTATAGGGGTTCTTAAAGCAAGAAATTCCCCATCCTCGGGTGTCTCTCATTTAACTTTCATGGGTTGGCTAGCCTTGCCAAGCGTCTAGCCAGTAAGAGAATTTTGGTTGTAGAGAAGGTGGATGTGATATTCCTTCAAGAGACGTTAGGTGATTTTGAACATATTATCCCAGCACTGATTGCATTATTACCTAGATGGACCCTCCATGATCTTGATGCTCGAGGTCGATCGGGAGATGTTGATATTGGCATCAATCCTAGGGTATTAAGACTACTAAATGTTTGGGGTAGAGAAGGAGTATTGGTGGCAGATTTATTCTCAGAACAACTTGGTATTGAGATTAGATTGGTTAATATATATGGCCCTTGCCACAAAAAACTGGAATTTAGGGAAACTGTATTGAACTCATCATACATTCAATCAGATAATATCACCTTAGGTGGTGATATCAACTTTTCCATTGGCCATGCGGAATCATGGTGTTCACATGCACACTATTGGAGAAACACCACTTAATTGATATCCTGATGCCTCATCTCCAACCTACCTGGCGTAATAGGAGAACATGTGATGCAACGCTTGCCAAGAGATTGGATTGTTTTCTCATTAAGGAAGGTTTCCTTGATAAACTGGCTCTGTACAAACAATGGGTTGGTTCAAGGGGTATATCTGATCATTCATCGATTTATTTAGATTTATCTGGAATCTCTCCCAAACCTATGGCACCATTCAAATTTAATTCGACCTGCCTCCAGATTGAGACCTATGTTAAGCTCATTCATGATACTTGGAGTGGAGAACTAGCATCACCTGATCAGTCTGAATCAACCTTTTTTGCATGTAATCTCCTCTGCATAAAAAATAAAACAATTGAATGGGCAAAGGCGAAGCATCTTCAGGATGACAATGCATTAAAACTAATAGAAGAGGAAATAGCCAAGCTTGATGACCCTAATAGTGGAGGTTACGTGTTGGTTGAATCAAAGGACCAAGTCATCAAGTTGGAAGTAGATAGAATTAGGATCCTTAAGGAAAAATAACAAACATGGAGGCTCAAAATCAGAGCTACTTGGTTGCAAGCTAGTGATGACAACACCAAATTCTATCAACAATTTGAAAAAGGTCGTAAAACCATTAACACCATTTGGTCTCTGGATAATGAGGAGGGCCAATCTATTTCATATTTCAATCAACTGGCATCTTTGGGCATTTCCCATTTTTGGTGTCTCTACAAAGATCCCCATGAAGCCTCCTTAGCTAAAATTATCAAAATTGCAGGCCTCTTCCCTCGATTTTTGGATGAAGGCACTGAAGAGGAACTGAACATGCCTGTCACCATGGGAGAATTAGAAGCAGTCCCGAAATGGTTCAAGAAGGATAAGAACTCGAGCCCAGATGGTTGGCATGTCGAATTCTATTTATCATTTCTTGAATTACTGGGTCATGATCTACTTCATGTGGTTGAATAATCCAGGACTAATGGAAAAATGTATGATGCATTCAACTCCACCTTCATTGCCCTCATTCATAAATCTGCTAACCCTCACACTTTCAATGACTATAGACCCATCTCCCTTTGAAATGGAATATATAAGATTATTGTTGATCGAATCAAGCCTATTCTCTCTAATCATATCTCATAGGAATAATTTTCCTTCCTAGACAATCGTCAGATCCATGATGCAATTAGCATTGCACAGGAGGGACTCCATTTTATGCACTCTAAGCGCATAAAAGGCATGATTATTAAAATTGATTTAGAAAAGGAATTAGATCAGACCAACTGGCTATATCTGAGAATGTTTCTTACAAATTTGGGCTTCCCTATCTCCGTCATCAACTGGATCATGTGTTGTATATCAACTTGTGTCATATAGTGTTATCATAAATGGCGCTGCATCAAATTTCTTTCATGTTGAGCGTGGCCTTCGGAAAGGATGTATCTTATCCCGACTTCTATTCTTATTGGTCATTGAAGGTCTGAGTAGGCTACTGGCTGACGAAAAGAAT
Organism: Pinus albicaulis; assembly: GCA_034641835.2. Taxonomy (NCBI): domain Eukaryota; kingdom Viridiplantae; phylum Streptophyta; class Pinopsida; order Pinales; family Pinaceae; genus Pinus; species Pinus albicaulis. The sequence continues at coordinate 257,684,929 of CM076582.1, forward strand.
CAAGACAGATTAAAGGGCATCAAAATTGCTAAGAATTGTATACTTACACACCTCTTTGTGGATGATGTCATCATCTTCTTGAATTGGGCTATTAGTGACACATTTGTATTCAATGCAACGCTCAAATTATTCTCGCAAACCAGGAAATCCATGTGTCAGAACTATTCCAAATCTACTTTGTCTTCTAAATATTGGATGCTCTCGCATGAAATTCGAAAATTTTCGTATATTTCCTTTCAATTCTCTCGTCTCCGAAGAGGGGCTCAAGTATCTTGGTTTCCCGGGCTTAAGCCCTATATTTATAAAATTGCTCACTGTACATGGTTGGTGGCCAAAATGAAAGACGATTAAATGTTTGGCACCATCGATGGCTTTCTGCTACTGGTCGAATAGTGTCATTATCAAACAAGCTAGAGGCTATTCCAAAGATCATGGAGGTCACTTGCCCTAGATCCCCAAAGGCATTCTCTTTCAGACTGAAGATATATGTTGTAGGTTTTACGAAAGGTTCAAAATAATGGCCACACCCACTCTTGAACTCATTAAATTGTTGGAATATGTTGGTGTTAGCACTCAAATCTACCTCAGGCTGAAATGAAGTAAAACTCAAGGCTACATCAAACCACGCTCAGCCTCGTAGCTAGCCCTACGAGGACAGGAGAGGGCTCTCTCCGTCAATCTCGAGAAAATAAGAAATAGGATGCGAGATGACTTACAATAAGAACTGATTTTAGGCTAGTAAAGAGATAAGAATGTTTGTTTTTGGTTTTTTGGGTTTTCGCTGGAGTAATGGGAAAACAAATTTTGGGTCCGGGGATAAGGTCAGACCTTTGCAGAGTTCAAGCTGGGGCGAGGTAGGTGATGATCTTGATGTTTTAAATTGGATATATGGATAGATTAGACCGACGAGGAGCTGAAGAGGGCAAAGAAGAACTTGGATCCTCTCCAAACAGCTGAAAACATATAGAACTAACTGAATTCAAAGGCCAAGCACTGTAAACAATGGATTCAACCTTATTCACTCATTCAACTTAGTTCAGAAGCATAATGAAAGGATGGCATACATTAAACATGAAGAAACTTACAATAAACAAAGAAGAAACACCATCAAGAACAGAACACCACAAGGATCCCAACAAGTGCCGCAAAACCCCTGATCTTTCCTTAGCCAAAATATGAAAATATGTACAATGATATCAAAAGTCTCCCAAGAGTCCAACCTCTCCAACCTCTGAAAATGATTGAGAAATTACAATATATAGATCACTCTAACACCTTTCCCCACCTCTAGGGGTCGAATTCCCTCTTCAGGGATCAGTTTCAACCAATTCTATTCATGGAACTACAATCTAGGTAGCTAACAACTTGCCTCTAAAAGAGTGGAAACTGATCCATTACATGATTTTTACCTTTTTTGTGAGTGAATCTTCTAGAAGAGATAAAAATAAGCCAAAGTTACATGCCAAACATGAATTTACATCATAAAAACCCAAAAATTCCACCCACAAGCAAAACTGGTCCATACTAGGCGAAAAACTGAGCTGGCAGCTGAAAATTCAGGAAAAATTTAAGTGGGTCGCTCTTGAGCCGAGTGGGTCGCGCGTTTTCCAGCCTGAATTTGAGGTACTTCCCGGCATCCAAATTGAGCTCATGATAGCTCGTTGGAAAGCCCTGGATGTTGAATATCCAACCCAAGTGGAATTTCTGAATTTGAAGCTCATTTGACCCTCCAAAACCTCATTCTCCCAGAGGTACTTCCTGCTGGTGCAAAAGGTGGCAGCAAGGTGGTTTTCATGGTGTTTTTGAGCTTTTTGACTACCCAGATTTCGATGAAATGCTAAGTTGACTTCAGAGGATGCATAAATAACCATGAAAAATCCAAAAATGTAAAAATTTCCTCCAGCAAGTGTCCCAAAAAAAAGTGAGCGCATGAGCGCGCGACCCACTTAACTGCAAAACCTGTTTTTTGACCCAAAAATTTGAAAATGACAAAATTTTCTCCGAATTTGCCCAAATTCAGAGCGGAGGTCCTCCATCATGTGTCCTACCCAGTCAATGAAGCCTCGGCCAAAATCCGAAGTGGATTAGGCCTTTTCCGCCGTCGAAGTGCCTTGCGCAACCTCCTTTTCATGATCTTCATTCTCGCTTTTCAAACATGCATTCGAGCCCAATAATGGCCTTTCATGTGGCGAAGCATATCTTTGTCTCAATTGGCCTTCGCCAACAACTTCTCCAGATGTATATTCACCCGCGTGAGTACAGTATCTCTGTCCGCTGGTGTCATGTCACCAGGTCTCTTTCGATTCCACTGTCTGTCCTCACGGATTTGGCGCACCTCATAAAATGTGAGCTCATCCTCGAGCTGCTTGTTGCGCTGCTCCAAATAGTTAATCACCCATTGAGCCTTCTGCAATTGGTCTTTCAGCTGAAAATTCTCGGCCCTTTGCTCCTGGATGACTTCCCTCAGCTTCGAGCTAGGAGAGCCCGTATCAACATCAATGACTGTCATATCGGTGTCCCGGCCTCCTGATGGGCCCTCATCATGCATGGGCCTCTTGCCCCTGTCTTGTACCTGTACCTGCACTGAAGAAATAGGCGAGACCCTTTCCACATCATGTGGAGATAATACTCGCCGTGTCGATGAAGTCGGCAAGACCCCTTCCACCTCACGTGGAGATAATACTCGCCGTGTCGCTGCAAATAAGGCCCTGTGGCCTCGCTGATATGTCTGAATCAAAGGAGTGCTGATATGCTCAACCTCAAGTATGTCCTTCTGGTGTGAAGGCTCTCCTGCATCATGAACTCTCTCGCGAAGCGGTTGTGGCACTCTGAAAAAGTCTCTAGAAATGAAATCCTCCCAAGTGATGCCCTGCTCTGCCAACTGATGTGACACCATGATCTTGATCAAAGCGAAATGATATATACTCCTGTATTGTTGCACTAGGCTCGTCTTCTTCTGCACAAACATCACCATCCTCTCTATGTTGCGGTATATGAAATACGGAATATTCATCATAAGTACCCTTGTGAAGTGCATCAACAAACGAATATGGTACGCGAAAAGACGAGCATACCTGCCCTCACAACTAAAATCTGAATGTTGAGCTTCATCGACGGTGCCTGCTCATCTCTCGAGAATCTGAATGGAAAAACTGTTTGCTCAAGTAACCCATATATCCGAGTTTTTAATGTATGGCTCATAGTGAAATTTCTCTATCTGCTGCGCTTGTTCCGTTCCTCGCCCATGTTTGGTATGCCGAGTGGCGAGCAATAGTGAGGTGACTGGCTCTGAAATCAACCCGTGAGACTTACGGCCATCCGTGAAATGTGAAGAACAAACAGGCAGGCCAATTCACGATGAAAGTTCAGGTTTGTGCAACCATCTCACAAAATGAAACATGACAAATACTCGAAAACCACCCATAAGCTAATGGACATGTGGGCAATGGCTCCTCTGCGATGATTACCGCCACGTGATCTCTTTGAGACCCCAAGTGCTTTGTACCTTGATCCATAGAATCAACTGCTGACCTAGTTCATATTCGACTGTCTCTGACATGGCTCTGACCAAGCTATTGGCACTATGTATACTGATATGAAAGCAGTGCAAACAAAGTTATGATGTGTGTTTCAACACCCAACAAATATCCCCACTGTCAAAACACCATAAGGAAACAAACAATGATAATATCTCTGTTTTAAGTGGATTGGAAAAGAGGCACAGTCTCTGTTTTAAATGCAAGTGAAACTTGACCAAAGGGAGCAGGCAACCTTCAGAATATTGAGCAAATCTTTGTCAAAGGGAGCACAGCATCATATGAATGTGTTTGTCTATGAGCAATAACAACAAAGTTATAAGTGTCAATGGGCAGTGAAACAGAGTTATGAAAATGTTTTTATCATTGGGCAGTGAGACACAATATAACCATAGTCACCATGGAACAAAAGTCTTGAACATGGTAAAGTAATAGCAATGGTCACAATGGTATAATGGGTATGAGAATAATATGGTTTTGATAATATATGCAAGGCTGGATATATCACTGACATAAAATAGGAGACAAACTCATGCAACCATCCATATTCATTTTAAAACCCTGAAAACGATATTGCCATGACTGTGGGGTTTAAATCCTCCATTTGAAATGTTTGAAATCATCAATGATGCCACCAACGGATTTAAAAACATTGAGCAATTGTTTAAAACCTGTTTGAAGGCCGATGGGGGCGATCCCAAACAATACTGGGCGCTCAAAACGAATTTTCGAACCTCTGTTGATGCTGGGTCGCTCGCGCCCAGGTGGGTCGCTCGAGCTCCAAGACCCTGTCCACGATGTTTCAAAACGTGAATTCGGCCCTCCAACTCCAAATCTCGACTTGGGTGCTGTAGATTGGTGCAAATGAAATTGGTTTGGCTTTTATATATGCTGCAAATATCTTCCACAATCAGATTTGATTCAAATCTAATTGAAAACCCATATTACAATGTTTTTGTAATTTCACATTTGGCTTTTTAAATACAATCTTCTTTTGGCTTTTCTGAACTCGATTTTGATGATTTTGCTGTCTTCTTGCAGGGATATGGCAATTTAGCTAAGGAAAAGACCAGAGGTCTGCTTTGAAATTTTCTTCTTGGTGGAATAAGTACAATTTATTACAAAAATAATAATGAACAATTTCTAGTTCCAAAACAGAGTTTTGGACTAGAAATGTTTTTTTTTTTAAATGCTGATGATAATAAAACAAAAATAAAAAATGCGGAACCTTCCTCACCCTGCAGGCTTTATGACTGGTATACAAATGACTCAAAAAACCCTAGACACTAGGACCAAAGACACTTATTGACATTTTAATGACCATATATGAAATAACAATGACTTTGAGTGATTTTTTTTTTTTTTGAGGAAATTTTTAAGATAGCACTGCAGGTGTAAATATGAGGAAACATAAGACAACAGACCCCTTCGTCAGTCCATGGCATGCTCCTAGTGAAATGCAACGAAGTGGAACAAGCGAGACACCTAAGAATGAATATGCAAAGACGAAATGATCACTGACGGAGGGCTGTAAGGGCCGACTTTAACATTGGCTCCAATGGGGATGGTGGCTCCATGGAGATGCCAAGAACGGCAGATCTCTGGGGAGTCAGACAGTGCCTTCATCCATTGGGGGATGGAATCATTATTTGAACGGATAACCCAAAACCTTTATTTATTGTCATCGTGCTTGACTGAAAAGCCAGTGGCAACTGCTTTGAGCATTTCCCGAAACCAACTCGATGGCAAACTGAAATAACTTGAAAAAAACTGACTCAACAGACCAAACACAAATGACTCAGGACTGAATTAAAACAAAAATTTACCAATCTTTGAAAAAAGGCAGTAGTCCATCAAGATTTGGAATGATGATGAAAACCGCCTGCATACCAATGAAATATGTACAATCATGTATAATTGGCTTTCCAATGTAACCAGTCAAGCAGATGCCTTGCTAGCGATTCTCTAGATCAAATCTCCTGGTCAACAATACAAAGGCGATAGCGGGCATCCAAAGCACACCAAGTGACCATGATCTCCTTCATCACTTGAATACGCAATAACCACCTTTCTGCTGTGACTGTCTTAACAATTTTTCCAATGGATCATGAAAAACATGAAGATTTACCTCTGCTTGAAAGAACATGGTGTCCTTCTCTTACGATTCGATCTTCCTTCATATAGTACTTGGGTAAATATGTTCACGAGCTTTAGAGCTTCAAAAAACTCTGAATAGGTAGATGAGCATATCTCCTCTTGTAAAAACATTTCAACACATGAAACATACGAAGAAGAAACTGAAAGAGAATCCTGAATGGTCTGATCTTCTGTAGTCTGAAAATATGGTAGGTCATCTTCATATGATAGGACAGCCGGATTTTCATTATCAATCATAAGGAAAGAAACTTCAGCTGATTCTTGATGCTCAAACATGATATCTCTATCATCTACCATAAATTCATCCAAAGGAACTGTTTCACTTACTTGAATGAAGATCTCATCTTGTTTTGCATAAACTGACTGAATTACCTTATCATGAAGGTTGTTTTCTAATGGCATGAGAACATTTGGATCAAAAACTCTGTCTATGATCTCAACAGAAAAACTCTCCTTCTCGAGTTGGCCCACAGAGTATTCTTGGTGTTATAATCTGAATCTAGATGCGAAATAAGTGGTGGTCATTATCACAATCTGCAATCTGCATGTTGTCTTCTTCTGTGGGCAGATCTGAAATGTCATTCTCCCTTTCATCATTTTCAGCCATATGGCACTCTTCAACCTGTTGATCTTGATTCTGCTGCAAAATTTCCTGAGCATTTTGATAGGTATCCTCTAGGTTCTCTTCATATTGCTGAAATGGATTCTCATACAGAGCCTCCATGATCTCATCATCCATGAAATTATCATCTTCATAATATTTCTCAAGGCTTTCAATAAAAGTAGTAGCATGTTTGCAACAGTTATGAACTAAATTTAATGATGGATAAGATCCTTGATATCTTTCAATGAGCAGGGCATGAAAATCTTTTAAACGTTAATACGGGGCAGTAAACAATTTTCATGCAAGATTGGGCTTCACACCTTCGGAGTGGCGGAATATCTTCATGACAATCTTGAGAAAATCCACTTTCAACTTGCGAATATGCATATGAAATCCCCACAACCGGATGTGTGACATCCTTCTGACCATCATCGTTAAATGTAGGCAGACTCCTGGACCAATCTACCTTGGGTATCTTATTCGGAAAACCTGGAATGTGGTCTTGGCTCATGGGAGCATATCTTCTTGCAATCCGGTCCATCTTGACAATCTTGAAGCTACTGATCTCCCTGTAGTGAAGTCACCATGAAGCATTGATTGTCTGGATCTTTTAGTGAATGAAGTCGCCAGGTGAAATATTTCAGCCTTCTTATGTCTGATCGTTGTCCACCATCAACCATCAGATCTGAACTTGATACACGTACTGGGGGAATTCGCAAATCAAGGGGCACATTCACAAGCTAAACCGGAGATCGACTGAAGCAGCTTTTATCTACTATGCGCTCGCAGAGCAAGAGCAGTTCGAAAGCTACCTGGCATGACTTCAGACTCCGTCTATAGCAAATGACAGTAATAAGAAAATTTCTCCCCAGTATGGTCACCACTATGTTAGCGCTCAAATCTACCTTAGGCTGAAATAAGGTAAAACTCAAGGCTACATCAAACCACGCTCAGCCTCGTAGCCGCCCTACGAGGGGCCAGGGGAGAGGGCTCCTCTCCAGTCAATCTCGAAAATAACCAATAGGATGCGAGATGACTTACAATAGAAGCGATTTTAGGCTAGTAGAGATAAGAATGTTTGTTTTTGGTTTTTTTGGGTTTTTATTTGGAGTAATGGGAAAACAAATTTTGAGTGATGAGGATAAGGTCAGGACGCTGAGAGTTCAAGGCGGGGCGGAGTAGGTGATGATCTTGATGACAAATTGGATATGGATGAATTAGTTGACGAGGAGCTGAAGGGGAGCAAAAGAAGAACTTGGATCCTCTCCAAACAGCTGAAAACATATAAGTGGCAGATTCGTGACAACGTAAGCAAATGGATTCAACCTTAATCACTCATTCAACTTAGTTTAGAAGCATAATGAAAGGATGGCATACATTAAACATGAAGAAACTTACAGCAAACAAAGAAGAAACACCATCAAGAACAGAACACCACAAGGATCCCAACAAGTGCCGCAAAACCCCTGATCTTTCCTTAGCCAAAATATGAAAAGTATGTACAATGATATCAAAAGTATCCCCAGAGTCCAACCTCTCCAACCTCTGAAAATGATTGAGAAATTACAATATATAGATCACTCTAACACCTTTCCCCACCTCTAGGGGTCAAATTCCCTCTTCAGGGATCAGTTTCAACCAATTCTATTCATGGAACTACAATCTAGGCAGCTAACAACTTGCCTCTAAAAGAGTGGAAACTGATCCATTTACATGATTTTTACCTTTTTGAGAGTGAATCTTCTAGAATAGATAAAAACAAGCCAAAGTTACATGCCAAATATAAATTTACATCATAAAAACCCAAAAATTCCATCCACAAGCAAAACTGGTCCATACTAGGCGAAAATCTGAGCTGGCAGTTGAAAATTCAGCAAAAATTTAAGTGGGTCGCATTTGAGCCGAGTGGGTCGCATTTTTTTCAGCCTGAATTTGAGGTACTTCCCGGCATCCAAATTGAGCTCATGATAGCTCGTTGGAAAGCCCTGGATGTTGAATATCCAACCCAAGTGGAATTTCTGAATTTGAAGCTCATTTGACCCTCCAAAACCTCATTCTCCCAGAGGTACTTCCTGCTGGTGCAAAAGGTGGCAGCAAGGTGGTTTTCATGGTGTTTTTGAGCTTTTTGACCATCCAGATTTCGATGAAATGCTAAGTTGACTTCAGAGGATGCATAATTAACCATGACAAATCCAAAAATGTAAAAATTTCCTCCAGCAAGTGTCCCAAAAAAAAATGAGCGCATGAGCGCGCGACCCACGTAACTGCAAAACCTGTTTTTTTACCCAAAAATTTGAAAATGACAAAATTTTCTCCGAATTTGCCCAAATTCGGAGCGGAGGTCCTCCATCATGTGTCCTACCCAGTCAATGAAGCCTCGGCCAAAATCCGAAGTGGATTAGGCCTTTTCCGCCGTCTAAGTGCTTTGCGCAACCTCCTTTTCATGATCTTCATTCTCGCTTTGCAGACATGCATGCGAGCCCAATAATGGCCTTTCATGTGATGAAGCATGTCTTTGTCTCGATTGGCCTTCGCCAACAATTTCTCCAGATGGATGTTCACATGTGTGAGTACAGTATCTCTGTCAGTTGGTGTCATGTCACCGGGTCTCTTTCGATTCCACTGTCGGTCCTCACGGATTCGACGCAACTCATAGTATGTGAGCTCATCCTCAAGCTGTTTGTTGCGCTGCTCCACATAGTTAATCACCCATTGAGCCTTCTGCAATTGATCTTTCAGCTTGTCATTCTTGTCCCTCTGCTCCTGGATGACTTCCCTCAGTTTCGAGCTGGGAGAACTCGCATCAACATCAATGACTGTGAAATCTGTATCCCGGCCTCCTGATGGGCCCTCATCATGCATGGGCCTCTTGCCCCTGTCCTGTATCTTTACCTGTGCTGAAGAAGAAGTCGAGACCCCTTCCACATCATGTGGAGATAATACTCGCTCTGCTGATGAAGTCGGCAAGACCCCTTCCACCTCACGTGGAGATAATACTCGCCGTGTCGCTGCAAATAAGGCCCTGTGGCCTCGCTGATATGTCTGAATCAAAGGAGTGCTGATATGCTCAACCTCAAGTATGTCCAGCTGGTGTGAAGGCTCTCCTGCATCATGAACTGTCTCGAGAAGCGGCTGTGGCACTCTGAAAAAGTCTCTAGAAATGAAATCCTCCCAAGTGATGCCCTGCTCTGCCAACTGATGTGACACCATGATCTTGATCAAGGAGAAATGATATATACTCCTGTACTGCTGCACTGGGCTCGTCTTCTTCTGCACAAACATCACCATCCTCTCTATGTTGCGGTATATGAAATACGGGATATTCATCATACGTACCCTTGTGAAGTGCATCAACAAACGAATATGGTACGCGAAAAGACGAGCATACCTGCCCTCACAACTAAAATACTGAATGATGAGCTTCATCAACGGTGCATACTCATCTCTCAAGAATCTGAATGGAAAAACTCTGCTCAAGTAACCCATATATCCAGTTTTAATATATGGCTCATAGTGAAATTTCTCTAAATGCTGACCCTTGTTCCATTCCTCGCCCATATTTGGTATACTAGTGGCTTGAGCAATAGTCAAGGGTGACACAATGAAATCAACCCCAGCAAGACTTACCCGGCCATCCCGTAAATGTAGAACAAAAAAACGGGCCAATTCACGATGAGGCCGGGTTTGTGCAACCATCTCACAAAATCTGAAACATGACAAGTATCGAAAACAATCCATAGCTAATGGACATGCCTGCAACCGAGCCAAAGAAGTAGGCTCCTCTCTGCGATGATTACCACTTCTGTTATCTCTGTGAGACCCCGTGGCACATTACCTTCAGTTACCGAATCACTGCCTGACCCTAGCTCATATTCTGACTCTGTCTCCGACATGGCTCTGACCAAGCTATTGGCACTATGTATACTGATATGAAAGCAGTGCAAACAAAGTTATGATGTGTGTTTCAACACCCAACAAATATCCCCACCGTCAAAACACCATAATGAAACAAACAATGATAATATCTCTATTTTAAGTGGATTGGAAAAGAGGCACAGTCTCTGTTTTAAATGCAAGCGAAACTTGATCAAAGGGAGCAGGCAACCTTCAGAATTTTGAGCAAATCTTGTCCAAGGGAGCACAGCATCATATGAATGTGTTTGTCTATGAGTAATAACAACAAAGTTATAAGTGTCAATGGGCAGTGAAACAGAGTCATGAGAATGTTTTTATCATTGGGCAGTGAGACACAATATAACCATAGTCACCATGGAACAAAAGTCTTGAACATGGTAAAGTAATAGCAATGGCCACAATGGTATAATGGGTATGAGAATAATAGGGTTTTGATAATATATGCAAGGCTGGATATATCACTGATATAAGATAGGAGACAAACTCATGCAACCATCCATATTCATTTTAAAACCCTGAAGAACGATATTGCCATGACTGTAGGGTTTAAATCCTCCATTTCAAGTGTTTGAAATCATCAATGATGCCACCAACGCATTTAAAAACATTAAGCAATTGCTAAAACCTGTTTGAAGGCCGTTGGGGGCGATCCCAAACAAGACTGGGCGCTCAAAACGATTTTTCGAACCTCTGTTGACGAGTGGGTCGCTCACCTCTGAGTGGGTCGCTCGGGCTCAAGACATCCCCAATCACGATGTTTCAAAGCGTGAATTCGGCCCTCCAACTCCAAAACTCGATTTGTATGCTGTAGATTGGTGCAAATGAAATTTGTTTGGCTTTTATATATGATGCAAATATCTTCCACAATCAGATTTGATTCAAATCTAATTGATAACCCATATTACAATGTTTTTGTAATTTCACATTTGGCTTTTTAATACAATCTCCTTTTGGCTTTTCTGAGCTCAAATTTGATGATTTTGTTGTCTTCTTGCAGGGGTATGGCTATTTAACTAAGGAAAAGACCAAAGGTCTGCTTTGACATTTTCTTCTTGGTGGAATAAGTACAATTTATTACAAAAATAATAATGAACAATTTCTAGTTCCAAAACAGAGTTTTGGACTAGAAATATTTTTAAAATGCTGATGATAATAAAACAAAAAAATCAAAAAAATGCGGAACCTTCCTCACCCTGCAGGCTTTATGACTGGTATACAAATGACTCAAAAAACCCTAGACACTAGGACCAAAGACACTTATTGACATTTTAATGACCATATATGAAATAACAATGACTTTGAGTGATTTTTTGAGGAAATTTTTAAGATAGCACTGCAGGTGTAAATATGAGGAAACATAAGACAACAGACCCCTTCGTCAGTCCATGGCATGCTCCTAGTGAAATGCAACGAAGTGGAACAAGCGAGACACCTAAGAATGAAATACAAAGACAAATGATCACCTAATGAGGGCCTATGGCCGACTTCTGTCAGCTGGTGCATCACCACTCTTGATCATGATCACGGATCCCTTGTGAAATTCTTCTCATATTCTCACAAGCCTGGAAATCACCCTCATGATCTTCAGCATTCCACGCATTAGCACCATGGAATGGACTAGCTACACTAATGCAATTGTTGAGTCTCATGTAAGAATTATCGACAAGGATGAGAAGCTCAGGCTTCGGCCCCCTTTGAAGCATGGAATATACACCCTTGCCAAGGATGGTTACCCTATCATTTGTGTTGATCATCATCCTCTTAAGCGTACAATGGTGGTGGCGCCCAGCTTATGGAAATTGAAATGTCATCTAAAGGCCGAGCTCTCTCAGTGTGGTGCATTCTTCAAAAACAAGATTCCTACAGAGTCATCCCACATAAATGGTCCTTCCTTGGATCCCCTCCTAGTGTGCACTTTTGCAAATGTGTTGTCAAGGATGTTGATCACCTATTCATGTTATGTCCCTCTTCCATTGCACTCGGGCATCATCTAATACATCTCCCGAATATCAATCTTACATGGAACAAACCATCCTTCTCCATTGCTTGCGAAACATGGTGGAACCTTTTCCCAACCCTTAAAAACTTCGAAATTCCCCTTTGCTCGTATGTTGGGTCACTTGGCTCGCTAGGAACATGCTCTTACATTCCATGAGAAATCCCTCTAAATGAACATTATTTATGCCCACATCATTTCTCTATATCACATGACCCCCGAAGATGCAGCGAAAACTATTTTACTGAACTATTATCGCAAAAGTAATCGAGAAAACTTATCCATGGCTTACTTTGATGGACATGCACAACATGTTAGATGTGGTGGCCTGCGTGACATTATATCTCCAAGAGGGTGATTATTTTAATTAAAAATGGGCCTTGGTAGAGGCACTAACAAATTTGCCGAGCTCTCTTTGTCTCAAGACACCTCCTCTCCTTTTGCTCTTAGAAAAGGATGCATACAACTTCAGCCTTTTTTGTTGAAAGTTCTTCTATTATTTAAATCGCAATTTGATATCATTTTTTGTCATCATATTTATAGGGAGCACTGGATGACTCAAGCACATAGTCAGTATTTACTAATCATTAGTATTTCGAAGAGCATGCTAGACTTTGGGATCACCAACAAGGGATCACTAGATGATTCAAGAACATAATGGTCATCAATTCTATTAGTATTTCCACTGTGACATTTGATGATCAACCTCGTATAGGGAGTAACACAACGTGATTTTTGATGGTTTTGAAATTTTTATGGTTGTGATTCATGTTTAACCATTGAAAATCTAATATAATGAGGAATGGGTAATGCAATGATGTAATGCACTCACTTATGAATAATTATTTTGATAGATTATTTATGATGGAAATCCATGCATTTATTAAGATGCTTATCATTACTATCTATAAGATATATTATGCTTATATTGACTATAATCCATGTTTTCTATGACTAAATCTATTAGTGAAGTAATATGATATTTTATTAGTAAAGTAAATCTTTATTTTTTATTTAATAAATATAATAATCAGTAATTACAAATATATGTATATATCTTTAAAAAAATATATAAATATACTATTTAATACATAATAATAGGTAATTACAAATATATGTATATCTTTAAAGAAAAACATATAAATATACTTTCTACAAGGATATCCATACCATTTTAAGGTGATTAATTACATAACTTATTATAATCTATTATAATAAATTAAATATTCGCTTTTAAAAATTAAACAAATATTCAAAAATTTTACCATATCAATATTTACCTTAACACATATATGTAAATAGCCATTAAAAAAGCAAAATTCAAACTATGTGACAAAACAACGTCCACAAAATTACTGTAATACAATAAAGAAAAAAGATGATGACATCATTTAGTATGTTGTAATGATTTTTATATAAATCTAAATCTAAAAAAGGAAAAGAAAAGAGATGATCAACATACAGGTTTAAAATATTGACTATCGAATATTCTCTATTAGCGTGGATGCCAAACTAAGCAGAGAGACGGGGTTAAAATGTGCACATAGAACCATTTGTAACAGTAAAGGGTTAAATGTGTACATGGAACCATTTGTAACAGTAAATTCAAATGTGCCAAAAAAGTATAAAAAATACGGAAATTCATAAGCCACTCTGTATGACTTTATGATCATCTATTACATCCAGGGCTGATTGATCATAATCGCTGCCAGTAAAAAAAAGCTTAGAAAAATTCACAGCCTCAGTTGGCTTCTAGGGTCAGCACCAACTATTAAGGGGCTAAGCCATTCACCAACCAACTATTAACAGTGCCCGCATTCTTCTGCTCTTCATACGATCCTGAAAACTTTCCTCCATGATTTCTAGAAATTCCACCTCGGTTCCGATCATGTGATATTGAAAAAATGGCTCTGATGCTGATGATGACTACTAACAAATTGGTTCTTGTTCTGGGTATGCATATTGACAAAATTGGTTCTGGTTCCTGGGCCATGAATATTTTCAAACTGACTCTTGGGGATGTATATTCTCAAAAAGGATTCTGGTTCTGATCATGACTAGTAACAAATTGGTTCTTATGGTTTCTGGGCATGGCATATTGACAAATTGGTTATGGTTCCGGCCATGAATATTTCTTGCCAAACTGAATCTGGGGATGTATATTCTCAAAAAGATTCTGGTTCTGATCATGACTATTAACATTTTGATTGGTGACTATTAACAAATTGGATCTGGTTTTGCATGATGATTTCGACAAATTGGTTTTGATTCTGGGTATGAATATTTTCAAACTGGCTCTGGGGTTGTATATATCTCAAAACATTCTGGTTCTGGTTCTGATCATGACTATTAACAAATTGGTTCTGGTTTTGGGTATGAATATTTACAAATTGCTTCTGGTTTTGGGCATAAAACATTTTAGGCACACTCTGGGGATCCATATTCTCAACAAGGTTCAAGTTCACCAAATAAAAATCCAGAAGTGCTTTGATCCGGAGGTTGGCTCCAGAGAATTCATTCTGCTGGCTAGTGTTTCCCGGATCATGCTGTTGTTCTGCACATGTTCGGCATAATCCCGCATCAAAACCCTATATTAGGGTTCTGCCTTAAACCTCGAGCAGAATTAGTTGTGGCCCTTCCAATTCGAGTTTCACTCTGCACACGTTTGGCATATCCCGCATCAAACCCTATATTAGGGTTCTGCCCTAAACCTTGAGCAGAATTAGTAGTTGAGACCCTTCCAATTCTGTGCTCTGATCTTCGGTGCCCAGAAGGATCTAGAATCTAGTAAGTGGTTCCCAGCATGATTGTTATACTCGGCCTCCTGTCTTCCCCGCTTAACCCCCCCCTGGACCCGATTAGAAAGGCCTTCATTTCCCATTTAAAAAATGATGCTCTGCAGAGCTCACCACTACCATTACTGTCAAACTGAACTTGCTGCTGCTTTTCCCTGTGAAACGTTGGCCAGTGATTGCTCTCTCGAATTGGTAGTGAGGTTGTGTATTAAAATTGTGGAATTCTGGAGTTTCTGAAACCCTGGTGTCTTCAATTGTTTGGATGGAAACTGTGGAGGATATTCACGCCCGATGATAACGTGGGAGGCTCGGAGTGGTTTGAATCCATTCAATTTTGCTGCAGCAATGCTCTTCGGCTGTGCTTGATTCAATAACCAGTCAATAGTTTTTGTGCCGCTTTTGAAGCCCAAGGAATTCATGAGCTCTATCATAGGATTCGTTGCCATTTGTAACAGCCAATCCACTGTTTCTCCCCCTCTGTTAAACCCCAGCTCTCTGGTAAGCTCTACCAGAGCTCTGGTTTCACTCGGGCAGTGACAAATTTTACTGTCTGTCCACCGATCTGTCCTTGTCTGAAATTTACTATACGTTCTGTTCCCATTCCCATTGCCAATAACCAGTCAATGGTTTGTCCACCATTGGCATACCCCAATTCGTTTGTGAGCTCTACCAAACCCTTCATATCATGTCCTAATAACCAGTCCACTGCACCTCTGTGAGATCTCAATTTCAAATGAGATTCTTAATCGTCAAACTGTTTCAGACAGCGATGAGGCATACATTCACTCGCAAACGGTCCCCTGTTGCGATATCTTTTGAAGTGCGACACAGACCTCCTCCTCTGGTTCGTCATATCCCACCCGTAGATGAGAATAGAGTAGAATATGGAAGTTAAATCCCAACTCGTGCTTTAACCCAGACAAAGCGTGATACTGTGGCCATGAAAGAGCAAAGGCGAGATATAACATTTGGGGGAAAATGTTGGCGATATTAATATGAAGATTGCCCAATATGTTTTCGACTAACTGTCGGCTATTTCAAACAAATCATTGGACCTTGTCCTCCATTTTTCTTCCACTTTTTTCCTTTTACAATTATATATCTATATATTTTATATTTTTCATTTTTTGCTGGGATTAATCTTTTATTTTTCTTTTGTTTTTGTCTAATAAAGACTAATCTATTCGCACCATAAATTTTTTATTGGATGAAAGAAAGAATAATTTACTAGTCGGCTATCACAAACAAATCATCAAATCTTGTTGTTCATTTTCTTTTACTTATTTTCTTTTAAATGTAAATATTTTTTTATTTATTTATTTTTATTATTAATTTTAAATATATATATATTTTTCTTTGAGTATATTAACTAATATGTGAATATGATTAATCCATTTTTCTGTAGGACGACTCAATACTTCTAACTTAAAAACTAAATCCCACACAAATTATCTAGTCTAGCAAACTCCAGAAAATTTGAATTTATAATGATTAGCTAAATTGTAATTTTTCATTATTTAAAATTTATTTCTTAATATATTAACATAAATGAATCAAATTATTATGTAAATTAGATTATTATGCTAAAAATATTTATAATTTAATATATTATTTAAAATTTTATTTTTGAATATATAAATAAATGTTTATTTTTTATTATTACGTAAATTTAATTATTATACTAATAATATTTGACAATTTAATATGAGGAAAAGAATTATCAAACATAACCAAACAAAAAGAGATGCTTCGATAATCAAGAAGAAAAAGATTGCTATAACCAAATAAATGAACCTAACATTATATTTAAAAAATATAAAAATATGAATTCTTTACATTGTAAAACTACTATACAAAATTAAATTAAAAGAAAATAAATACTTATAAAATATATGTGAAAAAAAACCTTAAAAAGTTATCTTAAATCCATCCAGAATTAAATTTGCTTAATATGTAAATATTTATAAAATAAAAATTTAATATATAAGATAAAATTAAATAATAAAAATTGATGTATTGTCATTTATCGATGAAAATAACATTTTTCACTTACTAAAATCTTGCTGTCTATACTATTTCACGTAAGCAAATGTGATTTTATTTTATTTATATAAATACATTTTTGAGTGCATAAAAAAGATTCAGTATTTGAAAAACTCTAGGGTGCACTCACAATTACATTATCTAAACAATTTAAAAGTTAAGTTTTTTTTATAAATTGTAGAATTTTGATCAAAAATTTACCGTAAAAATGTCTTTCATCTATAATTGAAAAATCATTTCATCTATAAGTTAGACTACATATATCTAAAATTATATAGCAAAAAATTGATCCCTTAAACTCAAATTTTTACATATATCTTATAGTTATTGATAAAATTGTTATATATATAATAAGTAGTAAATAAATTTATTTTAAAGACATTCAATTTTTACTTTGAGTTAAAATTTTATTAAATATTAAATTGATTACCACTAATATTTCATTTAACTATCAATTTTATAAAAAAAATATTCTCATCCAAATATCAAAACTTATAATTTACAAATAAAAAAAATATATTAATTTAACATGTAATTTAAAAAAATGAAAATGTGGCACAATTTTTTTTACCTACCATATATTTCTCACACAAGGATTTATGGTTCTATGAGTTTTCTACTCAATATGACTTGTACTCTACATACTTGAGAGACTATTTAGTATTGACAGATGTGGCCCAAGTGAATGTTTTAAGAAATTTTGGACATAATTTAAAAGATATTTTGGACCCAATGTTATTTTGGTGGATTGGTGGGACCCGTATTATGAAATTACTTAGTCCCTACACAAGATAGACATCTTTCCCCTGTGTTTCTTCTCACCCAAACCCAAAAGCAAATAACAAATATTGTCCTCAATGCTAGTGTTTTGGGTCATATCACATAAATGCTCTCTAAACTATCATATATCTTTTTTAGATATTTTTACCATCTCTCCCCTATATTTTCCTCACCAAACCCAAAGAAAAAAAGATGATAGTGTCCCTAATACTATGTCTTGGGTCATATCCCATAAATGTTGTTGAACTATCATATAACTTTTTGAGATATGTTTTTCTCATTGTTAAAGGATTAAAGATAAATAAAAACTGAGAATACTAAATAATGTGACTATATATTATTTTCTATAATATATGAGTATAAATATATATATATATGTATATATAATAATAAAAACATATATAAATTATAATATGACATTTAATATAAATAATATAATTTTAAAATATTATTAAATAAAGAATGATTGTTAAGGTCTTTTTAGTAACATCTACCACTATCAAGAATATAATTTTTTCTTACCCTTTTTACAGTACGTGTAAAACTAAAAGAACTTTCATTGATTCTTATTAATACTATATAAGATATTACAATAGGGCATAAATCTTATTTCTGTTTTCGAGACTTATCATTAAACGCATATTATAATACACCTTTGGTAAACTAATAGAATTTGGAGAGGTAAATTATTTGTTTGGATCTATGATGATTTTAACTCCGTATCGGTATTATAGTACAATATTAAAACTGTACTTTGGTTATTATTACCCACAAATCTCCATGTTTCGTTTTTCTTTCGTCAATTAAATTTTCTTGACACTCTGGATCCTGATCTACATCGTTTGTGGGATCTTCCTTGACTTCAATGGTTACAATTTCTAACTTAGAAGTTTAGGGGATAATACCCTTACCCCCCAAACCCTAACCACTCTTTCATTTGCCGTCACTTATGAGAGCATCCCGAGCTCCGCAACTCGTTCACTCGTAATGGGTTTCCTCCTTTCCCCTCAACCTCGAAGTGTTGAGGTAGGATCTTTGTCAAGTTATCCTTGGATTCTTACCATTGTTGGTCATGCTTGCTGGATTTTATGAGCCTTTACATTCTTTCATGCGTTCAAGCTTAGTCCATTTTATGCGCCTTACATGCTCGACATTAGGTAAATAGTATTTCATCATATTTTTGTTGCTTCTAGTTGTGTTTTCATTTAGGTTTCTATTTTCAGTCTTCATAGGGTTTATTTACATTTCACTCATGTGCTATTATTTTATCGGTGGAGAACAATTTGCCCAATGACGACGCGTCCAAGATAGGTAAGAAAAGAAACAAAGATTCTCACCTTCACCCTTTGGTTAATCAATCTTCAAATTTTTTAGTTTAAATCACAAAGTGAATCTCATAGTTTGGCTAATGTTTTTTTCTGACTCATGTCTTTGTATTAGAAACCCTATTGCATCTCTAAGGTGTTTGTTTTAATGTTGCTCCATGTTCTTGTTTAATTGATCGGATTTTTTATTCAATCCAAACCCTAGGGTCTTCTAAACATATTTTAATTTATCTTGCAGTGTATTTCCGAGACTCTGAATCTTGCCAACAAACATGTTTTGTTTATCTTCCTACCTCTGGCTAATGAATATTCATCCCTTCTTCTTCCGTGGCTTATGGAACCTACAGAGGGGTCTCCTCCGAGATGTTTCATGTTCTAGTCCTAAATAGGACTACTTCGCTTGAGTGTTTAGATGCATTGTTTCGTCTATTTCATGAAGCCACTAAGGCTCTTGCCCACCGTGAATGTAATTTAGCCCTTGATGGACATAATATTAGATGTAAACGATCTGATTTTTTTTGTTGTAAGAGCGAGTTTTTGAACCCAGCCTAGTATTTAAATGGATCGTATGAGACCTCTGCTTTTTATTTAAATCGTGAATATGGTGCTTACTCCGCCTCTCTTCCAGTTTGCTTATACTCTTTGGCATAGTGTATTTATATACTTATTATATTTATTCCAGATCCGGGTTTTGTCAAATATGTCTTTTGCTATGGTAAAAATAACTATCCATTTGTGTCTATGCTATTCGAGTTCTCTTTAAGTTTTGTTTAAAATACATGTGGTATAATCATAGTGTTTAGTTAGCTCTAAATGGTTTGGTTCTTCTATGTTTTATATAATAATACCTTCAATTACTTAACTTTAAGTTTACGACACAACTCTCCCTGCATAGTGCGCTCGCACTCGGGCTTGTTCTCTTTTTCATGGAAATGATCGCATTATTTATGAGTTATTTGACATATGATTTTACCTCTTTATGAGTGGTTTCTATGTTTATATGTCTTTCTATTGCTTTTGGTCCGATATCTATTGTGAAGACCGTTAATCGTATTGATATAGAACATAAATATGTTCCTATATTTGTTCAATTATATAGTTTACACTCAGCAGTGGCAAACACCAAGTCTAATTGCTTTAAAGTTTCAGTTCCTCTTTTAAGAACAATATTCCTTCGAGTTATGGTATTACAGTATGACTCGACCATGGTTCGTAATTGGGTTTTTAATTCTCAAACCCCTTAGTCCATGTAAGCTTTTGCCTCGTATAAGACACTCCGTTCTAGTCTGGGACTTTTCCCCCCCCGCATGGCTCAATCTATTCCCATTTTCATTTTGTAGCCTTCTATATTTTCATAGAGAGTTCATTAGTTTTCAGCTAGCATTCAAACCCGTTATTATTTACTATCATAAGTGATAACTATGCTTTTCTAGAATTCTACGCATGTAAATATTTTTTCCCTTAATTATATAAACATCATAAAGTATTCTAGAAAATGTAGCAACCACTCTAAATTAATTAGATATCTCACCGCCATATTTAGTCTATTTAGCAATTCTATAGAAAGATATAGTTGTTATTCTACCGCAATCAATATTCACAGCTTACGAGATAAAAAACATTCTTAATAAAATCATATTAAAAACCTTTCCTTTCTCCCCGTTTCCGGGTTTAAAATACTTATCTCAATTAAGCTAAAGTCTGATGGTAGCCTCCCAACCATGAGAGAGGCAATTACGTCCCCGCCTCCCCCGTGCTCCCTCACCGCAGTAGGATTGATAAGCATTTCTACTATAGAAAGACCTCCTAAGACCTCGTCTGTGCCTCTTCCCTTTGTCAGTTGTCGCTGTAAGTTCCACCGTGGTTCAAACCTATTTCTAGACCACTCTCACCTTACGAAATCCCCTTAGTTGTTCTCTTCTCATTACACATAACCCCTTTTCTTCTCGAGATTTCCTTTATCCCTTTACAGAGGAAAGGTAACGTATATAATCGCTTTAGTCTAACTACTCCGGAATTCGGAAATTTTACCCATCAATATATGGAAACCACACCATAAAATAATTCTTTATTCAAAAGAAAAATAAATCTTTTTCATCACTTTGATTAACTTACTCGTTAATATCATGTTTTACTTAAAAATTCAAATGTATAATTTAAAATTAGTATAATAAATTAATCTAGTGTGTTACATCTTCCCCCACTTGAGGTAAAACACCGTCCTCATTGTTCTACCCCATGCCAGCAAATAGTTCCGTATACAGCCCTCGTACAGCAATCCTTCATCTTCCCAAGAGCCTATTCTCGTGCCAAAGCGCTTTCATGGCACTTTTAAACTTGGGTGATGGCTCACCTCCTGAGCATTATTTCTCTCTTTCTGAGAATACGATTGAGGCTCTACTGAAAATTTCGCCATCCGGTTCGACTCCGCAACCAGCAAAGATTTAGATTAATTAATAGAATATTTTGATCTCCTATTAGATATCTTAGTATCCAATTGATTCATACCCGATATGTTTTTCCAATGTATTACATGCTTTGGATCATGCATATATCATACAATATAGATACATGAAACACATTGTGCACCCGTATCTCAATTCAGCAGCTAATCGATAGGTTATCACCACTTCCCTTTTCCAAGATTTGGTGCGTCCATTGTAATCAGGTTTAACCTTAGCGTAGTTATTCCACCTTAAGGTGCTCTTCCGAGCTCTATCTTCACACACATCACCGCCTCACCGATATTTCGTCTTCAATCCGTATATACTTTCTCGCCCGTCCCGGGCAACTTTCGCATTTTGTCGAATCTTCTTATTTTTGCTCCATTTTAGCGAATATTCAGTCCAAGAATTTAGTTTGGTTTCTAAGTCGCTCCAATTGATGGGTGTTCGGTATTGCCTTCGTATAATGTGGGCGTCTCAAAGGGACTCATCTTGAGGGATTCCCGATATCGATTATTGTAAGGAAATTCTACTAAATGAAAATAATCTTCCCACTTCATGGGTTGCTACGATCACATACATATGTATCATGTCTTCTATGATTTGATTCACCCACTCAAACTTGTCCCATCTCGATCTCCGTGGTCAGTGATATGTTGTGCTAAATTGGATTTGATGTGCCCACATTGGTGAACAATGTCTTCCAAAAGGCTTGAGGTGAACTTTACATCTCGATTCGAGATGATCGTTTTTGGAATGCCATGTAATCTAAACACCTCCCTCATGAAGATGTCAACAATTTTCATAGCTTTTGTAAATCGGACTTTACCGGAATGAAGTGAGCTTTCTCTTTTCTTTCACCGATCAACTACCACCATTATAGATCTATCAGTGTTCTTCGATCTTGGTAAGCGTGTAATAAAATCTAGCAATATTTCCCATTTCCATTATGGTTCATGAACAGGCTAAACAAAAACTACCGGGTCTCGATGTCCCACCTTGGACTCCGTCGTACATTCCGCACATGTAGTCAAGTATTCAACGATATTTTTATGCATTCCGTGCCAAAAATAAGCTTTTTTAATTGATGTTAGCATTTTCAGTAACGAGGGTGTCTAGTAATAAGAGCTTTCGGTGATACTCATCCAAGATTAGCTCATTTTATTAGGAATGTATATCCTTCCTCAAAAAATCAATAGTTGTTCATTATTGATCTTATAATTTGATTGTCTTCCCCGATTTTTCTCCAAGCTTCATGTGTTTTGCTCGCCATAAAAATTGATATTCAAGATCTTTTCTTGCCGCCTTATCCTTCACCTACTTCCTCGAACTTAAATTCCACATGGTTAAAGTAGAGTTTCATGCACATAATGTAATTTACTACTTAAGGCATAGACAACACGATTTTCCTTATCTTTAACATGTTGAATTTTCGAAATCAAATTCATTGAGGAATGCATTCTACCTTGCTTGGCGAGCATTCAAGTTAGTCTGCTTGAAAATAACTAGTCAAGTCGCTCATAGTCTCAAGTTTGTCTAACATTTCCCAATAGGTAGTGCCTCCATACCTTGGATTGCGTGCACTACCGCGTCAAACTCTAGATCATATGTTGAATATGATTGTTCATCATGATCTTTCACTCTTCCTAGATTCATATGCAACGAATTTTTCTGTCCCTGTGACAACATTGCTCCCACTCCCTTCCTTGCAAGCATTGATGCAAACCTCAAACTCCTTGTTTGGAGCAGAGCCTACCTTCAATACGTAGATCGTAGTCGGTGAGTTTTTTAACCGTTCAAAGTTGGTCCGACATTTGCTAGTCCACTGAAACATTCACCCTTTCATCGCAAGGAGGTAATAGGAAAAGAAATTTTAGAGAATATCTCTGATAAAACGTCGTTAATAGCCAACTAATCCCATGAAAGAACGTATGTCTCGTGTACGTTTTTGGTACCCTCCATTCCATAATAGTCATTATTTTTCAGGATCTACTCGCTATACCTTCCACAGAATAACATGGCCTATATATATTGATAATTTGTTCTTTATAAATCACACTTATGGAATTTAGCATAAAGTTGATGCATCCCTAAACATTTTTAATAACATTCGTAAATGTTCCCTTATGTTCCTCCATGGTCTTTGAGTATAAATAATCATATCATCAATGAAGATTAGAGAAAATTTATCCAAAAACGATGAAAAATGTGTTGCATCAAACTCATGAAAGTTGTTGGTGCGTTGGTTAATCCAAACGGTAAAACCACGAACGCATAGTGCCCATATTGCAGGGTACGAAAGTTTGTTTTATATATGTCCTCATCCTTTATCCGTATTTAGTGATACCCAGCATCTCAGATCCATTTTCGAAAATGCGTACTTGTCCCCTTTAATTGATCTAAAAGATCATCTATTCGTGCGATGGGTACTTGTTCTTAACAATCAATTTGTTAAGCTACTTGTAATCCATACACATCTGCATCGTTCCATCCTTCTTTTTCACGAACAATACCGGTGCTCCCCTGTGGAGACACACTAGGACGAATATATCCCTTGTCCAACAATCTCATGTAGTTTCATTTTAAACCAATCACTTGTAGTACACTCATTCAAAGAGATGGTGATTGTGAACACCGGTGTTGTCCCGGGCATTAATTCGATGGTGAAATCGATATCCCGCTTTGGAGGTAGTCTTTCGTATGTTTTCTAGAAACACATCCCATAAAAGTCTTGTACCAATTCCAATATATTTTCCAACATGGGGGTATTATATTTAGAATTGGTGAATCCCACTTGAATAACATAAAATTTGACATCCTTTTCTAATGCATTTACCTAGTCATGTTGGATGGGGTGCAATTGAAGTGGTTTCTTAATTCCTTGCAACTCCTAGCGAGTTCCATCTTCAACCTTAAGATAGAGGATTTTCTCTTTTGAAGTCTACGAGTGACCACATACCCTTCCATCCAATCCATTCCCGTAGTATATCATATGAACCCAAAGGTATAATATTCAAGTTCAACCTTTATATGCTAATTTCCAATTTCTAGGGGATAGTTTGAGATTTTAGAGTTAACTCTTCTCTTTTGTCCCTAGTGGCCAATTATACCAGACCTATGGTATTTTAAATTTATGCTCGCAAGTCACATTTTTCAACTATCTCGGGATTTACATAGACTTACCTAGCCTCGAGATCAACCAAAATAGAAACAATTTGGGAAAATAACTTTACCTTCTAGTTCTATCATGGTTGGTTGGTAATTTGCTTGTAGATCCTCTAGTGCCGCATTAATTCTTGGGTATGTTTTGGCAACATACCCCACCATGGATGCCTCTTGCAGCATTTGCCACAGTTTCACTTCTCCCACTGGTGAGGACAAGCTTCTTATAATAATGTGCCTCACCACATCCCTTAGCACCCATATGCAACGACTAGTTTTAAGATCTACGCCATGATCTAGTGTACTAGATGCTTTAGTGGGTCATCTCTTTCCGTTGGCCATTTGGTTTTTTGTTGGTTTCTTCCATATTGTCATATTTGTTGCACTACTTGTAGAATTTTTATAGTTTCCATGATCTCATACCTTTAAAAATTTGAAGTACTTTTCTCGCCCTTTCTTTGGCAAGAGTTATGAAACCATCTCCAAAAATAGAAGTAGAAGAGAGATCAACGCCTTAGAAATCCAACCACTTCGAGGAGGCAACCTCCAATACATTACATAAATGAACAATTCTTGGATGATTCAAATGACCAAAACCTCCTTTTCTATATATAGGAGTCCATGTGCCACAATGTAATCCTAGCCGACCCTAACAATAATAATGTAAGGGCACAATAATAACAATATGGGGAGTTACTGGAGGTACAACAATAACAATAAGGTGAGTTACACTAGCAACAATAAGTGACTATACTAGTAATATAGGGACCTAACATTCTCCTCTCCTTCAAAAAAGTGTTGTCCTCAATGCTTGGAGTAGCTCCGAGTAGCTTCTGTATAAAATTCTCATCCTCCCATGTAGAATCTTTCAAGTGGGTAAGTTCTTCCATTTTATGAGATACTCCGAAATTGATCAATTTTCGTAGCCGTCGAGTTCTCAAGTTGTCGTTGATCTGGGCTTTTCACAGTTCCAATATGGTTTTTCCTTCCTCATCAAGTTCCGGCAATATTGTTTGAACCGGAAGTTTTGTCCCCTATAACCTTCATTTAAGCATGAAAACATGGAAAATTGATGCACTCGCGAAGAAGCCGGGAAGCTCCAATTTGTATGCCATAGTACCAATATTTTGCAACACCTTGTAAGGACCATAGTACTTTGGCGATAATTTATTATCCTTCTTAGCTTGCTTCGAGGGACATTTTTTTTGTATGGTTGTAGCCGTAAAAATACCCAAGCCTCTTACATCAAAAAATTCTCTCTAATCGCGATGTTGATCTCCGCTCGTTGTTTCATTCGATTTTGTGCCAAATTTAGGTTATCCCTTTAAGAGTTGGAGAACTTCTATGGATATTCGATGTGCATCTTCCCACCGCTTGAACCTAGAATTTTCCCTTAAAGAAGATGTGATGGATGGTGGATGATATCCATAAAGTGCCATAAATAAGGGTCATTTTTTGCCGCTAAAGATGGAAGGAAGTGTTATACTACCTCATTCTACGAGAGGTAACCACTTGACTCCATTAGTGCTTGCTTATTAGATACAAAACTAACGAAGATATACTTCCAAAACATTTATTCACTATCTCAGTTTGACTCATCGGATTGAGGATGATAAGATGTAGCTATGAGCTAGTTGAGTACCCCAAACAAGAAAAGTACTACTGTCCAAAAATTTCCTATAAAAATGGGATCTCTCGTCACTTACAACAATCTTCGGGTTTCCATGTAGCTTCTTTGGAATTGTTTTCCATAAATGCAAAAGTAGCAATTGTACTTGCTTTAAATGGATGAGATAATGCACAAAAGTGTGCATACTTGCAAGTCTATCAACTACCACCATGATGACACTCTTTTCTTCAGACTTGGGTAAACCTCATGATAAAATCCATTGAAATCTCCTCCCCAACATTGACTTGGAATGGACAAGCATTAAGGCTGTAGAAGACCTTGGGGTCTTAATTGTCTCAACTTTATTTCACACGGGCAAAACAAATATTCTCACCACAAAACTTTTGAATATCCGATTTAAGGCCATCCCAAAAAAAATTTCTTTCTTCACCCCGTGCTAAGTTTTTAAAAATCCCGAGTGTCCTCCTAAAAGGAGAAGTGTGCAATTCCAAAAGAATATTTTGTTTTAGTTGGGAATTCATTGCAATATATAAGCGATATTTGTACCATAAGGAATCATTTTTCCAACTAAATGTATCAAGAGCAATGTACTAGGATCCTAATGCTCAAAATTTTGAATGAGTGTCCACACTTCTTTCGTCCTTCTTCCATCTATCATCCCTTGCTTCCGTTATCCAAATCAAGTTGGATAATAGAAATGGCACAAAGCAATGCTTCTCCTACCTCTTCTATCCTTTCTTGAGAGTGCATCTCATAAGCAGAAACATTTAGCTTCCCTTTTTTTGTAGACGATTTCAAAGTCATAACCCAACATCTTTGTGACCCATTTTTACTGCTCTTCTAAAGATAGCCTTTGTTCCAAAAAATGTTTAATACTATCATGATCAATTTTTACCTTGAAGTGTCTTCCCATTATGTAAGGTCGCCATTTCTTTAGTGCATGTAGTATTGCCAACATTTCCTTCTCATAAATAGCCTTTTGTAAATACTTTCCTTTGATTGGACGACTTTTTCAAAAGCAATGGGTCTTCCTTCTTGCATTAAAACATCACCAATTCCATTTCCCGAGGCATCACATTCCACAATAAAGGTTTTTGTGAAGTTTAAGGAGCATAGCTGATAAGCTAAAGTATGGCACATTTCCTCTTTAAGATGTTCAAAGGCCTTAGTTGCTTCAAGAGTCCATGAAAATGCATCTTTTTTTTCAATAATGTTGTTATGAGGTGCTAATATTCTCCCACATAATTTCTATAACAAACTTGCGATAATATCACGTTAATCCTGAGAAATCATGCATAACTATTTTATGGTTGTGGGGACTTTCCATTCCTTAATGGCTTTCATTTTTTTAGGGTCTACTTTAACACTCTGTGTAGACACAATATGACCCAGCATATTCTACCTCTTGTACTACAAAGAAACATTTCGTTGTTTTTGCATATAATTGTTTCTCCTCTAATAGTTTGAGCACCCCTGTCAACATGTTGAACATGATCCTTCCAAGACTCCGTTGTAGCTTAGGATATCATCAAAAAATACTAGCACAAATTTTCTAAGGAAGGGTTTGAAAATGGAATTCATCAACCCTTGAAATGTAGAAGGTGCATTGGTAAGGCCAAAAGGCATGACCAAAAATTCATAATGACCCTCATGAGTTTGAAATGTTGTTTTCGAATATCTTCTAAAGCCTTTCATTCTAATTTGGATAATATCCTCGAACGAAGATCCAACTTAGTAAAATAAATTGCTCTGCATGTAATTCATCCAATAATTCATCAATCACAAAGAATGGGAAATTTATCTTTAATAGTGAGCTTATTGAGCTCCCTATAATCCCGACACTATGCGCCATGATCCATCCTTCTTGTGCACCAATACTACTCGAGCGTAGAGAAAGAACTTTGAGCTAGGTTGAATTATACCAAACTCCAACATTTTCGCGATCATACGTTCAATTTCACTCTTTTGGACATAAGGATATATGTAAGGCATGATGTTTGGAGGAAGACTTCCTGAATCAAATGAATAGCATGATCAAGTGATCACGAATAGGTGGGAGTCCTTTGGGATTTTCAAAAACCTTGGAATGATTGTCCGAGACTTTTTGGAGATCTGGAGAAATAGATGATTTTGATGTTGGAACTTCTAGTGAGCATAATTGTGCAATTATACCTCGTTGTTATTTCTTCCGAAGATTTTTCATGACATTATATCTTATTATCTCTTTCTCGGCTTCCCTGCGATACCTCGTAATTTCGATTTTCCTTTCCTTCCAATCAAGAAAATTTCTTGAAAATTAAAAGCTATTGTCCCCAAAGATTGTAACCATTGTACTCCTAGTACAACATCAAACGACTCTCCCATTGGAATGGAAAGCATTGGAATATTCAATACATATTCCCCCCATAGCTAGCTTGATATTATGCTATTTTCCAAGAGCAATTTATAGTTTCCTCCATTTGCAACCATCACTTGACATTCTCGTGCTAGGTATAGGAAACAATTCAATTCCTTGAAGCTACCTTACAATGAATAAAATTATGGGTACTACCCGAATCAATCAACACTATTACCTTTTTCTTCTTGACATGTCCTTCTATCTTGAGTAGTTTGCAGGAGTGGTAATTCCCGCCAATGCATTACACAATATGTGTCTGGACTCATTTCTTCTTCTTCTAAGGGTTATGCTCCTCAGTGTATATCCTCTTCTTTTAAAGTTTCTTATTCATTTTCTTCTCTCCTCTTCACAATCTATGTGTAAAATAATTTCTTCTCAACACACTTATGACCTTTAGTGTATTTGCTATCACAACTCGTAGCAAAGCCCTTTTGCTCTTTTTTTCATCCAATTGTTGTGGTGTCAACCTTGTAGGTTGTGGAAGTCTAGTAGTAGCAAACAATGCCATCTTTATAGATGTGAGTGGTAGGCTTCTTTGATACAACATAATTTTACATTCAATTTTTCTTGCCAACTTTTCGAATGCCTTCTCCAATGAATCGTCCCTCAAACGCGAACTTCATGTTGCGATGTTGTCCCTTTAAAGTCCCTATGAAGACATCAATCTCGTGTTCCTCCGGAATATCGCTACTCTTATATTCAATTTTTTGGAAGCCTCTCAATGTGCTCCCCCACCGAACCCTTTTTTGTTTGAGATTTATCAATTGGATAAAGAAGGTGTTTCTCTTTGTATCCTCATAATGTGCTATCATTTCCTCCGTAAAAATTTAGCTTTAGTTGCATGTAGATGTGGTTTTCCGTAAAAGAGCATAACTTAACATATAAGCATGTTGTAAAGAATAGAAAATAAGACAACCATCAACAACATAAGAACACGAGATATTGATAATGGAGTTCATCCAAAGTGTGGGCTACGTCTCTCGGGCCCGTGTCAAAATGGGGTAGGCCACTGTCATATAGTACTGGAAGATGTGATGATGTACATGGCCGATGTCTCTGTCATGACAAGGTTAGTGTTCCCTCAACATGATGTGGCTTGTCTCTCCATGGAGACATTCCCCATAGAACTCTCACTCACAATGGAACTCCTATGAGCATGACATAATCTCACATGAAGCAAAACAAAGATCTCGCAACATGCATTAAGCAAGGATCTAGAAATAATACATCTCACAACAAAAAGAGGCACATAATCAAAACTTCATATACCTCAACCCCCAAAGTCGGTCCAGAAGTTAAAGCGTATGCTCAGCCGATGAACCCTAGCCGCACCATCGAATACATGGCATCGAGGGGCATAGAATCAATTGTCCCACACTTGAAAATCGACATGCGATCACTCCAATATGGAAAATGGCCAAAAAATGGGAAGCTATGTTGCTGACATCGGACATCGCCATTGAGTTCTTGTCGCCGAGAGGTGTAAAATCGACATACAATTCTCGTTGAAAATGGGCTCCGAAATGAAGTTTTGGGCCTCAAGGAATCTTTTTTGATTCCCTCAAGATTCCATAAGATTCTTTTTTGCCGGGAATCTCGTGAATATGTTGCTCGTATGGCTATTATGACTTTACATCGTGTCTCCATGTGAAATTCTAGTTAAAATGAATGTAAAACTTCATATCATTATGACAAAGGAAATTTTACCTCTAGAGAATATTTTCAAACAAAGATCTAAGAAGATTCCCTACAAAGATGTTGTCTCGAAGTCGTAGTACCAACATGGATCTACCCCCTCGTGGATGCACTCATAATCTCCACCCTAGGTTTGGGCTTAGCGTTCTCGCTCGCTCGACCTCCGAGTTCCACCATAACATGACTCTTCAAATATGCTCCTTCTCAGTTGGGCGAATGATTGGTGTTTATATATAATTTTTGGGCTGATAGAATAAATGTGTAAGCTATTGGCTTAGTTGGTTAGGGTGGAGGCCTTACAGGCGCACCTCCCTCGCCCATCAACCCAGGCGGTTCAAATCCCGCATCAGTATTTTTGTTCGGAGTTTTTTGTTGGGCCATCGCATCGAGCGCGCGCAAATCCCGTGGGCCGCGTGGGTTCGTGGCCCACGTGTCCATATATGGTTCGTTATATATATAAATATGTATATGGTGGTGTGTTCGCTCTACACAGAAGTTTTGGGGTGGTGGGGTCCCGCTCTGTACGACCCACTCATAATAACCTCATGTATGGTGTCAGTGTTTGCTGTGTGTATGGGTTCCCATGTGTGCAGTGTGAGTTGATACGCCCCACCTCCCCCAACCATATTAATGTGACTATCATCGCTTCGTATCTGGGGGTGGCAGTGTTTTAGCCACCTCGCTGGAATCAATATATGTGTAATATAACCACCTAGTGGGGGTGGCAACTTACCACCCCTATTTTTTTTAACAATTTTCAATTTTTTTATTAAAAACTATACATTTTGATTTTTTTTCTAAAATAAGGGTTAGAGGGCTTTTTTAACTACAGGAACAATTCGCCCATTTTCGTGTCAAATGCAGGTTTCCCTTTCGGTTGATGGTGAATTTAGTACACTTAAACCCCTGACCCACTGGCCCAAATTTGACTCAAAAACTTTGACTCACTCTAACTTCTCCATACGGGCTCGCATTGGATATCCATTCACACCGTGTCGGAATCTAGTGAGACGAGTTAACTTCAATACGAACATGGTTCAAGAGCAATCTCGACCACTTTTGAATTTTAACCATTTATGAGCCCTCTTAGTCTCCCGAGGGTGTCTGGAGCCACCCGGATCATGATGCTAGAGAGATACGTGGAGCACCCATATCACAATAGTAGGCAAATGAGGTCACTAGATAGGTATACTCTGGGTACATGGCTCTAATGAGTGAGCTAGTTGAGACATAAGCATCCTCATTCGAGGGAAGCAGCGTAATGCAGGTGTTAATGCTAATGCCAGTAGAGGAATATGATTCCATAGTCGTACGTTGTTTGGGAAGTGTTCCCAAGACTAGAAAACAAGTCAAGCTGGTAGTGTTTGAGGTGGATCTCACAAGGTGAAGCAAGAAGAAGACAAAGCATAGAGAAACACAATGCTATGATTTGTAGGCCAAGGGGTTCTCTAGGGTGGAGGGAATTGATTATGAGGAGACCTTTTCTCTAGCAGCAAGGTACTCTTCTATCGAAATCAATTCTAGCATTGCTAACGCGCATGGGATGAAATATCCATCGCATGGATTTGAGGACAACATTACTCAAATTCTGAGTGATTAAGGAGTGAATGTTTACATTGAACAACTCGAAAGGATTTGAGACCTTCGACCGAGAGTCGCATGTGTGCAAACTCAAGTGAGTGTTGTATGGATTGAAACAAGCACCCCATGCTTTGTACACCAAGATCGACGAATATTTTACCAGGTTTGGCTTCACTAAAAGTGAAGCAATTGCAAACCTTTAACATATTTTTATTGAAGGCCCAAATTGTTGATTATAGTATTATATGTCAATGATTTGATTTTAACCGGTGATTAGAAGTTGATAAAATATTGCAAAGAGGATATTGCAAGAGAATTCCAGATGAAGGACATGGGACTCATGCATTATTTCCTTGGTTTGTAAGTATGGAAAGGATATGGGGAACAATTTGTCTCTCAGGGAATGTATGCCAATGAGATTGAATAAATTATGTGCATGGAGAGAAGTAAAACTCCATGGACACTCCTCTGAAAGCAGAAATCGAGGAAATAGGATGCCACTTCAAGTGAGGAGGAGAAGGACACTATTTACACGCAACTTGTGGGTTCACTTGTGTACTTTGTGAACACATGAACATACATTTTTTATGGAGTTAACTAGCTTAGTCAAGCAATGGTTAAGCCAACCAAATTGTGTTGGAAGGTGGCCAAACATGTGTTGAGATACCTTAGAGGCACTAGTCAGTATGGAATTTGGTACAAAAAGATAAAGGGAGTGAATCTTTAAGGATTCATAGATGCAGATTGGGTGAGTAGCATATCAAATCGAAAGAGCACTTCAGGAAGAGTCTTTATTTTTGGGTTTGCAGTAGTTTCCTGGTACATTAGGAAGAAGAGATCAATTGCACTTAGTTCAGCAGGAGAAAATTACATGGTTGTTATTCAAGAATATTATGAACCTATCTAGATGAGGAAGATTCTTGTTGGGTTATTTGATAAGATGATGGATCCTACTATGATTTACTTTGAAAATTAAATTTGTATCAAACTCTATGAAAATCTAGTTTTTGATGATTGGTCCAAGCATATCAACATCGGGTATCACAATCTACAAGATTGTGTGGAGAGGAAGATTAAGTCGTTAGAATACATTCTCTTCGTAGGAACAAGATGTAGATACTTTTTATCGAAAAGGAGTTGTAAAGAGGAAAATCTCAAGTTCCATAGAGACGAGATTGGATTATTTGATAATCCATTTCTTGTCGAGAGAGAGTGTTGAAAATGGCAATAAGAAAATCTCGATTTAATCTTCACTTGAATTAAAATTAGAGAAAATTATAATTCCACATCACAAGACAAAAAAAATGTGTTAAACTGAAGTTAGTTTTGACTTAGTTGGCTCAATTAATTCGATTTGAGGGCCCTAACTTGAGTCATTTGTAGAGTGGTTCCTAAATTTTAGGAACCTAGGTTGAGTTTAATTTGAGTTGTAATAATTTAATTTAGTTAAAATGAGTTAAAGTCAATTAAAACTAGTTCCAACTATTGGAGGAACTAGTGGGAGGTCTAGTAGTGGGGTATGTACCTATGATCAACCAATTAAATGATAAAGCAACTATAATTAACTCATGCATGCATGAAATACGAGTTACCCTAGTTTGATATTGGATTTCAAGGGTAGTGTACTATCAGTTTGTATAATTATCCAAGTTGTATAGGTGTATGCACAGAAGGACCTAGGGATTGTGCACAAACAGTATTTGGGTATTTTCCCTAATTAATAAGGGGCTAATTTTTTGATTTTGAATGCCTTATCGTTGTGTCATCCAAAAGTTTTTGTGCAACATGATACGCTTGACCACATGTGCCTTACCATTTGTAGATGAGCAATAGAGATTTGCTTCTTCTTTAGACCAAGCGAGAGAAATAATCGGGGCCTTATAGAATGCACCACCACTAGTGCTCTTAGATCATGAACATTTCCGGCCTAATGCATCTATGTAAGCACTTGAAAATTGAGATCAAAACTCTTTGGATACCATAGTCCAAAGTTTGGTTCCTTATGAATATTTGGATATTATTTTTACGGCTGAAGGTGAGACTATTTTGGATTAGCTTGAATCGTCAACAATCCCAAGCTGTGCATAATCTACTGGTCTTGTCCCGGTGAGATAAAGTAGACTTCCAATCATGGATTTGTATTACGGTTGATTCACGTGGAAGAATCATCATGAGAGCCCAAGGTTACACCGGTTATCATTGGTGTACTTACAAGTTTGCAATCTTCCATCCCATACTTCTTCTAGTTACTATGAATATTTTGCTTGTGATAATAATATGCCATACGTTTCTTGTTGCAATTGTAAGCCAAGAAGAATGTTAGTTCTCCAAGTAAAGACATTTCAAATTGCTTGCTGCATAACGAGAAGAAAATTTATGACTCATTAACTCTTCATTACTTCCAAAAATGATGTCATCAACATATACAACCACAATCCAATAGTTTATCATTTTCAATTTTTGTGTATAAGTTGCTATCGACGGATCCATTTGAAAATCCTTGTTGATGAAGATATTTGTCAAGACGATAATACCATGCCCTTGGAGCTTTTTTTGAGACCATATAAAGCCTTTTTAAGCTTACAAACAAGTTTTTCATCATTGCCCAAAATGAATCCTTCTGGTTATTCTATATAAACTTCTTCTTACGAATCACCATTGAGGCTTGATTTAGCATCCATTTGATAAAATTTGATTTGTTGAAAGCTTTGAAAAAGAAAACATTACGATGGCTTCGAGTCTAGCTATCGGGAGCAAATGTTTCTTGAAGTCTATACCTTCTTGTTTAGAATACCCTTTACAAACAAGTCTAGCCTTGTTTCTAAAAACATCTCCATTTTCATTTAACTTGTTTTTGAATATCCATTTTGTTAATAACATTTTTATCATGAGGTCTTGGAACTAATTCCCAAGTATGACTCTTTTCGAATTTGATCAAAGTTCTTCATTCATGTCTTGAATCCAACATTCATCTTTGCTAGCTTGATTGATATTTTGTGCTTCAATGGTGGATAAAAATGCTAGATAGTAGACCCTACAAGAGTTCTTCTTGTTTGGACACACGATCCCTTTTCTCCCAAAATTTGAGATTCTCGATGATTCTTTTGAACATACTTGGATGGAGCCTTTTCGGATAGATCTTCTTCTTCCACTTGTTGGATTCACTTTCTATATTATCTCTATTAGATGCGGAAGATATCCATCATCATCATCTTCATTTGTTGTTTGTATTTCCCCTTTTGGAGGTAAGAGAGATTCATCAATTACATTGTCAATGCATTCAACAATATTTCAAAGTCTTTTATTGTAGCATTTATATGCTTTGCCCTAGAAGAAGTAACCAAGAAATATTCCTTCATGTACTCTAGGTTCAAACTTTCCAAGTTTTCATCATTTTCTTGATAAAACATTTGCTTCCAAAAAACTTTAAAATGCTTTACGATGGGAAGATTACCATACCAAAGCTCATATGGAGTTTTATCAGCATTTACGAACATGTTCTTTATTAAGAATATTCTTGCAGTATGTGTTTTCTTCTCCCCAAAATGTGTCGAGGTGTTTCTGAATCATTAAGCATAGCAGGAACCATGTTTGTTGAACTATTCTATTCTTTCTTTCTACTACGCCATTTTGTTGTAGAGGTACAGCTACGAGCATCTTTTTTATGCCATGTTGTTCACAAAAATCAACTAATTCATATGATATATATTCACCTCCTCGATCAGATCTAAAGACCGCAATTTTTAGATCTAATTCATTTTCAACACGGTGCTTTGAAAGTCAAATTTTTCGAATGCTTCATCTTTGTGTTTTAGCAACCCAATCCAACACATTCTAGAGAAATCATCGGCCAAAAAATACCTCAGTATTGTTCTCCGTGGGGTGACATTTTTCTCCCATAGGTCCACATAAATCGGTATGAATGAGTTCAAAGAGCTTACTTGCTTGATCCTTTAACACAGCATTAAATTGCACTCTAGTTTGCTTGCAAATTGGCAAGATTTGCATATGGTACTCTCGAGCGGAAGTAATGTTGGGAAGATCATGAACAACTTTGATTACGCTAGATTTTTATTTGAGAAGCTCAAATCTGATCTTCTATTCCATAACCAATTTTACGAAGAAGATTTACCCAAGGCAACATTGTTCTTCCTGATTTTCAATACATACAAATTGCTTGGTGTTCTATTTCCTTTTTATAATTGTTTTCTATCAGAAACACCCAGCAAATTAGGAGCTTGACAAACAATAGAATTGGCTAAGTGTTGGCCAGAGTCAACTTGTTAGGAAGTGAGATAGATTATACTTGTGCAGAGATTGTTCGGGCTTGAACAAGAATTGTATTTATGATTAATGGAATATAGATAGGAAGGGGTTTTCAAAAGTGGATTTCCCCTAGATATATCCTCGTGTTATGTGTGTTAATTGATTCATGTCGCATGTTTTTTATATTACTTCTAAATCGTGAATTTATTTCTGCAGATGAGTAGAGTAGATTTGAGTCTTCTGTTTTAGAAAATTACATGAGCATTATTGAATCTATAATCAATTTCTACATTATGTTTGAATAATACTAAGAATATTCTCAAATATTCCATGGAGGTTAAATCATTAACATCCACCTAAAAATTCTTGATAATTAAATTAAAAATCTAGAACCTCTATTCCAAAATAAACACCTTTATTGATGTAATTGTATAAACATGTTGGATGGGCATTGGTGGCAAAGAGGGAGTGGGAAGAAGAGAAAGAGATAGGTGAAACAAGGGTAGTTTTGAATAAGGGGCTTTGACATGAGAATAGGTGATGGGTGGATGAGTAGTAGAGGGGGAGTGGTGGGCGTGCATTAGGGGAATTTTGAGGTCTAAAATGGGCCTCCTAAGAAAAATGTACAACCAAAATAAAATTTATAAGAACCAATAGGATTCAATATGATGATGTCAACCATGGGGGATGATTCACCATTTTTTAAATAAAAGGGTAAAATGATTAAAAATTTATAAAATAATAGAACTACTTTTTCAAATCATATTTTCAACTTATCTCCCAAAGTTTTTACTCAAATTTCAAGTATGAGTACTCGTTGGATGTAAAATTTAATTCCTCATCAAAGGAGTACCCATGTTGCATACTTTTGATGGACCCTGCTACATGAAAATTGATAAATACATGAAAACACATGATTGCAATCACATTTTTAATGTATTTATCATTTTCTGTATAGCAGGATCCATCGAAAGTATGCAACATGGGTACTCCTTGGATGAGAAATTAAATTTTGAATCCGATGAGTACTCCCTCTCGAAATTTGAGTAAAAAATTTGGGAGATAAGTTGAAAATACTGGTTGAAAAAGTATTTTTTTATTTTTTACCTCTAAAATTTGATGATGTAATCAAATCTTATTTTATTATTTCAACTATTATTTTATAATTTAATTAGGAGGCTCGTTTTAGACCTCAAAATTCCCCTAATGAATTGTAGGACAAAGAAACTAAAAGGGAAAATGTGCAAGACGAAGTGGAGGGGTAGAGAAAAGTATTATGGTACATACCTTTAATTAAGGTATTTATACATTAGGGGATAGATGATAGGGTTAGATGTTTATGGGCTTGGGAAAACTGGGCATTGGGACCTAGGATTTCAAGGTAGTATGAGGCATAACACAAATACAAATTTTATGATGATGAAAAAAAACTAATAGAGTATTGACTTTATCCTTCCAAGGTATCTTCATGAAAAAAAATCATAATATGAAGGATTTCAAAATTCAAGTAATTAAGAGTGGAAATAGAGTCCTGAGATAAAATACTTATTTAAAAACCAATGAAATAGAAGTAAGTTGGGATAAGCCATCATAATAATGTGTGATGGAAAAGAGACTAGTCTCAAAATGATGAAGTGAGTGGCATACGTGACACTTGTGAGTTGCAAGTGACGTGGTAACAAAATTTGGGTTTACACAAGACCCTAAATAATCATAGAAGCATATTAGAACAATGTTGTTGATAATCGAAAGGAAATCAGTTTTACACCAACTTAGTAAGTAAATTGAGGGCAAGATAAGAATCAATTCCAAGGATATAGAATTATCTAGGAAGGAAAATGCATCGAACCTTAAAGGAAATGTTGACAACCCTTGAGTCTCCTGTACCTTATGGACGTGGGTGGGGGAGACTCAAGAAGGTGTGTCATAGAATTGTAAATCGAATCATGGAGTGATTCTCTATTTAATTTATTTTATAACTGTCTTACAATTTGAAGATTAAGTATGCTCAAATTTAAGGTGACAAAAAAATTTGATTAATCAAAATGATTGTTGATGCAACAAGATGAACATAAGTACATGCAAGTGATATTCCTTGGGAAATCCAGTAGGGATGTAGTAAATATTATCTATAATAAGATACAATTATATAATCACAAAATTACAAAGATGTATGTATATATTACACACAACAATGAATGTGTGTATTAACATCCTAAGGAGGTTGTTGTCCTACATGGCCTAAAGGATTGATAATGGGAATAGAGTGACGTGAGAAAAAAACTGATGAACAATCGAGCAAGGTTATCAAAGGAAAGTGTAGCATGCTTAAAAATTAATTAATTAAAAAGTGTGGGTACATAAAATTGTTGGTGGCTATGCTTGTG
The DNA here is from genome assembly GCA_034641835.2 of Pinus albicaulis. Lineage (NCBI taxonomy): Eukaryota > Viridiplantae > Streptophyta > Pinopsida > Pinales > Pinaceae > Pinus > Pinus albicaulis. The sequence continues at coordinate 257,723,643 of CM076582.1, forward strand.
TTGTATAATGTGAAGTGCAACATGTCACCAGTCAATGGTACACATTTACGTACATTAAAGAACTTCAAATGACCCCATAGACACCATGCACTTACAAAATAATTATGTAAAAATAACCACACTAATATAGTGTGTTATGGCAACTAACATGCACTGAGATCCAAGGAGGGGAAGACCTTATAGCTAAGTCATACTTCAACAACAATGGAAGTATCTTTCTATGGCTCACATTGACACTGAGTCATAACTATAATTACAAAGTAAGGAAAACAAGGTGTTACAAATCCATTATGCAAAAACCACATAAATCCAATGGAATGCTCATAATTATTTGTGATAAACTAAGGGATGGATATGATTTAGTCATTTTTTTGTTGACATGTGACCCACCATTGGAAATGGAACATTTTATTTGGAGCACAATCCAATGATTGATGGTAAATGGTGGCATATTCAAATTTTTTCTAGGCTTCTTCAACAATAGAAAATATAAATACACATAGGCCTAATACTCTTGCATTAAGTTTCAAAATTTCCAAGAGATAAATTTACAAGCAATAGAAAACATATGTAAACACAATGTTTATTTTGGAAAACCCCAATATGGGGAAAAAACAACTAACATAATATTATATTATTGTCCCTTGGCCAAACCTAGCTAAGTTGACCAAGTGAGCCTTCACCACTCACTTCCCTGATACATCACAAGGAAGTATTCAAGCCTTTTGAAATTTTCATTACATCCAATCCGCGGGCTCAAAACCATGTGCCTCCAAAACCATGTGCCTCCAAAACCATGTACCCATAACCACTACTATTTGACCAAGAAACATTTACCCTTTCATCGAGTCAGGTTTTACTTAACAATCCCCCCTAAATATTGACTTGGAATTTCCCTTAACCAAATATAGCTAAACCATCCAAGTGAGCCAATGCTACTCACCTCTAGGCCCTACCCCCTCAAAGTTTATATCCAAGGTATTTGGTAGTTCGACATGCCCCCTATCACCTAAGTCTAACTACATACTTTACCAGTAATTTCCTAGAGGTACACATGCCTTAATAAGTCTTCCAATTGCATGATGATTTATATGCAATTTTTTTTTACTCCATTATATATATATTTATTGTTATTTTTTCTATCTTGGCACTTATGCCACCATCCTATTGACTTGGTATACATGACTCTCTCCTCAATAGTGTACAACGACATTTTGTGAGTCCACGATAAATCATCTCATTGAAGAATTTCATCAAACACTTTGCTTCCATCCTTGGCATAAATTTACTTGTCATATGCTTTCTTTGGTGCCACCTGCTTAAAAATTTCCTTTTCACCACAAGAATAACTTTTGTAGATCTACATTGTAATTGGGTCTACGACATGCTCGATCAAAACCATTTAGCCACAAAGGTGTCCCCTTGAAACTAAAACTGCTTCAATAGAATGTTAAAATTACTAAGATATGAATTTATCAATAACAAAAAACACACACAAACACAATGTTTATCTTGGAAAACCCCAATCTAGGGAAAAACTAGCTAACACAATATTCTATTAGTATCCCTTGGCCAAGCTTTTTCTAGTTGTCCAAGTGATATTTAACCACTCATTTCCTTGGCCCATTACAATGAAGTATTCAAGCCTTTGAAAAGCTTCATTAATGCAATTCATGAGCTCAAAACCATGGGAAACTAAAACCATGTGGCTAAAAACATCACTATTTGATAGAGCAACTTTGATTGTTTCATTTAGTCAAGCTTTACCGAACATTAAGCTCTTTGGGTAAGAAAATAAATAAAATTATGTTTATGAGATTACTGCAACTTTTATCTACACTATGACTAAACCATTTCAACTCAAATTAAGAAATTCCCATAGTTTATTCCATGCTCTTATCTTTATAGCAAACTAAATATTATTTTTTTGTCTAATTTCTCATTTTTTGGCATGCAATTATTTTATTTAATGTTTTTCCTATTTCTTATTTCTCTAGATAAAGAATCTATTCTTGGAAATCAACAACACAACCATTCATTATCTTCTTCAGGTATAATTTCATGAAATTCACATAATGATCCAGGTGGATATTGGTGGACACCCACCTATTCCATCTATACCTCCGGTCAGTTTCACCAGTTTCCTTTTTTATAGCAACATTTACTATTTTGATCATTTTTTTGTGTCTTGAACTTTCAGAGAATTTTTGACCCTGTAAACGACATTTTTTTGAGGTCCGCAGCAGGCTCATTGCGATAGGAAGGGGCCCGTAGAAAAAACTGTAGTGCTCAAAGATATATTTTCGATGATATATCGTACGTGCCAAACAAAGATAATATGACCAAGTTATGACCCCGGGAAGTTGTCTTCCCAAATAACCCCAACAGAATCCACAAACTCTTGACATTTAATATCTTGGGGTTAGGGTTTTGGTTGTTTAGGTTTTTATTATGTAGTTCAATAATGAAAATTCCCTTGAGCCTCATTGTAAGGTAGTTCAGAGGCATGCATACACCACATATCTTCTCAGAGATAGACTACCATCACCTGAGCTACTTTATTTTCCATTCTGCCTGTAAGAATTTTTCAGTATTTCATATTAATGAAATGAAGTGTTATTTTTGCTACATCTTTGTGTTTATGTTTATTTCTGTATTTTATTTTTTTCCCTCATAATTCTATATCAATGGTATCGTATCAATCTGCTATTTCTCAATATTTATTTGCATGTCTCCAACGACGTCGGGGTATAAGGAGTTAGGTCTCGCTAAGGTTGAACCTTTGCAAGATCAACCTCGCAAACCTTGACAACCTCCCATGGAGGAAGAAAAGAAACATGAGGGAGCAGGATATCCTATCAAAATATTTCTCGAGGAAGCCCTCGAGAAATAAAGGAATGTGATGATGGATAAATTTTCCCAGATCCTTCAATGGCTGCCCACTATCGGTGCATCTTCATCCAACAACCACTCTTGAGGCGCCACTCCTTTTAAGGTACAAGTAAAATTTGACATTTCTATATTTGAGGGCCAAATAGATGCAGACATCGTAGATAGATGTTTGAATCTATTAGAAGGATATTTCTCAGTTCATGACTCCTTCAATCGGGAAAATATTAATTTCTCACTCCTCAAAGATGTGCCCCATGTCAAGGACTGGTGGGAAACCTACTGTGAGCAAAAGGATGAGAGGGAACCCTCTCTGTTCTCAACCGCACCCACTGGAATTCTTTGGGAGACCCCATCATTGAAGAATGTTATTTCGTGGGGAGCTATGAGGACAAGTACATACAATGGACTATGTTGCAGCAACAAACGGATCAAGATGTGCATGAGCTGATGAATCTATTCCATGCCCTACGCACAAAGTTAGGTATCAAAGATTCAGAGAAAAATTTGGTGCTGAAGTACTGTAATTGTGTGCATAGATACATTCTAGAGAAAATGGTGTTTCTCGACATCTCATGGCTTGGTGAAACATATCGGTATCCTGCTAAGGTTGAGTAGAAATTCAAATAGAAGAAGTGATACTTTGGATCTGTGAATCAGAAGAAAGGAAAAGGTGCCCCCACACCGCAGAACAAAGGACAACAAGGCAGGGCAGCCTAGGAAAACCTACCAAATCTGCAAGAAAATAATAACACCACGAAGCCAAAGAAGGACACGGGAAAGTGGTTTGAGTTCCATAAGATCTCCACTCACAAAAAAAGTGAGTGTTAGGCCAAGCAGTCACTGGTGACTGAGCTGAAGGCTTCTGAATCAGATGCATGTTCCAAATCTGAGTCAGAACCCGACAATTGAAATGAAAAAGGGAAGAAAGTTATCGATGTAGAGCCCAATGCCACCATTTCCACCACCAAGATCCGGAAGAAGGAACTCGAAGATACATAGGAGGGGGGCACCTCTTCCATTCTCAGATGTGGGTAAAGAGTTTCCTGCTACAATTCATTGTTGACAGCGGGAGCCAAAAGAAACTCATTTCAGTAGAGTTCGTGAAGAAGCTGGGCCTTCCAACCACAACACACCCACAACAATACACTCTTGGGTGGCTTCACCAAGGACGTGATTTCTGCGTCATCTAGTAGTGTCCCCTTCCCTACAACATCAAGCCCTTCACAGATGAGGTATTATGTGACATTTATCCTCTTAATGTTTGTGATGTATTATTAGGCTAACCATACTTGCAAAGCAACATGTTATGTATGATTCTAGGCCTCACGCTGTTATTGTTATCTTGGGAAATAATTTGTACATGATACCAAAGGTAGCACTGCTTACCGCCATCTCTTTGGTCACTGCAAAACAATACAGTAAGCTCATTTCCAAAACTGGGAAATTCGTTCTCGTGATGATCCTCCCTCAGGGCAAGAAGAATATTGTAGCCATGACATCCAAGCAGGGCTCCTTCGCATGATGACAACAACAGATTGACAAGGTCATGAAGTAGTACGCGGACATCTTCACCACACCCGCAGTGGTGCCTCTGCACTGTTAGGTCAAGCACTCCATTAATCTAACTTGAGGTACGTCGCTACCCAGTGGACCAATATATCGGGGCTATGTTCTGGAGAATGACGAAATCAAGAGGTAGATTCAGGTGTTACTGCAAAAAGGTCACATCTAGCTAGGTTCATCGCCCTGTGGCATCCTGACTGTGTTGGTGTAGCAGATGGATGGGACTTGGAGACTCTCTATTGACTATCGAGTGTTGAACAATACCACTTTTTGGAATAGGTACCTTATCCCACAGATTGATGATCTTTTGGACCAACTCAAGGGGAAGGGGGGGGGGGGGAATATTTCAGCAAGGTCGACTTGAAGTTTTGGTATCACTAGGTACCAATCGAACCCTCTGATGTGTGGAAAACTTCCATCAAATCCAAGGAGGGAATTTTCGAAATGCTATTCATGCCTTTTGGGTTGATGAATTCTTCTGCAACCTTCATGAGGCTGATGGAAAAAATATTGCAACCATTAAGTTGTTGGAATCACGATTGTCGTTAGAACAAAACCCGCAGGCATTAGTCTCTGCCACAATCGCCAGAGTTAGGATCCATGAGAGGTGGTTAGTCCATGTTGAGAAACACATGGGGAGCGCTGAACCCAATGTCCAAAAATCTCCCCCCAAACATGAGCTGGGTGAGTTTTGAACTCGAGACTTGTCACTCTGATACCACTTGTTAGAATCACAATTGTAGTTAGACCAAAACCCACAGGCATTAGTCTCTGCTACAATCGCCAGTTTTAGGATCCACGAGAGGCAGTTAGTCCATGTCGCAAAACGCACAGGGAGTGTTAAACCCAATGTCCAACATAAGAAACTCATTTGTAGTGGTGTACTTGGATGATGTCCTAATGTTCATCCAGAGTTGGGAAGAGCACCTCCACCGCATCTGACAGGTCTTTCAAACAGTGTCACAGCAACACAAGGTGTGTGCAAATTTGGAGAAATGCACTTTTGGCATGACCTAGGTTCAATATTCAGGATACATCATTGATAAGTGGGTGGTTCATGTGGACCCAGCCAAGATCCAAGTCATTCAATATTGGCCAGCCCAAACTACTCTAATAGAGCTCCGCAACTTTCTGGGTCTTTCCAATTTCTATCGTAGGTTTGTGTTGGGGTTCTCTCATATCACTTGGCCTTTGAGTCAACTCACCAAGGGAGGAGCGAAAGAAAAATTATTTTGGTCTGAATCTCAGAAGAAAGCATTCGCAAAGTTAAAACATTGCCTCTGCTCTGCACTAGTGCTCACATTACCAAACTTGCAACAACCATTTAAGATCGAAAAATAAGCCTTTCGCTATGCTATTGGGGTAGTTCTTACTCAGTAGGGTCATCCAGTGGAATATCATAGTGAGACACTTTCATACATAGTTCTGAAGTATCCCATCTATGACAAAGAGATGTATTCCATTGTGTAGACATTATGACAATGGAAGAATTACATTTTGGGGAAGGAAACGGTCATCCACATAGACCACCAACCCCTTCAGTTCATAGAGACACAAGAGAAGTTGCAGAACGATTTCCATTGGAACTGGTCCACATGCCTGTAATAGTTCCATTTGAACATCAATTACAAGAAGGGAAGCACCAATAGTGTTGTATAATGCCTCAGCCAACCACCGATCGTGGCCCTAACCACTGTGCTCAACTCTTGTGGGCACAAGACTTCCGATTGGATGCTTCTCTGCAAAAGAGATCCATAATTTGGCAACACATACCAGACGCTCTTGGAAGGTAATAAAGTTCCATATTTTCACCTCCAGGATGCACTGTTATTCCACTTGGGACACCTTTGTGTTCCTTCAATCGAGTGTGCTAAGATGATTTGGGAAGCATACTATATTCGGGTCACTGGGCATTTTGAGGCCAAGAAAATAGTGGAAGTACTGCAAAAGTATTTTTATTGGCCAAACCTTCAACAGGATGTCAGGAAGTACATTAGATCATACACTTCCTGCACCATTTCCAAACCGAACATCAATAAGAAAGGCCTTTATACTCCACTGACTACCCCTATTCGATCTTTGGAATCCATCTCCATGGATTACAAGTCAGGCCTTCCTTCTACTAAGCATCGAAACGACTGTGTTCTTTTTGTCGTCGATAGATTCTCGAAGATGGCCATTATGTCAATCTGTAAGAAGAATATCATAGCAGAAGCCACTGCTAAAATCTTCTTTGAATGAGTGGGTACACTCTGGGATCCCATAGTCCATTATCTCAGATTGGGACAACAAGCTCCTCAATACATTTTGGTCTAGTCTCTAGTCAATGATGTACACCAAGCTCACTAAGTCCATAACTTTCCATCCCAAAACTGATGGCCAAACAAAGGTCGTCAATAGGATGATCATACACATTCTACGCATAGTTCAAATAAATCATGCACATGGGATGAAAGCCTCCCCTATTTCTAGTACAAAGATAACCAGGCTCTCCATATCTCAACTAGCCACAACCCCTTTTAGGTGGGCTTGAGATTCCATCCGCTATGTCCCATTGATGTAGCCATGCCATTTGCGACTACTCAGGAAGATTTAGCTCATGTCCAGTTTGAAGCTGACAAGGTGAACAACTTCATTGAGCACATTCAACACATCCACCAATAGGTCCATGACATATTAGATAGAGCCAATTCGAATTACAAGCAGTGACATGATCGACATTGGATGCCACACAACTTCGAGGTGGGCGAAAAAGTGTGGCTACATTTACAGAAGGAGCGTCTCGTTGTACCCCACTGCAAGCTTCGCCCACTCCGATATGGGTCATACACCATCACCAAGGTTATATGGGACAATGAATTTGAGCTCAGTATTCCACCATTCCTTGATCTACACCCAATGTTTAATGTGGAACGCCTTCAACCCTACTTTCCACCACCACTAGACACATACGACATGGAAGAACAACTCACACCAAAATAGTTAAACCTAGACTGCATGGAAAAAGAAACAATTGATCGTATCATGGACACATAGATCAATAACACACGCCAACAGAGGATCCAATTATATTGAGTTGTCAAAGTAGGCCAACTCCTTCCCCAGGGAAAGCGGTACACCAGGGACCAGGTTCAACAAAATTTTCCTCACCTCACGGGAGCTTTGCACGCAATGGGAAAAATTTCTTCCAATGGGGGGGACGAATTATCCAAGTGGATATCGATGGCCACCCACCTATTCCACCTAGACCTCCAGTCAGTTCCATCATTTTCCTTTTTAATAGCAACATTTACTATTTTTAGCATTTTTTCGTGTCCTAAACTTTCAGAGTAGTTTTGATCCCCCAAACGACATTTTTTCAAGGTCCGTAGTAGGCCCATAGCCATAGGTAGGGGCCTATGACAAAACCTGTAGCACTCGAAGAGATATTTTCGATGATATATCATACGCGCCAAACCGAGATAATATGACCCAGTTACGACGCCGAGAAGTTGGTTGCGCAACTAATCCAACGGGGCCCACAAACGCTTGGTGTTTCATCTCCTAGGGTTAGGATTTAGGTTTTTTAGGGTTTTCTTACTTTTTAAATAAAAAAAACTCCCTTGAGCCTAATTTTAAGGAATTTGAGAGGCATGTAGCCCCCACATCTCTTCTCAAAGATAAGCTACCATCACCCGAGCTAGTTTATTTTCCATTCTGTTTATAAGAATTTTTCAGTATTTGATATTAATGAAATGAAATGTTATTTATGTTGAATATCTATGTTTATGTTTATTTCTATATTTTATTTTGTTCCTACATAAGTCTAGATCAATGGTATCAGAGTGGTTTTCTCTTTCTCGATCTTTCTTTGCATGTCCCCAATGAGGTTGGGGTATAAGGAGTTAGCACTCGATCTGGTTGAACCTTTGCAAGATCAACCTCACAAACCCCGACGACATCCCATGGAAGAAGAAAAGAAAGAAGAAGGAGCATGAGATCCTATCAAAATATTGCTCGAGGAGGCCCTTGATCAACAAAGGAACAGGATGATGGTTAACTTTGCCTAGATCCTTCAACAGTTGCCCGCTGGCGGCGCATGTTCATCCATCAGCTACTCTGGGATGCCACTCCTTTTAAGGTACAAGTAAATTTTGACATTCCCACATCTGAGGGCCAAATATATGAAAATTTTGTAGATATATGGTTGAATATATTAGAATGATATTTCTCGGTTCATGAATTTTCCAATCGGGAAAAGATTAAATTTTTCACTCCTCAAAGTTTTCCCCCATATCAAGGACTGGTGGGAAACCTACTGTGAGAAAAAGGACAAGAGGGAACCCTCTCTGTACTCGTTCACACCCACTTGGGAATTATTTCTGATATGCCATCAAGGAACAATATTATCCCATGGGGAGCTATGAGGATAAGTACATACAATGGACTACGCTGCACCAACAAAAAGATCAATATGTGCACGAGCTAATGAATCTGTTCCATACCATGGACACAAATTTGGGTATCAAATATTCATAGAAACATTTGGTGCTGAAGTAATTTAGTTGTATGTACATATACATTAAGGAGGAAATGGAGTTCCTTGACATATCCTCTCTTGGTGCAGCATACCGATATGATACCTTTTGGCTTGTGACCACACATAAAGGGGAGTAGGTGAAATGAAGACAAATCCTGACTGTCAAAGAGCATCGAAGGAACCAACCTGCATTTCAGTTTATAAGAAAGGAGAAAGTGTAGCTGATAAGATGTAATGGTGAGAAAACTTCATTCCTCCCCTCATTCACCTCATTTATCCTATTTACCTTCATTTACCCTCTCATGCCCTTCATTTTCCCTTTTCTAAAGTCCCGCGCTATATTGCTTCATTTTACACCACTACTCCCTGCAATTTTTAACCTTTACATCTTTAAGACTTACCAAAAATTATCTTTCCTCCTATGTGTTGAAAATGCAACAAGATGATGGAGCTTAGTGAAATGAAGTCGCCTTCACTAAGTGGGCCCGCAGGCTATTTTTGGCGCAAAGTCTATTTTTAGACTATGTCTATTTTTAGACATATGGAGCATGGTCTAGGAGTTGCGGTATGCTATTCTTGGATGATTGGTCGAGTTGGTAAAAATAGATGGACCTCTATTTTTAGACATACAGGTCGAAGTCTATTTTTAGACTGCCTGTCTAAAAATAGGTCAGTCAAATATTATTAGCCCTTAATAATATTTGGACTCTAAACTTCAGTTTATTCTCTTATAGCACTTCAGTTGGAGCTATGGATGTGGCTCATGCATCTGACAGAAGGAATTACACTATTCCTTGGGGTTTGGTGAGCTCATGCATGGTTGACTTCAGTTAGGACTTCAGTGGCAGAGTTTGGTGGAGTTGATGAGACAGTTGGTGGAGTTGTGTTCGGTTTAGTTGAACTAGTTGTGATTAGTTTAACTAGCTAATCAACTAGTAATGAGTGGAGTGAATTAAATATTATTTAATTCACTAATTATTAACTCATTATTCAACTCAAGAACACATCAGTTCACTACAGTGCATGGACAGTTAAGTGGAGACCAGTGGAAGAGGTAGATGAAAGGGTGAGTTTGCTATTAGTTGCGACAATAGTTGTGCATGAGATTTGCACAAGCATTGGAGGAGATTGCCAATTATGATTTCACAGTTGAAGCCAGTGAGATTCGAACTTGGATCTCTCATTAGACCAGCCTTGATTGCGCAATAGAGGCAGGCAATTAGTGGATGAGTTTTGAACCTGTGACTTGTTCAAAACCAAGCTAGTTTGTGTGTAACCTTTGGAGACAGTACTGAGTACTTGTGAGGAGTATTGTACTGAGATTGTTACATGTTTCTCTTCTATTATAATAAAAAAATAGCTGGGGGTTTTCAGCTATAAGCTTTCCCCATTACATATTGTGTTTATGTGCGCATGCGACTGTTTCTATTTCCGCAAATTGATGATTGATTGTAGAAGAGATTATGTGTTGCATATGAATTCGAATTAGTATGTGATTAGGATAATCTCGGTGGATAAATATTCATTATTCAGCAAATTTCTACATGGTATCGGAGCAAATCAATCATCGGGATCTATTGCAGTGATTACAATATTATTTCGGTAGACAGAGTCTGTAACGGGCCAGGTAGCCTCTGGATCCATCCTTTCTCTGAAAGGTGATATATCCAGTAAATGCCCTTACAGTCGATCTTTGTGCTAGAAATAATTTGTTCTCACAGATCCAGAAGCAGTTGAGTTTTTGAGTTTGGAATTCGAATTTTGCAGCAGTTTGTTTTCTTGGTGCCGGAGTTGAAAATGTCTTTCAACGGTTTGCGACTCGAATATGCTCTTGAAGGTAGTTCAAATTATGTTGCATGGAAAGATAGCATGGAGGCAGTATTAGAAGATAATGGACTGAAGGAGTTCGTAGATACAGATGTCCAAAAGCCCACTGATCTTGCTGAAGTCGAAGCTTGGCAAAAGAAGATGGCGAAATGTCGAAGGATTCTGTTGGAGGGCGTGAAGGATCACATTGTATCCAGCCTGCATGGAAAAGCTTCTCCATATTTAATGTGGAAAGCGTTGACAGATCTATTCCAGAGTAAGAGCGACCAAAGGAAGCTGGCGCTCAAGGATAAGCTCATAAACATTAAGATGGAGAAAGGAAACAGTATCACCAAGTACCTCACGAAGTTCACTCAATGCAGAGATGAGCTGGGAAGTGTGGGGGTGACTGTCGAAGAAGAGGATATGGTAGAACTGGCTCTCCTTGGTCTTCCGAAAAGTTGGCATGCATATCAAGATAGTGTCAATGGTCGGGAGAAGTTGCCGGGATGGGAGCGACTTTGGGCGGATCTCATGCAAGAGGAGATAAGGAGGACTACCAGGGACGGATCTTCATCAAAGGTATCTAATGAAGAAAATTGCGCTTTGGCTGCCAAAGAAAAGAAGGGGAAGAGCAAGAAAGCTTCTCAGTCTGGTGCAAAAGGCAAGAAGCAAGACATGTCCAAGGTGAAGTGTTTTCACTGTCACTAGCATGGACACTATGCCACAAATTGTCCGCAGAAGAAGAAAAATAAGAAGGCTGTTGGATCTGCAGCGGGAGAGGCATTGGCTTCTCAATTCGAACTGGATTTTTCACTGATCGCATGCTTGGTTTCAAGTGTGATGGGATTAGTTTGGTTCTTGGACAGTGGTGCGTCATTTCACATGACCGGAGATCGAGATCTGTTTTCAGATCTGGAGGAAAAAGATCTTGGAGTGCACATCGAGATGGGCGATGATGGTAGATACAGTGCGACTGGTATCGGTACCATTTCCTTTGAGAGGGAGTCTAGTAAACCTTTCATATTGAAGGAAGTTTTGCATGTTCCATGATTGATGAAGAACCTGATATCTGTGGCAATGTTGGAAGACAAGGGGTATGATGTGGTCTTTAGCGAAGGAAAAGCCTTCCTGCGCAGTAAGACTACTGGTGAGACCCGGAAGATAGGGGTTCAAGTAAAGAACCTTTATCAGTTGCAAGTAGATGGCTGCACAGTAATGGCATGCAAGGCGGGAGAAGTGGTGAGCCGGGATGATGAGGGCAAACTGTGGCACAGGAGATTGGGCCACCTTCACCATGGAGCTTTGAAAATACTGCAGCATATTTCTACTGGGCTTCCTAAGGGCACTCTTGCACAGTCAGATCAGTGCAAGGGGTGTACCTTGGGGAAGTATGTGAAAGCCACCTTTCACGAGAAGGATAGTCGCACCGCGACGATCCTTGAAAGAGTTCACATAGACGTGTGTGGTCCTTTCTCTGTAGCTTCTACAACAAAGCACAAGTAATATGTGATCTTTGTTGATGATTTCTCTCGGAAGTGATGGATCTTCTTCATGCAGAAGAAGAGCGAGACATTTTCAAAGTTCTGTGAATTCAAGGCGCTGGTTGAGAAGGAATCGAGGAAGCATGTGAAGGCTCTCAAGAGCGACAATGGTGGTGAATTCATCTCTACTGAATTCAAGGATTTTTGCAGCGCAGAAGGGATTCGGAGAGAGCTCATCGCACCCCATAACCCACAGTAGAACGGGGTGGCTGAGAGGAAGAACAGAATGATCGTGGGTGCTGCACGGGCGATGTTGCATGATTAGGGCCTACCCCTTCACTTGTGGGCTGAGGCATGCAATACAACAGTATATGTGCAGAACCGTTGTCCTCACAAGATTCTTGGCATGAGTACACCGGAGGAGGCATTTTCTGGCAAGAGGCCTGATATTTCTCATCTGATAATTTTTGGCTCACCTGTCTACATGCATGTGACAAAGGACACCAGAAAGAAGCTGGATCCGACTGCAGAGGTTGGAATTTTTGTGGGGTACACTGATACACCTCACAACTATCGGGTGTATTTGCCAGACAGTCGCAAGACTGTTGTGTGACGGGATATCAAGTTTCAGGAGGAGAAAGCCATGCAGTGTTCTCTTGAGAGGGAGCCACACTTGCATGCAGATGAGGAGCTATTAGTTCCTAAGGAGGAGCTTCCGGATGTGGATCAGCCACAAGAGGAAGTTCAGGAGGTGGAAGAGACCACCCATGCAGCGCCAACCATCAGAGGGTGCAAGCGCACTACAGAAGCTGAGCGACTGGCTCGAGATGCAGAGAAGGTTGTAGGACCACCTACAACACAACGCAGACAGAGGCAGTCACCGGATCGGTACACTGGATACATGGCTCTTGTGAGTCAATGTGTTGTGACGGAGCCATCCTCTTTTGAGGAAGCTGTGGAGGAACCCGCATGGGTTGATGCCATGATCGAAGAATATGATTCGATCGTCGGGAACAGTGCATGGGAGATTGTCCCAAGACCGGAGGGGAAATCAGTGGTGGGTTCGCGATGGATCTACAAAGTGAAGCAGGCGGCTGACGGGAGTGTGGAGAAGTACAAGGTGATATTTGTCGCCCGTGGCTTCTCACAGATCGAGGGGATCGATTATGAGGAGACTTTTGCACCTGTCACAAGGTACTCTTCCATACGGACGATCCTAGCTCTCTCAGTGCGGATGGGATGGCACATCCATCAGATGGATCTTATTGGTTCTCACGAAGTCATTGAGAGGAGAGGTGTACATAGAGCATCTGAAGGTTTCATCGAGATCTTTAGCGGTGAGTCGCATGTGTCGGCTCAAAGGAAACCTTGTACGAGTGCAAAACAGCACCTCGTGCTTGGTACACATGGATAGATAGTTATTTCACCGGGCTTCGATTTTCCAAGAGTGAGGCGGATCCTAACCTGTACCAGATTATGGTGGAGGGGAAGCTGCTGATCATTGTACTGTATGTAGATGATCTGATTTTGATGGGTGATGAGTTGTTGATACTTTCATGCAAGGAGGACCTTGCTAGAGAGTTTGAGATGAAGGACTTAGGCCTCCTTCATTATTTCACAGGATTGGTGGGATTGGAGATTTAGCGGCGCAGTGGAGGACTGAGGGCTGTTTGTTTCTCGGGGTAAGTATGCAGAGAGATTGGAGAGGTTCAACATGTATACGGCTGTAAGCCTGTTGACACTCCTCTTCCTGGTGGTTGGAGGAAGGAGGATGCTACTTCAGCGGAGGTAGTGGATGCCACTGTCTATCGACAGTTGGTGGGGTCGCTTATGTATCTGGTCAATACACAAACCGATATATGCTATGCTGTTAACTAGCTTTCGCAAGCTATAGTTAAGCCTACCAAGCTCTTCTGGAAGGTAGGCAAGCATGTATTGCGTTATCTTAGTGGCACATCGGGATATGGTCTATGGTACAGACAAGAGGATGGAGCGAAGCTTTCTGGCTTCACTGATGCAGATTGGGCAGGGAGCCCAACGGACCGAAAGAGCACATCTGGAGGAGTTTTCAGCATTGGGTCGACAGCAGTTTCCTGGTACAGTAGGAAACAGAGATTCGTGGCACTCAGTTCAGCAGAGGCCGAGTACATGGCAGCAAGCTTGGCTGCATGCGAGGCTATTTGGATGAGGAAGATCCTTGTTGGATTGTTCGGGTTGCACTTGGAGCCTACTGTGATTTATTGTGATAACCAGAGTTGCATTAAACTCTCGGCTAATCCAGTATTTCATGATAGATCCAAACACATCGACATCGGGTACCATCATATCAGAGATTGTGTGTAGCGGAGAATCATGTTACTTTCATACATTCCCACGGAGGATCAGGATGCTGATATCTTGACGAAGGCGCTCACCAGGAGAAAATTCGAATACCACAGAGGCAGGATAGGGGTTGCAGATAATCCATATCTTGTTGAGAGGGAGTGTTGAAAATGCAACAATATGATGGAGCTTAGTGAAATGAAGTCGCCTTCACTAAGTGGGCCCGCAGGCTATTTTTGGCGCAAAGTCTATTTTTAGACTATGTCTATTTTTAGACATATGGAGCATGGTCTAGGAGTTGCAGTATGATATTCTTGGATGATTGGTAGAGTTGGTAAAAATAGATGGACCTCTATTTTTAGACATACAGGTCGAAGTCTATTTTTAGACTGCCTGTCTAAAAATAGGTCAGTCAAATATTATTAGCCCTTAATAATATTTGGACTCTAAACTTCAGTTTATTCTCTTAGAGCACTTCAGTTGGAGCTACGGATGTGGCTCATGCATCTGACAGAAGGAATTACGCTATTACTTGGGGTTTGGTGAGCTCATGCATGGTTGACTTCAGTTAGGACTTCAGTGGCAGAGTTTGGTGGAGTTGATGAGACAGTTGGTGGAGTTGTGTTCGGTTTAACTTAGTTGAACTAGTTGTGATTATTTTAACTAGCTAATCAACTAGTAATGAGTGGAGTGAATTAAATATTATTTAATTCACTAATTATTAACTCATTATTCAACTCAAGAACACATCAGTTCACTACGGTGCATGGACAGTTCAGTGGAGACCAGTGGAAGAGGTAGATGAAAGGGTGAGTTTGCTATTAGTTGCGACAACAGTTGTGCATGAGATTTGCACAAGCATTGGAGGAGATTGCCAATGATGATTGCACAGTTGGAGCCAGTGAGATTCGAACTTGGATCTCTCATTAGACTAGCCTTGATTGCGCAATAGAGGCAGGAAATTAGTGGATGAGTTTTGAACCTGTGACTTGTTCAAAACCAAGCTAGTTTGTGTGTAACTTTTGGAGACAGTACTGAGTACTTGTGAGGAGTATTGTACTGAGATTGTTACATGTTTCTCTTCTATTATAATATAAAAATAGCTGGGGGTTTTCAGCTATAAGATTTCCCCATTACATATTGTTTATATACTCATTATTTCTTCTGCAATTGATTGATTGTAGAGAGGTTATGTGTTGCATATGAATTCGAATTAGTATGTGATCGGGATAATCTCGGTGGATAAATATTCATTATTCAACAAATTTCTACAAGCTTTTCCACAACAACATAAAATAGTCTTTGATATAACAAAGGATGTGTCCTTTCATATTCAGACTACCTGGCCATCATATTTTAGAGTCTGTGGATTCTGTTATGACGAGTTCACAGCTTGTTAAAATCTGTTCGCTTCACAACAACAGATTGAAAAATTCCTACACTGTGATCGAGTTGGCCACATGAAATATCACTATTTTTATCTTCATCCATGCAAGCACTGTGGTCGGCACACCCATTATTCAGACAGATGCTTCAGAAGCAAGCCTCCTGCAAGAACAAATATTCATCTTGGATGGATCGCTTCTTGGCAATGGGCATCAGCAGCCAAGAAGATGTTTACGACACATGTTAGAACTTGTTCACGAATATTGAGCAAACTTGCAGTTGAGTTTTCGCCATCATCTCACCTTGTCCCTGACAGGGGGGGGAAATGGTGGTCATGTACAAGCTTCGACGACAGATCAAGCGAGCCTGAGCCACAATCTCTCATTCCATGTTCAGAGTTGTAGCCAGCAGTTCAAGCGAGCCTAAGCCACAATTCGTCATTCCAGATTCAGAGATGTAGCCAGAGACACGGATGCCCATGAGCATGCCTTCGGTTGGTGGACAACCTTAAACCATCATCTTTGGTTGGTGGATAACCTAAAACCATCACAGGTAGTAGACCTCCCTTATTTTAGGTTGAAGGTCTCCCTTTCATATATGAGGGACACTTCCTCTAGCAGAAGCCTTCAACTTCTTGCCAGCTTTGGTTGAGTTCCAGGAAATGCTTCAAGCATTCCAGAGTTGTTGGTCATCCTTAAACCATCACAGGTAGTAGACCTCCCTTCTTTTAGGTTGAAGGTCTCCCTTTTTTATGAGGGAAAATTCCTCTAGCAGAAGCTTTCAGCTTCTTGCCAGTTTTGGAAGAGTTATGGGAACTGCAACAAGTATTGCGTTCCAGTGTTGGTGGTCATCCTTAAACCACCTCTTTTTGCCAACATTTCAGAGATTTGATTCAGCCCAAGTGCTTCCATGTATACTTTGCAGATTTGTATTACAACTCTCTTCTTTGACTCACACATACCCCTTCGGATTAAGGTAGGGAATGTTGGAACACCTAATCCTCCATGGGTAGGTGTGGAATGCGAAAATTCACAATGGAGTCCAAGTGACCTTGGAATGTGAAACCAAGAGTCACACCATTGTACTATAAATGTACATCATGTATAATGGAAAAATAAGAGAGAGCTACACGCTTATCCTTCATTGTGTTGAGTTCCTTGTTGTGTGTGTTTATCTTTCTCCTACACCATGTGTGTGTTTAACATGGTGTTTAACAAAATCAAGCTTTCAAAGATATACCACTTCTTTGCCTTTTATAGAGAGGTCCCTCTAGACCAGAGGGTTGTATCAAAGGGTCCAAAGTGGTTCTAATGTTGTCTTATCTTTTGGTAGAGCCAAACACTGCCAAAAAATAGGAACACTAACACATGGTATGCAGATATTGCAAATTATCTTGCTACAGGTAAAGTTCCTCGTCATCTGTCCTATAAAGAGCAAAGGAAGATCATTCACCAGAGTACCCGATATTCATGGATGGTAGGATATCTCTTCCATACAGGGGTTGACCAGAAGATTCGGCACTGTGTGGCAGAAGATGATATTTTTGAGATATTAAAAGCTGCACACGATGGACCCTGTGGAGGACATTTTGCAGATAAAAGAACGCGCCATAAGGTGCTGAAAATGAGATATTACTGGCCCTCCATCTTTCGTGACGCTCGGGATTATGTTCGAAGGTGTGATAGCTGTCAACAGATGGGACAACCTGGGAAAGCAGATGAAATGCCTCTTTAGCCCCATATAGTCCTTGAGCCATTTGAGAAATGGGCCATTGACTTTGTTGGGCCCTTCAACCCACCTTCTCATTAGAAAGCTTACATCTTGGTCCGTATTGACTATGTAACTAAATGGGTGGAAGCTAGAGCAGCCACGAGAGCAATAGAGCAAGTAGTGGCAAATTTTATTTTTGAAGAAATCTTTGCTCGGTATGGGATTCTAAGGGAAATTGTATTAGACGGTGGATCACAATTCACATCTCATATGATAGAAAATTTGATGCAGAAATATGGGGTCAAACATAGAGTGGCAACCGCCTATCATCCCTAGGCGAATGGACAAGTAGAAAGCACAAACAAGGTATTGGAAAATATCTTGACAAAGACAGTAGCAAGCCATCACCGGGACTGGGCACATAAACTTCCAGAAGCTTTATGGGCATATAGAACAACATGGCGGAACACAACAGTGTTTTCTCCGTTTGAATTAGTTTATGGGAAATTCCCCTTGTTTCCAGTGGAATTTGAGATTAGTACACTCAGAACATCTCTATAAGTAGGCCTAGATATATCAGAAGCACAGAAACACCGACTAGAACAGCTAAACGAGTTGGACAAGATTCGAGTAGTATCTGTCCAGAAAACTGCTGCTGTTCAACAATAGAGAATGAAATGGCACAATAAATTTATCAAAACTAAGGTGTTTCATGTGGGGGATTGGGCGTTACTGTATGACTCCAGATTTAAGGATTTCAAAGGCAAGCTCTGCACTCGCTGGATGGGTCCATATCAAGTGGACACAGTGTTTCACAATGGAACAGTTAGAGTGAGTACAATAGATGAGAACCATACCTCGTTCTTAGTAAACAGACACCGTCTAAAATTATACCACCATCCAGCCTCTAAAGATGCCTTTGTTAAAAATCTTTCTGCTGTATCTGATTTAACGGTCATTATAAAAGAGGATACTCTCACTCTATCTTATATATATATATATATACACCATTGCTACTTACTTTTCTGTCTTTTGCAGGAATAACAAAAAAATATGGCGAGGAGAAAAGTAACACTCAATGCTGTTACTCCACCAGTGCTGTCATGAAGATATTGCTATATTTCACTGGTGTGTGTCACTAAGTGCTATTACTCCACTAAATGCTATTATTTTACTAAGTGCTGTTACTCCGTAACTGCTGTTACTCTGGAATTGCTGTTACTCTGTAGTTGTCGTTACTCTGTTAAGTGTCGTTAATCCACTAAGTGTAGTTACTCCATTACTAATGTTGTTACTCCGCCAGCGCCGTTACTCTGCCACTCCTATTACTTCGCTGGTGCCGTTACTCTGTCGGTGCCGTTACTCCGCCGTTGTCTTTACTCAGTAACTGTCATTACTCGTTGTGTTGCTATTCACTGTCACTGTTACTCCCTGTGCTGTTACTCACTGTTGCTGCTATAAACTGTTGCTGTTACTCCCTGTACTATTACTAGTTGTTGCTGCTACTCCATCAGACATTTTGCTTCTACTCCACCATAAGGTAGGTCCGCAGGTACGTCTCCATCGATTTTATGGATTTAATTAAATATTCCAAAAAGGACATTAAAACGCGCCGTGGACGGCCGTCATTAAGTTAGGGGGGAACCGTCATAATGAATGACGACGTACCTCAAAAAATAATTTATGACACATGATCTTTACCTAACTGAATCTAATGATTTCGGTACTTCGTAATCATAATTTTGATGTGTTGGGATGTGTATTCTTACACGCCGAGTTGTATCAGTCACCCTCCCAACACGCTGCATTGAATTTCAGAAACATCCCACAGTACCACCTTAATTTTTCATCATTTCCAAACGTACCAGTACTGTTCATTCGTTGTTTCCAAATCGACCATGAGGTTATTTCAGTTTCCAATGGTTTGGAGACCTGTCACTCTCCCTTTCCAGCCAACTACAGTCGTCGTGCTAATTTTTCCTTTGCAACAATGGGTGGCCGATCTATTCGACATGAACCTTAGAATACAAGGGGAATTTAGAACAATTAGGAGGTGTGGCAAGTTTTTGAGAACGTAGGCTGGGATGTTTATTTCGACAGGTTGAGGGGGTCGAATGAAGAAATGACAGCGGAATTTTCATTGAACTTGGGAGAAGGAGGCTCTCGGGTCCGAGGAATTGAGATCCCTGTAATAGAGGAAATCATCGTGGAAGTCAGTGGGCTTCCTCAAGTTAGGTAGCGATGGTTTTCAAGAAGGACCGCCCTCCCAGAATTCCCCGAGGCCTTTCTACAGGCGAGCGAGAGTATTGCACAGAAGGGTCGAGGGTATGACAGAAACTCGCTACCACGTCCATGGGGAGGAGTAGCAAAGTTCGTCATAAAATATATGACGTGCGAAGGAAGATACTCCACCATCTTCAAATACCATCTCCGCATACTAGCTCACCTGCGATTTCCACAAGCAGAAGATTTTTCAATGAATGTGCCCTATTTTATACTAAGGAGCCTTCACTTAATGGCACATTTGGCTCAGGGGTCGCGACAGATATTGGCGGTCACCACTCACTACGGGTTGGTTCAGATGTTGATAATGAATTCCATTAGACAAATCTCGATTCCGTGGAAGCTGTTTCGGGATTCCACAGAGGAACAAATAGCAGCTATTGTGGCTGCCAGGGCAGAAGAACCCGAAGCTATGGAGGAGGATGTAGGAGATGATGATTATGTTGACGAGGAGGAGCCAGAAGAGATGGAAATAGAAGAACTTGGAGATAAGGCGGGTCCCCAAGAGCAAGCCGAAACTGTGGAGTTAATGGCAGATGTGGGGATTGATATAGAAAATCCCACTAGTACCACGGCCGAGGCTATCCCAAAAGAACTAGCCTCACTCGTGGAACTAGCAGAGCAAGTTGATAATATGGAAACCACGAAAGTAGACCCACAACAGGCCAGCGTGGACGAAGCGTTCGATATGGTGACCGAGGGTACTCCACAAGGATCTCCTACCACCATGGAGTTGATGGAGGAGGTCATGACCACTCCAACCATAGAACCCATGGAAGAGGGGGAACAGAGACAAGAAAGGCCCAGAGCTGAGGAAACCAGGGGACCCGTGGAGGAAATGCTGGGAGAACCAGGGTGAGAGGACGACGCTGACCCACAAGAACCAGCGTTGACTTCGAGGCCAAATGTTAAGGATTCGTTCCAGTTTTCCTTCTTTATCCCAAGCGGAGCGAGGGTGACTCGTTCCCCATGACAGAAAGAAGAAGAATATTTCGCTGTTTCTGTGGCTCTGAATCTCTCACAAAGGCCACAACCATATGGGGTGATACATATACGAGGTGTTAGTCATCGGTGTTTTTCACTTTGTTGATGATGACTAGTTTTAAAGCCAAGTTTTCTAGCATTTGATCTCGATTTGTCAAATTTTTCAGCTAGAAAACACCCATAAATATTTTTCCCTCCTACCTTTTCAATCAGCCTATGATGAGAAAATACACAATTTTCAAGCCTTATCTACTCTCGGTCATGCAAACTTGTCCATCGGCTCCAAAGAGATACTCCAAATGTAATCTCCCTAAGTTAGGTAGTGGCGCTTTGACATTCACTCCTTGAAACTATCCTAAAGCCGGAAGAACCTCGTCTAATATCAACCAGTCATAGATGACTTTCCTCTTCCCTGTCTGCAAATAAATCTTGATACACCCTTAAGTCGCGCCACTAAAAAGCCTTGATGTCTTAGCGGTATATACCAAAAAAGCCAAAGGCGAATCAGAGAGGTGGATTTACAGTGTTTCAATGTCTTTTTCAACAGCAGAGATGTTTAGGTATTCCAGAAGACATTGTCAATCAAAACATGAGAAGACAACTGCTTCTCATGTTGTTTTGAGCTTGGGATGCAAGTACTAGTCAGAGAGGTAATTCAATGAACTCCTACAAACACAATCAAAAGGTTAGTGACTTATGACTATCAAGTAATACTCTGCAGACACAGGACATGATTGCTTCTAGTTTCTAAAGATGCATAAGAGTATTTTAACAACATAATACATATCTCAGAGAATCCCTCTCATAGCATATTGTCCATTTTTCACTTTTATTACTTACTATGATATACCAAGCAGAGATGGGCATTAAAAGGAATATGACACATTTTGAAGAGAGATGAAATAGCATCACTGTGTAAAACCTCCTCCAAACATGAGCAAATGGTTGGAATTATTATGTTGGCCTCCTTCATTTAACAAAGCGAGAGGTCGGGAAAAAAGGTGTACCTTCATTCAAAGAGCACAAGGCCAACAATGCTACAAATGGACTTAAAAACCTGTTTACACCTTTTTCTCCAATGGATGAAACCACTAACACAGCAGTGGTGTTTTAAAAGGTGCTCACATGAGTTCACTGTTTGAAAGACAGAGTTGAAATCAGTAGAAAACAATTCAAGGTTTATGAGTTGAGAGCTAGGTTAAACATAGGCCAATCCATGATACTATGATGATTCAAGAAAACTTTGCTTTTCCTGTCCATAAAGGTCTTTTTCAAAACCTCATTAAATTGACAAGAAGGTAGTCTAAGCCTTGCTTCTTAAGGGGAATTTGCAAATAAACACACAGAGACAATATGTGTGGAGAAAAGGGAATGGCATGTGTTTTAAATTCAGGGACAACATTCAAAGAAATGAAACATGCCACTGTCACAAACAAAAGCCTTTTTTATGAAACATGTAAAAATACCTTGTTGTTGCATATGATTGTAGGAAGGGTCTTTAAAGGATTTCCTTTTTGATAAACAAATGTTTGTCAAACCTAGGTGAATACAACTAAGGTTTCACCCACAGTCAAAGAGAAATATCATTCAAAGGATGCATCTAAAATCATTGATATGGCTTTGAGTAGGGTTTCCTTTGAAGGTCAAAAATAGGCAAACAACGACAAAAATTCTTCTTTAATGAGAAACAGTGAAAAGACAGTGAAAGGGTTTTGCTTCTTAAAGGAGAATTTTTATTTCAACAAGAGCCATGACTATGGTCATTCAAAAGTAGCATCCACAACAGTTAAATCTTGGTCGAATATGAGTCTTTGTTATGTTTTAAAAAGACATTTGCTTTATGTTCTGTTATGACTAAAAAGCCTTTTCAAAAGGCATCCAAAACCCTCACAAAGTAATTTCAAAAGGTTGTTGACTTTTTCGACTTTAAAAGGTGGAGAGACCATTGGCAAAGTCCCATTGTGCAAATTCAAAAAGCATACAATGTTCCCCTAAGCTGTTCATTGGAGAAGCAAGAGACTTTGAGCAAATTTCAAGTTTTTTCAAGGCCTCAAGCCTGCGTGGCACGTCTGGAAAAGTGTGCAGCGTGCCTATGAGAAAAATTACAAAGGGTTATAACCATTGTGCGGCGCGCCTGTAGCGCACGTTCACCCACCGCCTAAGGCTGACCCGACTCCGCGGTGCTCTTTCTTGTGAACGTGCCACTCACCCAAACACCTTCAAAAACTCTTTTAAGAGCTGCTCAACCAATTGAACAAGGCCCTCAAGCATTTTTAAGGTATTTTTCATCACCTCATGGTAAAATTTGAATTTTGAAGGGGTTTTTTGCTATAAGGAGAAATAGTGCTGTTGAAAGCACTTCATCATCTAAAAACCATGAGATAGACAGTGGTATATGAGACGGAGTTTTGTCAAAACTAGAGAAAAGCTTTCTTGTGCTTAGGGGGTCTCAAATCAATTTGGACAGTGTCTTGACAATAGCTTTAAGGGCATTTTGTCATTTAAAAAGCACCAGAAAAAGCAGTGATAAATAGGGTAGGGTTTTTGAGCAAAATCAAGGTTGTTTATTGTTGTGAGTGTCACAGACCATTACAGTGATAGGTAGGGTGTGTTTTTATCAGTCTTAAAGGGCCTTAACTGCCTTCAAGAATAGTGATAAACCACACTCGTTCAAATGAATAGCGAGAGTTAAAGGGTCAGAGTTGGGTTTGAAGGTGTCCTAGCATTGTTAAAACAAATACAAACTAAATTTAACGAAATCGAGAAGAGGAAGGTTGTGATCATAATGTGAAAGTTTTTTTCATTTTTAAAGTGTCCTCTTTGTATGGTGAAAAAGTAAACTTTGTGCGGCCTCCATAGTCCAAAAATCAAAGTACGTGATTACTTTGGTGTCTTTACTTTGTGAAGAGCCCTTGAGAAACAAAATGAGGAAGGAGCTGCCCTTTTCCAATCTTTTCCTCTCACTACTTTGTTCACCCAAGAGATAGAGAAAAATCGAGAAGCATGGCTTAAGAGGGTGAATGATCACTTGGAGAAGAAGTTGGAAAAGGCCAATAGAGATTTGGACCTTCAAAGGAGGATGACCGGGCACTATAAGAAGCTCAATCAGTTCGCCCGACGGAAATTGAAGGCCACACAGGAAAAACTCAAGGAAGCTCAAAAGAGGCACTCGGCACCAAAAATGAAGAAAGACACCTCAAAGCTCCAAATTTTGGCCTCATCTTCTCAGCATGTTTCTAAAAACCCTTGAGGGTCATGCTCGCCAAAATTGGGCGAAATTCAACAAGTTTTGGTTTTTTGTCATTTTTGGGTTTTTGGCTAAAAATCATGGGCATCGCCATTTCTGTTTGGGGCATCCTCAAAGGATGAAAATGGTATCATTGGATGCCATAATTTCAGGGGCATATACTCAGATATTTTTAGATCAATTGAAGATTATTTTCTCCCCCAAAATGGCGAAAAACACTCACTTTTTCCACAGTTTGCCCAGTTTATCAGCAAGGTCTATTTTTTGGGTTTTTACACACAGGTCAGCTTTTGACAAACTTCTAGTGATCAATTTGGAGAAAAATAAGTATTTTCAGAAAATAGACATTCATATGTTTCCAACGAGCTATCACGGGCCTCGTTTTGATATCGTAAAGGCCTCCAAAAGTTGCCGGCAAGACAGAAGACTTTCTGCTGATATATTTATTAAGTATTTTTGTGAAAAATGTACCTTTCTAAAGTGACTTTTCCTCATGTGCATTTAGCTATTTTTGGGCATGATTAGTTATGAAAAGTCAATATATTTTCTTTTTTTAGCATTTTTGAGATATTTTATTAGATATTTTGTGCCTTGGGCTTTGCAAAGCCTCAAGGAAAAAATCAGATATTTTTGATGGGCCAATGAGATTGCAAGTTGCACTAGGAGGTTTTCCCTCATCTTGGCCTATATATTCCATGAGAATTCATTGTAAACAAGGCTGAAATTGATGAATAGAAGCAATATATGGTTATACAAGCTTGGAAGAAACACTTGTCTCATGCATTGGATAGTTTCTTGAATGTTTTTGGATGATGAAGGAGGTCTGTTGTTGGATTCCTTGACTTGGTAAAATGGTATAGTGTCCCTCTCTGTTATGCTTCTTATTTTTCATTCATATTCCATGTTCTTGCTTTCTATAAGACAGTAGAGAATATATTTGAGACATGCCCTTGGAGGCACCTCAAATTTCCTGTTTCTTTATAGCTTCTATGTTTTCTTCCTTCTTAGTCATATCAAAGAATCCTTGATTGCTCTTTGATAACTGAAGAAATTGTTTGTTTGTTTCATTTATGGTTTTATGCATGCTAAGTATGATTCATGGTATGCCCTGCTTACTCATGGCTAGTCATATCTCCACCTCTGAAACCTTTCTTTGATTGTTTGATTGTCATTTGTTGAACCAAAGATGTCATGTACTAATCTTGCCCTTTGCCTAAAACTATGCAATCCTGC
Organism: Pinus albicaulis; assembly: GCA_034641835.2. Classification (NCBI taxonomy): domain Eukaryota; kingdom Viridiplantae; phylum Streptophyta; class Pinopsida; order Pinales; family Pinaceae; genus Pinus; species Pinus albicaulis. The sequence goes on from CM076582.1 coordinate 257,749,072, forward strand.
TTCAAAGTGCTCAATAGCTTGAAATACTATGCTTAGGCGTTTCCTCATAGTGATTTGAGTCGTTTTTTTGTCTTAAATGTATTTCCCCAAAGTCTAATAGAAATTTCCCAAAGTTAGAGTTTCATATATCTCTATGTATTACTTGAATGTTTATTTCTATGCATTGATCAGTTTATAGTTACATTTCTCATGCTTAAAGGTTAGCCCTACCATGCTTATGTCAGCTATTGAACTATTTGTGTTTGAAATCCTTTTTTATTCACAAATTTAGTGTCCATCCCACTCCATTTTACCCCAAGATCCATTTTAACTCGCTCAAATAGGCCCTTCAACAACCTTGTATCACCTTCCGAAAGCTTTCTTGACCTTTTCGACCCCATAGCCCAGTTATCTGAAAATATTTTTATCTATCTTAGTCTTTGATCAGTTCATCCCTCACAAACCTAAAAACCAAAACCAAAAACCTACTTTATAACTAGCCTAAAATCAAAAACACAAGAAGAAAACACACAAATATCCCTTAAACAAATAGAGAGAGCCCTGTCTGAGTCCAGGAAGGCTAGGTCCTTAGGCTCCGAATATTGGTTTGATGTTACACTGTCATTTGGCTTGCCAATCAGCCAAATCATGGGACCCTAACATAATGGCAATCACGTTGGGACTTTGAGTGATAAACAAACTTAGATTCCCTAAAATTTCTAGCAGCCTTAGGAATACTATCTGATTGACTTATCCCATTGCTCACTAACATAATGGTGATCACGGTGGGACTCTGAGTACATAATATTCTAGCAAACTCTTGTAGATTCATTAGTCTTTCAAAATTTAAACAGGCAAGTAGTCCATAGAATCATTTCGAGTAAACTCTTTTTGTTTCACCACCCTAGAAAAGTGATGAATCAGTTTTAGAATACTCTAATAAACCATAGGCTGCACATAAAAAATCAGAAAACCCCCAAAACATCCCCAAATTGGCTTTTCCTAGTTATTGGTGGTGGACCATAGCTACATCTCTATAAAAACAACCAAGTTCCACTTGGCGACTCCACTAGCCTCCAGTAGGCCCAAAAATCCATAAAAAACCAAACATTTCATAAACCATACCTTTCTGTTGACTCGTCCTTTCCAAAACTTAAAATTCATAGTGCAAATTTTGTGATCAATGACAAACTAAGTATAACTTAGCGATTCAAAAACCTTCACCTAAACATAGGAGATGAATAGAAATAAACTTGCAAATAGAACCATTAGCTTGTCCAAACAGCCTAACAAGCTATTGAAACCATGTGATAACTCTTCCTTGCAAGTCTTCACCTCAAAGTTTGCTAGAAATTTTTTTCCCAAAAGCATCTATGATAGTATTGGTGGTGGGCCATAGATCTCAAATAAATCCACCTGGCGACTCCAAAAATCTCAATAGACCTAAAGACTCCACTCGAGGAAGAACCTAAAACATGACCAGTCATCCTAGAAAGAAAAAGCACTCAGGCCTTAGTTGGATTCAAGAAATTATTGTCTTTATCTAAAACTATGTTATGTCCTACTTTGAGCCTGATCAAGAATACACCGATGAGATCTACATTGATCATTGGAAAGATCTCAAACCTCGAAAAGCTAAGCCTGAAATTTAAGACCATGAGCAGGCTTATACACCTGTGCTTACCCCAGATTCACCTATGGAAAACCTAGCAAAACATGAGCCTCATGCTACCTTTCCCACTCTGGCTGAAACCTAAAACAATCATAAATCTCTTTTTACACTACCTATATCCACAAAGGTCCCAGAAAGATACAAGCCTCTGGTTTTACCTCCCATCTTCTGAGCCCTCCCTGCAAATCTTCAAAATAAATTACCCAGATTTGATGGAGAAAGCTCCAAAGTCACCGCTGAAGAGCACATCCAAAATCTTGAGGATTTAGTTGACCTTTATGAAATAGAAGAAGATGATGTGCGTATTAGAATGTTTGCCTTATCATTACAAGGAAAATTTAAGAGTTGGTTTAAAGACCTTCCAGCTGCAAGCATTACCAATTTTCATCAGTTCACTCAAATCTTCCTAGATAGGTGGGTGGTCATGGGTAATAAAGTTCCCATCATAAAGGAATACAATCAGTTAAAAAGACAACCAGGGGAGACAATACAAAAATTTTCAGCCAGGTTCAATAAAGTATACCATGCAATGCTTGCTAACATAAAGCCACCCCTCGGATGTGCTCTCTTGCACTACCCAGATTCTTTTGACCTAGAGATGGTTTTCCGGATAAGAAATAAATATCCTTTGACCCTAGAAGAAATGCAAAGGATAGCAGTTGATGTAGAATTCAACATACTAAATAGGGAGGCACAACTAAGAATAATAGAGAAAGACAAAGCAAATCAAGAGAGACTAATATCTTCAGAGGAAAAGTTGGAAAAATTGGTATGTATGTTCGGAAAACTAGAGCATCTACTTGATAGGAAAAGAGAAAAACACAAAGTTAACACTGCTTATTCAAACCAACCTACACTTCTTCCTCAGGATGAACACACTCAACTATTACAAGACAAGAGTTATAAACAAAATGTGCCTAATGGGAAAGTTGCAAATAAAAACATAGAGGAATGCTCTAAAGAGACTATCAGCCATTTTGAAATCACAGATTCTGAAATGGAAGAAGAATCAAAACCTTTAGGTTCTCTACCATTATGCTTTAAATCATTCCAGACTTTGAAAGAAAATTTGCATCCTAAAGATCTCTTAGCAGTTATTCGGGAAAACCCTGCTCAAGTTAACTCTCACCTAAATCAAGAAGAGTTGATTGAAGAGGAATTCAAATCTGAAATAAAAGACAAATCAAAACCTGTAGGATCCCTACCTTTATGCTGGGAGTCATTTGAGTTCATACAAGAAAATTGGCCTCCTAAGAATCCATCAGAGGAAACTCATGAATCCCATGTTTATTATTCCAAACATCGAAAGAGTTAGTCGAGGATGAATTCAAATACGAAATAAAAAACAAATCTAAACCTGTGGGATCCACCTTTATCTTCGGGATTCATGCGAAGTTCATACAAGCAAATTTTCCTCCTAAGAATCTATCGGAGAAACTCATGATGTCGGGAAAAATGCGGGGGGGGTGAATCAGTATTTACTGCATATTCAAAACTTTCACTTTTTCTTGCTTCTAAAACTCATACGCTACTTTCCTGAACCAGACTTGCGTATATACGCGGATACCCTTTACGAAACTCGCGTATACACAGATATCTATTTATGTCATTAATTCTTCACTTAAATCATTCCTTCATTTATTCATCAGATATTCAATAAGCAGTAAACATGTGCGGTAAGAACAGAATAAATCATCACACAAAGCATCACACATGAACACCAGGATTTTTAGGTGGAAACCCAAGTCGGGAGAAAACCACCGCTGCAGTTGCTCAGCCTTCAATATTTTATTATAGAGAAAACATCTTACAACATATGTGCTGGCGCAGACTTGACCAGCACGCAGGCACCCACCTGCGCTCGTTTACCAGCCTCTCCTGGAAGGGAGCTACGACCCCCTGATCTCGTTTACCAGCCTCACCTGGAAGGGAGCTACGACCCCCTGACTGAAGGCTACAACCCTCAACACCTCTATGGACCACGTTTCATCAATTTTCACACTGGATCCAAAGCTTCCTTTAGGACACAACTTGCAGGCCACGTTTCATCATATTTTCAGACTAGACCCACTCCACATATTTAAGCTCCATCATACAACCAAACTGAAACAGACAACTCAGAACTGTAGAATACAGATAGCAGCAACACAGCAGAATAGATCAGACATTTCATACCCCATGCTTCAGCAAACCCTAGTTTGCATACGCACTTTCCTTTCACTGATACCGCGTATATACGCGCCTTCTACCATACAAACCCGCGTATACTTCTGTACAAATTACAGAGCTAATTTCACTGCGCATACGCTCTTTATCTTCAGCGAAGCCGCGTATATACGCGCTTCTTCTGCGGTAAACCAGCGTATGGTTCTTCGGACATTTAGGTCATTGCAATTCTTCAGAACAGATACATCACACAGATTTTACCCTTTACTTCAGACAGATGTTCGCCTCATCTCAGATCTAATCATTCCATAAACAGATCTAGCAAATACAAGTACATTTCAGATCTAGATACCCTTCTTCATTATTGGTGCATCATGCATTCAGATCTATCATTCAACTGTAACCCTTTCCATTCAGATATCCTTCAGAGAGAAGTATTCATTCAAGCTCAGACATCTTGCACCCACTCTCATGATTTGCACAATGAATTTCTTCTCTTTATATAGGTTTACCCTTTTTCAATACCATGAGCCAAAACCACATTACTTCCGATGGTATTCCTGGACGGGGTCACATAGATGAATCATTACTCAATACAATGGGTCAATACCATGGTGGTTACCCCTGGTTTTTCACTTTATGAGCGCTTTTGCCCATACGCGACTTGGAACGTTATTTCCCGCGTGCATACGCGACTTCTCCTAGACAAATCCACGTATGCCTTGAGACATACTCTTTTCATCATAGATCTAGCACATACTGAATTCCTTTCTTCCTAACCTTCTGTACTCACTGTAGATACATTAGATTTACATCATTTATCAAGACATATTCTATCAAGCATAACTTCATCAAGTAGGTTGCCATTCAAGGACAACACTCTATCAAGTACGTATCATATTGCCAACAAACATCATATCACATCAGATTTACATCATTTACGAAGTCCATCAAGTCAAGAATAACTCCATCGGGTGGATTTCCATCAAGGACAACACATGTCAACAATCTCATGTCTTCATCTTCATTCGGTGGGTTGCCATCAAGGACAACACTCTGCATCATATTTCCAACTCATGAATCCCATGTTTATTATCCCAAACATCAAGAAGAGTTGATTGAGGATGAATTCAAATCCGAAATAGAAGATAAATCAAAACCTGTAGGATCTCTACCTTTATGCTGGGAGTCATTTGAGTTCATACAAGCAAATTGGCCTCCTGAAAATCTATCAGAAAAAACTCATGAATTACATGCTAACTATCCTCAACATCACAAAGAATTGGTTGAAGATGAAAACAAGCAAGAAATGAAAGAGAACCCACAGGATCTCTCTAAAGGCATAAGTGATGATTCATCATCTCTCATAGGTGAAGCCCAAAAAGACATTCATCCTTCAAATCATATTTCCCAAGAGAAAGAGGATTATTGTAGTTATATCCGAAGAGAAATGAAAATGCCTCCCTTTTTAACTGAAGAGGAAATAGATCAACTTATAAACATGCAGATAACCTCTGAAACTTCATATAACCAAAACTTTTCTGATCTTTCTCCTGTTAATCTTGCATATCATAAGTCAAAAAATAGATTTGTAAATCAATTTAAAGAAAAGAAATCTGATAATCCAATATGAATGGTTGGTGACATTACTTATATTAATGATTCTCCAAGGTTTGATCAATGTGTTGATGATTATGATATCCAAACAGAAACTAACCTTGCAAAGCAATCAACAATTGATTTGTGGGACGAAGTTCATTATCGTCAGGTTAAAAAGGGTAAGCAGCCAATACAGGTCACCTATGACACTGATGAGGAGAGCCTTGAGAGTTTAGAAGTAAGTGAAGAGTCTCTAACTCTTTGCTCTACTTCACTTCAGCCCATCAGAAATAACATTCACATAATTGGAAATCAGCAGTCTTTCAGCTTTGATGATGAGGTTGAGGAGGATGATGAAATTCTCAAGCATGTTGTAAATGAGAAGCCTTTTCCTGAAATGGTTGAGGAAATCACTTTGGACATGGAATCTTCCTTAACTCTAGATTCTGTTGTTAGCCCCCTATGAATTTTTTGACAAGCAAGCAAAGGGGCTAGAATGTTTTTGAGCCTTCAAGGAATGCATTTCCTCACGAAAACACATCATCCTTGAAGCCTCCTTATGCCCTTGTCCTTTGATAAATCCCACTTGTTGTTTCTAGTTATAAAGCCTCTATTTGTGAATAAATGCCCAAAAGGCCTGAGAAAGAAAATAGTCAAGAGACAGTAGACATTCTTCAAGATACTCCTGAAAACTCAAATGTTGATTTATCATCCTTTGTAGTTGAGGCTCAAGATGACATCCTGCCTCAAATCTAGGCTTCAAGGGAGACAGAGAGGTGATGCACTTCTGCACAAAGGAACACAAGATCATCTTCCCCTTTGACAGAAGAAGAAATAGATCAGATCGTCAATGGACAGCCAGCCTCTGAAATTTTTTACACAACATACATTCTTATCCATTCATCTGATGAGCTTCGTTGTACAGAGTTGGAAAGCTCACATGTAAATCAAAGTGAATAAAAATCTACTTATAATCCAGTATGTCCGGTTGGAAGCATTACTTATGTTCATGATTTTCCTATTTTTGATCTATCTGATGATGATGTTCTCCAAACAGAGGATGATCTTGCAGGGTCATCATTAGTAGATTTATGGGAGGAAAATCAGTCCCCTTTACTTTCAGAGAGTAATGAGCCAATGCGGGCTATTTATGATACTGATGAAGAAAGCTTTAAGAGTGCAGAAGAGGGTGAAGGATCTCTAGATCTTTGCTTCACTCCATTACAACTCATCAGTAATGGTTTTCACAGGATTGGAGGTCATCAGCCTTTCATCTCAGAGGATGAAGAGGAAAACAAGGAAGAGATTTTTTAGCAGACTGGAAACAAAGGGCCTTCTCTTGAAACAAAGGAAGCAATAGACCAAACCCCTGCTCAAGAATATATGGATCCCTTCACAGAGCTCAGCCTACCTGATTAGAACATCTCAAAGCTCCAAGAGGACACCACTGCCATATACGATGAGTCCTCCAGTTCAGAAGATGAAGGAGACACTCTACTCCAAGAGATTATTTTTCTCTAAACCTTTGTTTTCATCCCCTCATCTCCCTTCTAATTCTTCTTCATCTCTTTGAAATCATCCTAATTCCCTTTTTAAACCCTTCAAATGCCTTTTGTTTGGCTAATAACCCCTTTTTCCTCTACTGTTACCCCTCTTTGGCCTTAAAATGCATTGAAAATAGGCCCAAAATCACTCATTTTACATATAAGTCTTAAGCCCCTTTCGGCTAGCCCCTTAACCACTTCCCCACCATATGCCCCGCGCCCAGGACCAAGTGCTTAAGCCCCAGGCGCTTATCGCAATCGGAGGTGTCGGGTGAGCACATTTCTTTGTTAACTTAAAATCCCTGATGCGATTGGGCTTTGGTCTATAGAACTCCGTCGCGATCCCGACCGTTGATCGGTTAGGACTGGCTGCACCCTCGCGTTAATCACATCGTGCCGCACGCTTCCTCCTTCCTCCGTTCATGTTTGAACCATCGATCTTCCCAATTCGTATCCGACGGCTGGCGCTTAATCGCTCCATTGCAATCGCAAGTTCTTAACGGTGCCACCCTCCACCCTTTGCGATTGCGATCCCCGATTTGATCTCCGTCGTTGATCTCTCAAGATCCAATGGCCCAGATCTCATCACCTCCCACTCATCGCACCAACCTTCGTCCCTGCCAATTTAATCTCTACCGTCGATCTGGCACCGGATCCAATGGCCCAGTGCTAATCGCATTATCGCTCCGCTGCCCCTCTCCATCTCTCTTCGATTGAATGTGGGCCGTTGATCTAGTCCCATGATCCAACGGCCAGCGCTTAATCACGCAATCGCAATCATAATTTTCAAACGGTGCCACCCTCCGCCCTTTGCGATTGCGATCCTCCGACGCTATATCCACCGTTGATCTTTTTAGGATCTAGCGGTCTACAGTTAATTTCCCTCTGCCCATGCTGGGTCCCACATCATAAGCCCTGCTTCTTTCATTTTTTGTTTTTTCCATTGTATTTTCCCAAGGTTTAAGCTTTGGTGCTTTAGCACTAAAGTGTTATTTCTCCACCATTGTCCGTTGCATCCACCGTTTCCACAGTTGCCACCACCGTTCCTCCAGGCCTCCACAGCATTCCTTCCACCCCTCCCCGTATTTTATAATTGGTTCATTTTTACTGCACAGGCTATACAGAGTGATTAATTCACTGTGTTTGCTATAATCACATCCATTGTGATTCAGAGCACAGATAGGTCCTTACAGCAGCGGAAAAGTGAAACAGCAGAAGCGTTTTTGAGGGATTTGGGCTTGTCAATCAAATATTTAGTGCCTAATCCTGAATTCAAAGGATAAAGTGCATTTTGTAGACCAAATAGTGCACCAGAAATTCATATCAGCTCTCATAACAACAGAGCGCGTTTTATCCAGAGGTACACCTTCCTATGGCAGTCTCCATGCCTCCTCGAGCCCAGAAACAGTTAATTACTCTGACAGAAACTTCTTAAAGACTGTCAGGACTGCAGTTATGGAAGCATGGAGACCTAAATACCTTTCAGTCACCTTACTTGCTTCAGAGGACAGAACAGAGGGCCTTACAGCCAGAAGGACTTCACAAAACATCAAAGGTCAAAGCCAGCCTGACAGAGACTCCCAGACCATACTATAGAGTACTTACAACGATGTAGATTGACATTAAGGAGAGTGGGCATGAACTCTTTCTCCACTCTTTCTTAATGAGATCCATTTAATGAATATCATCTACTATTGTTATTCTCTTCTCCTACAATAATCCCCAAGAACAAATTGTAAAGGGTTGTTGTTCGGCTGTTGCCGTTCCTGTTAGAGGGATTCATTTTGATTGTTAGAACAGTCTTGGTTTGGAGTAGCAGAGTAGTTGTTATGTAGTAGGCTGGGAGGAGAGAGTTTTGACTGTATTAGCCATTAAGCTCAGTGTATGTGACTAATTTTGCATCAATTAATAAATCAAATTTCATTGGATCCTGGTCTATTACTACGGGTGATGTTTCTCTTTCTGCATCTTTTATTTACAGTACATGCTGTTCATTTCTTCTGGCACGCATCAGAAATATGGCATAGGATTTACCCTTGTTAGGTACCCTATGTCTCTACTCTCCCTACCTTTAATGTTTTCTACTGATAGTGAAACTAAGAGCAGACTCCCGTGGTTTAACCAGTGTAGTGGATGTTATTTCCTGCTAGCTGATGTGTGAATTCGGGGTTTGCTACTCAGTTTTTCTTGCTGGGTTTAAGCTGGAAGATTTGGGATACTAGGGATTAGATTTAGCCCTGTCCACTAGGATCCTTGTGTGACCGGCTGGCCTTTCTAAGATCTCTTGCTGGTGTTAAAGAATTAAAGGTTCAAATTCCTTCTCTGATATATAGACCTTGGCTCTATTAAAACTTATCTCTGTTTTCCCTTGGAGCATGGTAAAGTAGACCTGGAGTTAAATGACCTCCGATCCGATCTATAAGCTGCCCCTTTGTTCCCCCATTGAGATTTTCCTATGAGTATGTCCAAGTAGGTCTGGAAATGACCTATGACCTGATCTATAGACAGAAATTGGGTTTCTTTCCTTCTTTCACCTTCTTTCCTTTTTGTTCCATCCCACCATCTATCTAAAGGATCCTTTATTATAGATGACTTGCCCTCTGAAATACTTGGCCATTTGTTTGTAAGTAATCTCCTTTCATGACTCCATAGCACAATGGATGGCACTTTATTGACCTATCCTCTTTTGCCAAAATGTCCTAATGCCCTGCTCCTTTCTTCCCATTACCTTCTCAATCTATGATCTCATGACTCAACTCAACAACCAACCAGCCAAATCATTTTAAACCCCCCCCCTCTGTGCTTCATACCTATCCTAATACCTTATTTTGAGCTTTCAAAGATATATCATTATTTTCTCTATTTGGAGAGATCCCTCTCCGGATCCAGGAGGGCTAGATCTTAAGATCCCAAATTGGTTACGATGTTGTCTCATCTTTTGGTCTTGCCAATCTGGCCAAAACATGGGAACCTGAACATAATGGTGACTCCACTGGGGAAAAATCTGAGTGCCTAAACTGTTAACATTGGTCTATGTCCCATTTTCATCACCACATAATGGAAACTCCACTAGGGAAGAGACCACTTAGCCTAGATTGGCTTTAAATTTCTGATGGTGGACAACAACCTGCTCCAAACAGTCAAATTCATCCACCCGGTGACTCCACTCTCCATAACTCCTAGAAGACCAAATGACTCCACTGGTAGAATACTCTGAACTGGTTGAGAAGATACAGTGACCTCTTTCTGATTTACAAACATGCTTCCACACATATAGAGAAGATATGCCCCAATGAGTAGGGAGCATATCCCTATATTCCCACACAAAATGCCTGAAGTGGACTGGTTAGAAAACCTACCTACCTTTCAGGGTGAAAACGTTGATGACCCCTTGCTACATCTCATCAAGTTTCATATACATGTGTGGAAATTTAAAGTTGAATGGCATGAAGAATGCCTAATGAAAATGTTCATGGAAACATTAGAAGGAAAATCTAGGGTCTGGTATGAATGGTTAGAACCTCGGAGTTTGTTTTCTTTAAGGGACATGCACCAAGTATTTTACAAGAATTATAAAAGAAAATCTCCATCCTTATCATGGGATTTTTGTGATCAATCTTAGAATATCATACAGTATCTGTTAGATATTGATGAGGATTTGGTTAATATGCATCCTGAAGATCTATTAACAGCCATTCAAGATTTTCATATGCATCCTAGCTATCACAAGAACATGGATGAATCAGCTGAGGAAGAAAACAATCAAGAGACCGTAGACATTCCTCAAGATATTATTGAAAACTCATATGCTGGTTCATCATCCCTTGTAGTTGAAGCTCAAGATGACATTCTGCCTCAAATCCAGTCTTCAAAGGAAATGGAGAGCTGTTGCACTTCTGTGCAAAGGAACACAAGACCATCTTCTCCTTTGACAGAAGAAGAAATAGATTAGATCATCAATGGACAGCCAGCCTCTGAAATTTTTTTCACAATAGACATTCTTGCCCATTCATATGATGAGCTTTTTTGTACATAGTTGGAAAGCTCACATGTAAATTAGAGTAAAGAAAAATCTATTGATAATTCAGTATGTCCGGTTGGCATCATTACTTATATTCATGATTTTACTATTTTTTATCTATTTGATGATGATGTTCTCCAAACAGAAGGTGATCTTGCAGGGTCATCATTAGTAGATTTATGGGAGGAGGATCAATTCCCTTTACTTCGAGAGAGTAATGAGCCAATGTAGGCTATTTATGATACTGATGAAGAAAGCTTTAATAGTGCAGAAGAGGGTGAAGGATCTCTAGATCTTTGCTTCACTCCATTACAACTCATCAGTAATGGTTTTCACGTGATTGGAGGTCAGCAGCCTTTCATCTCAGAAGATGAAGAGGAAAACAAGGAAGAGATTTTTGAGCAGACTGGAAACAAAGGGCCTTCTCTTGAAATAGAGGAAGCAATAGACCAAACCCCTGCTCAAGAATATATGGATCCCTTCACAGAGCTCAGCCTACCTGATCAGAACATCTCAAAGCTCCAAGAGGACAGCACTGCCATATACGATGAGTCCTCTAGTTCAGAAGATGAAGGAGACACTCTACTCCAAGAGAGTCTTTTTCTTCATCCAGTGGAAGAAGAAGAGATCCTGGTTGAAGTCGGCCTACCAGATATTCATAGCCAGGTATCTTTTCATGATCCTTATGTTCATTTCCTGCAAACATTCGAAGAAGGATCAAAGGTCTTTTTGAGCAGCATGTTGCAAACAGAAAGAAAATTTTCCAAAGCTGCTATTATGGAACAAAAAGAGTGGGAGTTTCCCTGCCTATCCAGCCTTCTCAAGGAGTTGAGCAAGAAAGACCAGTCATGGGATCACATGATGGATTGGTTACATTGGAAGACATTGTTTGTAAGCTAGACTTGTAAATATTCCAGTTAGAGTAGGGTAGGTAGGAAAATTTCAATAAATCTCAGCCCGTGAGCATGTAGTTAGTTGTTTTAATTTCTGCAAAGCCCAGCAAGCCAGACAGTCTAATCCTGGCTTGACTGTTTTTCAATTTATGTCTTAGAATGTAGAGAAGAAATATGCTAGACAGTTTAATCCTAGCAGATATTAGATTAGGTAGAGAAGCTATGAGGCCAACAGTCTAATCTGGTCTCAGGGAGTAATAAGGGTAGAAGTAGAATAGGTTTATTTTCCTGTTTGTAAAAATTGATGATGTAAAGGGTCTGCAAGTCCAAATGCACCTAGAAGAAAAAATGTAGGACTATAGTGTGGGTAGGTAGTTTTTTGGGAGAATTTTACTGCTAATATGATGTCTTCATGATTTTTGGCAGCTGATCCAAGAAATAAAATGGATGGGTCAAGTACCAGGCATCTGGCATACACCAAATATCACTATATGAATTCTTGACTCCTTCAAGAAGAATCCATCCCCATGTGGAGCCACTATTAGCCCCCTATGAATTTTTTGATAAGAAAAAAAGGGGCTAAAATGTTTTTGAGCCTTCAAGGAATGCATTTCCCTCTGAAAACACATCATCCTTGAAGCCTCCTTATGCCCTTGTCCTTTGATAAATCCCCACTGCTGTTTCCAGTTATAAAGCCTCTCTGTTTGTGAAGAAATTCCCAAAAGGCCTCCTTTTTTCCCCTTATATCATCCCTTCTAAACCTTTATTTTCATCCCCTTGTCTCCCCTTCTAATTCCCTTATTACCCTTCGAAATCATCCTAATTCCCATTTTAAACCCTTCAAATGCCCTTTGCTTGGCTAATAACCCATTTTCCCTCTACCGTCACCCCTATTTCGCCTTAAAATGCATTGAAAATAGGCCCAAAATCACTCATTTTACATATAAGGCTTAAGCCCCTTTCAGCTAGCCCCTTAACCACTTCCCTGCCATATGCCCCATGCCCAGGACCAAGCGCTTAAGCCCTGGGCGCTTATCACAATCGGAGGTGTCGGGTGAGCGCATTTCTTTGTTAACTTAAAATCCCTGATGCGATTGGGCTTTGGTCTATAGACCTCTGCCACGATCCTAACCATTGATCGGTTAGGATTTGACGGCCCGGTGTTAATCGCATCGTGCCCATCGCTCCTCCCCTTTCGCCCCTCCGATCATGTTTGAACCGTCGAACTTCCCGCTAGATCCGACGGCTGGCGCTTAATCGCTCCGTCGCAATCGCAAGTTCTTAACGGTGCCACCCTCCGCCCTTTGCGATTGCGATCCTTGATTTGATCTCCATCATTTATCTCTCGAGATCCAACAGTCCACATCTCATCGCCTCCCACTCATCGCACTAACCTTCGTCCTCGCCACTTTAATCTCCGCCATCGATCTAGCTCCGGATCCAACGGCCCAACGCTAATCGCATTATCTCTCCATCGCCCCTCTCCATCTCCCTCCGATTGAATGTGGGCTGTTGATTTGGTCCCATGATCCAATGGCCAACACTCAATTGCGCAACCGTAATCGCAATTTTCAAACGGTGCCACCCTCCACCCTTTGCGATTGCGATCCTCCGACGCTATCTCAACTGTTACTCTTTTTATGATCTAGCGGTCCGCATTTAATCGCCCTCTGCCCTCGCCGGGTCCCATATCATAAGCCCCGCTTCTTTCATTTTCTATGTTTTCCATTGTATTTGCCCAAGGTTTAAGCTTTGGTGCTTTAGCACTAAAGTGTTATTTCTCCACCACTGTCCGTTGCATCCACCGTTTCCACAGTTGCCACCACCGTTCCTCCAGGCCTCCACAACATTCCTTCCACCCCTCCCTGTATTTTATAATTGGTTCATTCAGGGTATACAGAGTGATTAATTCACCTTGTTTTTTGTAATCACATCCATTGTGATTTGTAGCACAGAGAGGCCGTTACAGCAGCGGCAAAGTGAAACAACAGAAGCGTTTTTGAGGGATTTGGGCCTGTCAATCAAATATTTAGCGCCTAATCTTGAATTCAAAGGATAAAGTGTAGTTTTCAAACCAAAGAGCGCACCAACAAGTCATATCAGCGCTACATAACAGTAGAGCGCGTTTTCTCCAGAGGTACGCCTTCCTACAAATGCGCATCCATACTTCCCGCCCGGTAAATAGTTAATTACTCGACGTAAAACTTTAAAGATCGACAAGATCATGAAGTTATTGAAGTACTGAGACCAAGACCTTTCAGCCTACCTTGCTTCAAAAGACAGAATCAGAGGGCCTTACAAATTTTAAGGACTTCACGAAACATTAGAGGTCAAAGCCGACCCGATAGAGACTCCTGCACTATACTATAGAGTACTACAACGAAAGAGATTGCCACATGACAAAGGGTCATGAAATCCTTCTCCACTCTATCTTAATGAGACCCATTTAATGAATATCATCTACTATTGTTATTCTCTTCTCCTATAAGAATCCCCAAGAACAAATTGTAAAGGGTTGTTGTTCGGTTGTTGTCATTCCTATTAGAGGGATTCATTTTGACTGTTAGAATAGTATTGGGAGGGAGTAGCAGAGTAGTTGTTATGTAGTAGGCTTGGAGGAGAGAGTTCTGACTGTATTAGCCATTGATCTCAGTGTATGTGACTTGTTTTGCATCAATTAATCAATAAAATTTCATTGGATCCTGGTCTATTACTACGGGTGATGTTTCTCTTTTTGCATCGTTTATTTACATTACATGCTGTTCATTTCTTCTGGCATGCATCAGAAATCTGGCATAGTATTTACCCTTGCTAGGTACCCTATGTCTCTGCTCTCCCTTCCTTTAATGTTTTCTGCTAATAGTGAAACTAAGAGCAGACTCTCGTGGTTTAACCAGTGTAGCAGATGTTATTTCCTGCTAGCTAATGTGTGAACTCGGGGTTTTCTGCTCAGTTGTTCTTTTTGGGTTTAAGCTGGAAGATTTGGGATACTGGGGATTAGAGTTAGCCCTGTCCACTAGGGTCCTTGTGCGACCAGCTGGCCTTTCTAAGATCTCTTGCTGGTGTCAAAGCATTGAATGTTCAAAGTCCTTCTCTGATCTATAGACCCTGGCTCTGTTAAAACTTATCTCTGTTTTCCCTTGGAGCATGCTAAAGCAGACCTGGAGTTAAATGACCTCCGGTCCGATCTATAAGCCGCCCCTTTGTTCCCCCATTGAGAGTTGCCTATGATTATGTCCAAGTAGGTTTGGAGTTAAATGACCTCTGACCTGATCTATAGACAGAAATTGGGTTTCTTTCCTTCTTTCACCTTCTTTCCTTTTTGTTCCATCCCACCATCTATCTAAAGGATCCTTTAGTATAGATGACTTTCCCTCTAAAAGCCTTGGCCAGTTGTTTGCAAGTAATCTTCTTTCATGACTCCATAGCCCAATGGATGGCACTTTCTTGACCTATCCTCTTTTGCCGAAAATGTCCTAATGCCCCTCGCTTCCCTTATTCCCATTACCTTCTCGCCCATGATCTCGTGACTCAACCCAGCAACCAACCAACCAAATCATTTTAAACCCCCTTTGTGCTTCATAACTAGCCTAACATCTCATTTTGAGCTTTCAAAGATATATCATTCTTTATTTTGTTGGAGAGATCCCTCTCCGGGTCCAGGCGGGCTAGATCCTAGGACCCCAAAGCGGTTCCGATGTTGTCTCATCTTTGGTCTCTCGCTAATCCGACAAAACATTTGAACCACAAATTCTGTACCACCAAGTTCCATTGACTTATAAATTGCAGATGAAGAAATAGAGGTTGGTAAACACATGAGAGTTGTCACATTATCATTTCAAGATTATTTACTATCAAAGTGTATCCCTGCTCATCAACATGATGACCTTCACACAGTTTTCAGCCCACTTAATCAGAGCACATCAGCTTGGAAAGAAAACTACACTTCAATATATGATGAGTCTGACAGTTCAAGTGATCATGAGCAAGGGGAAGAATTTCTTTACCAGGAGAGTCCCAAATATAGCCAAGTGGAAGAAAGAGTAGTCTTGAATGAAGCCTATATATCAAATCCTCTAGATCAGGTATTATTCCAAGATCCATTTGTTGTTTTCCTTGAGAAATATGAAGGAGTAGTGGGTTCTATCATAAACAGCTTGCTACCAAGAATGAGAAAAAACTTAAGCACTACTGTCCGAAAACAAGCCAAATGGAAGTGGCCTTTTCATTACTTCAGCATCATGAAAGAACTAAACCAAAGTCACCCATGTAATCATCTACTTGATTGGTTACATTTAGAGAGTTCACCAAATAAATGTCTATTGTGTATAGATTAGATTAGGATAGATAGACAGCAGTGGAAAATAAGCTCAGCCTTGTGAGCATCTTTTCAGTTCTAGATTGTTTGAAGAAAAAGTGAAAAAATAGAAAATACAAAAACAATGAAAAGTAGAAAAAGAGGGCAGTTTCTAAAAGCAATGGTAAAGCCCCATGTTCAAAAAATAGTCATTCGGAAAGCGCGCAAGTCTAAATGCCGCTACTAGTGCTCAAATGTCTTGTCCAGTTATATAGCCTAATCATAACTGAACATGTTTTAAATTTATTTGATGATAAGTTAGTGAGAGGAAAATATAGTCAACATTGTGTGAGCTTGACTTATCAATGAGAGTAGATTAGGAAAAGATACTAGTTCCACATGCTCAAAACAGAACCAAAGAGGAAAGCAAGGATGAAAAATAAATTGTGTATCCTAGCCTTGTTTTTCTAGATTTCATTTTATGAAAAATAATATTTGTGTGCAGCTTGTCTTTCGTGCCACAAGTACATGACAAATTAGACTGTCTAATCCTGATTTGGTCATTTTTCAATTTCATGTTTTAGATTAGAGAATAAAATCCTGTCAAAAAGCTTAACCTTGTGTTGTAGCCCCTACAACACCCTCCAAAAAACCGCACTTCAAATTTTTTGGAGCCCCTTGAACTTAGAAAGAAGCCAAGTAATGAATCAATAAGGCCAAGTCGCAAAGTCGCAAAAGTCCTTTTTTTAGAAAATTGCGACCCTGCGACCTTGCGACCTAAGGGTCGCAAGGTTGCTAAGTCGCAAAGTTAAACTTTTGATGAAAACTGCGACCCCGCGACCCCCAGGTCGCGAGGTCGCAAAACTCCAATTTTAATGAAAAGTGCGACCCAGCGACCTTGTGACCCCGTGACCCCAGGTCGCGAGGTCGCAAAACTCTAAAATAACTAGATTTGCGACCCAACGACCCCGCATTAATTGCCCGCACGTGCGACCTTTTATATAAAGGAGGTCGCTAGGTCGCATTTTTCACATTCAGCGAATTGAAAGAAAACGTCTCTGACAGCTCGACTGGCACGATTTTCCCGGGTAAGTTTCCATTTCCCTCCTGTTTTTTCCATTATGAGCATTTCTTACCAAACCCATGTCTTCTTAGGCCTTTAAATTGCCCCCTGTATGAGCTTTTACATTTTTGTTTCAGTCGAGGATTGTTTATAACCCCGCTTTCACCACAAGTGCCCAAACTCACCTTATGTCTTGTTCAGTTCCTCATGGCCTTGTTCCCTGCTCCCAAAGCCATCCCTCAACTCTGCCTGGACCCTTTTAGCCTTATATTTTTCCAGTTAGAGGGAGAAAACCTTCACGCCGCGCGCGCGCAAAACCCCCCGGCAAGCCCTAGCGCGACCTGCGACCCAGCGACCTAGTCGCGAGGTCGCAAGGTTGCATTCTTTTCGGATCTTGGAATTTGTGACCCAGCGACCCAGCGACCTAGTCGCAAGGTCGCAAGGTCGCATTTCCCAGTTTTCCGAGAGTTGCGACCCCGCGACCCAGCGACCTAGTCGCGAGGTCGCAAGGTCGCATTTCCCTCTGTTTTCGAAAGTTACGACCCAGCGACCCTGCGACCAAGTCGCAAGGTCGTAAGGTCGCATCTGGTGTTCTTCTGGAAATCTGCGACCCTGCGACCCAGTAAACCAGTGACCCAGTTTCACATGTGTCTCAGCTAAACTTCATTGATAAACTGTAATTGGCTTTATATCACCATGTCGTTCTTATCTTGGGATTCCTTTATGAATTTGACAGGTGAACTTGAAGGAGACGCGAAGTGTATACCTGTTCTCTCGGATTCTAGCGAAATGGAACCCCCAGTGTCCCGAAAGAAGGATAAGCAAGTGGTGGAAGAAGTTGAGGATATGGACATGCTATCCCCACCCCCGATATACAGGGATACACTATGTACATTTGCAAAAGAAGACAACATGCGATGGTACCAAGTGTATCATGAGTTCACCATACCGGAAGAGGAATTCCCAGAAGATCTCCCAGACCGGGAAATATACTTAAACGTCAAAAGGTCCAAACTGCATCTCACAGGGGCGCATCCGGCCATTTTTCCATGCCCAGAGGTTATAGACTGGATCATACAGAGAAAGAACCCTAAGAAGTTCGTGATCCGAGACAACGAAGGCAAGGCTTTCGCAACGCTCGTAGGCTCGGACGCCCACCTCTATTACTTGTTGCCTCGCCCAGAAGAGTACTTCACACAAGAATGGGCTCTTGCTCACGCATTCCCTGTAGTTGACACTATTAGACAATGGTGGGAGGAGCCCAAGAAATTTAAAGTCAAGAAAGACCAAGAATACCCGGTGGCTAGCCTGAGAAAAGTTTATAAATTAGTAGCCGCCATGCTTTGCAGACTGTACGGGCGCCCTGATTGCTCCACCTTCAATGGCACTTGGGCTACGATCATGGAATATGTAACGGCGCAGGGCACCCATTTCAACTGGGCTGGCATATTGATGACTTCAATGCAGACAAACTTGTCCTCAGCATTGGCCCCAGATGATGGAATGCCTGTCGAATTCTACATGGCTTCTTACCTACTGGATGTTGTTTGCGCGAGGTTACACTTTGAGGGATGGGCACACAACTGGGATTCCGCGCAGACCCGCGCAATTCATCTGCAAATCAAGGTATTTTGGGAGTCCAGGTACAAACAAGATATAGAGCAAATCTCCCAAGTATTTATCCCTGCTCTATATAGAAGAATATTTGGCCAAGACGCCCCTTGCATGTCTTGGCGGGCCAGAGAGACTCTAGGCCAAGTGGCACATTGGTTCCCTTTCACCGGATATACTTTCATCCGAGTCTTTGGATCTTTCAGGGCACCACACGCTATGCCTCGCTTTGTGACCGACAAAATGCTCATTCAGGAGGTATGCTTTCAAATGTCCCAGGGCTTCTCCAGTGTTCTGTCTAAAGGTAAAAAGAAGCTGTGGCCCACGCTACCCCTCACCATCGGCACATGCACAGTTAAAGACTTCAAAGAGGTAGCAGCGGAGGGAGAAGAGATGAAAAGCTATCACCTTGGAGCGCTAGAGCACCGAACATATGACCCGGAGAGAATAGTTCCTGAACACTGCAAGAAAGCTAAATTCAAGTGGAACTACCAGCATATAGAGCGCCCAAGAGAAGACGAAAGAAGGAACTGGTACAATGCCGAGAGACAATTTGCTCCGAAGACAGACTTTGGCCAAGAGGATCCGGATGATCAAAGCCTGGAAGACAGGAGCCGTCGATTGGGAGGTGCCTCTTCCTCTCTACCCAAAAAGTCTCGGACCAGCACAGGGCTTATTACATCTATCCAACAGAAAGAAGCAGAGGCAAAAGCCCAGCAAGAAAGAGAAAAGAAAACAAAGGAGGACGAGGAAGAACACAAGAATAATTCGAAGGCAAGGCAGAAGAAGAAGCAGGCCGAGGAGGACAGGAAAGAAAAGGAGGAGAAGGAAGCACAGGCCGCAGCAGAACGGGCACTCAAGGCAGAGCTGGATAGAGCAGAAGCTGAACGCCAAAAGAAGGCAGAACAGGCTGCTGCAGCCGAGCGGAAGAGGAAGGCCGAAATAGAAGCAGCAGCAGAAACTGAACGCCGGCAAAAGGAAGAGGAAGAAAAGAATAGAGAAGAAAAAGAGGATGAAATGATAGAAGACATCGAGGTAACTTCCCTCGAGATACCTCCGGGCAATACCAAGCTCTCTGATGTTAGTTCCCCCCAGGGGCAGGAAGAGGAGGTATTCGACCTCACCAGACTCACATTCGATCAATTCTCTTTCAAAATCCGGCAAGAGAAAAGAAGGTCTCTGGCGCAAAGTCCCTCCGCCACATCCACAATTGCAACAGGCAAAGACATAGTCCTTGATACCAGGACTAATCCCGTGATGATAGCATCGGTAGGCACGGCTTTCGCCGCAGCTACGGAGGAAAATGTAACCAGAATGAGTAGAGAAATATTCTCCCTGCAAAATAGACTACAAGCAGCCAAGCAGCGGGAGAAAAGGGCAGAACAAAAGAAATCAGAGTTGAAGGCAGAAGTTCAACAACTCTGAAACCAGACTCCCCCGGTCAATGAAGTCCCACTAGCCATTCTAAAAGAGTGTGATGTGTTAGAAGCAACCATGAGGCAGGTGTATGGAGAAATGTTCACCATCAAACAAACAATCGCCCCATTGGTAAGAGCACAAGCAGAAACTAAGCAAAAGCACGAGCAGCTCAAGGAGGCCTCATAGGCCTTAGACAGAATGATGGACTGGACAGTGCGATACCCTTGGGCACCTGAGAATTTGCCCAAGAGGGATTGGATCCATACTCAGGATGCTAAGGTCCAGCTCCGCATGGCAATACAGTCTAAGGACAAACTATCCAAGGACCTGGACAAAGTAATGTCTTCCTACAACCACCTGATCAGCGGCATCGACTCGATGCACACTCTTCACCACATTCCTTCGCTTGGGGCATTGGACGAAGAGAAAGCCTGGGACAAGTGGATCAAGAAATCCAGTCATTTCTGCAGCCTATCAAGTAAGCTGCTGCCGCTCCCGAGCCTGTAGCATCTCAAGAACATCTGGATCAGTTTCTTACCACTCCAGTTCGGGTTTATACCAAACTTTCCTCTCTTTCCAACCAGATCTCACAAAAAAGGGAAACTCTAGTTCCAAATGCTTTGGAATGCATGCATCGGTTGAAAGAGGAGGTCCCTCTTGTTTCCCCCATAGCGGCAGAGTACCAGACATGGCAAGGTTTCCTCAAAGAGCAGCAGATTGACGCCCCTGACCTCACCATTGCACATCCATCTCCGTAGCCCGGTAGCAGCAAGTTATTAGCAGCAGTTAGAGGCAGGTCTCAGGTCGCACCGCCCGGGTAAGTCGCAGGTCGCACTGCCTATCCAGGTCGCAAGTCGCACACATCAGACAGGTCACAGGTCGCAACCTCTTCCAGGTCGCGAGGCAACTCAACAGGCAGGCAGGCGAAAATTCGGGAAGCCCAAAGGGCAATTTTTGTGCTATAAAACTCCCTACGGGAAAAGTGTAAAGGGCTTTTGGCTTTTGGAAACTCAAGAGATACAGGGCATTGTATTGAAATATTATACTCTTGTGCATATGAATACAGATACTTGCTAAAACAGCCTATGGTTATGATGTGTTTTGCCGCGCGAACACTGTGTGTATTCCTTGTACAGTTTCAGAACATCCTATGATTAATGAAGCTGCACTCTTTATGTCATCATTTATGCGTCATGGCTACCTGTGTTGTATCAATGATGTTCAATTTATCATCTGTTCTATTAATGAATGTTAATGAACTATTTTGTTAGCATTTCATTTTATCTTTCAGAAAATAAAGGGACATCTCGCCATAAAGAACTATTTCTTTCGTGGTCAGATTACCTTACAAGCAGTACCCCAAAGATGTGTTGCTAATGACATCTCCTGAGGTGTACATGCTTTATTTATAATCTTGCTACGCATAGTGTTTGATTCGTGTTTAATGCATCAATCATGTATTATGTACCATGTGAATAAGGGTGTGTCCACAGGTCCAATCAGGTTCTTTTGAGACCGAAGGGAAGGCGTCTTAAGCGGTAGCCGGACCCACACCCCAGACGGGATCCCTACTCCAAACGGCTCAAGGTCTAATTGGTCAATTGGGATTTCTCTACCGGAGAAAGCTCATCGTCGGGCCGGACATAAAATCCCGTCAAACTCGACATTCGATCCAAAGATAGGTAGAGAAACAAAGGAGTTCATCAACTTAATCTGAACTCCCAGCAGATATAAGTGTAGAATTAGATAGTGTCATTTTTCAAAAATATTATGACGAATGGTTGCTAGTCCAAATGCACCCGAAAGAAGAAAAAATGTTAGGAAATATAGTGGGGTAGGTAGAAATGTCTTTGATGCTAATCATGCTGCCAATTTTCAGAAATAGCATCAAGGAAGAAAGAAATTTGTGCCAATGGATAAAGGCACTAGTCTTCAAAGGACCGAGATCTGAAATTATGGATACCTCCTGAAAAGGAGCTACCCTCCCCAAATGGAGCCACTGTTAGTCATCAGTATTTTTCACTTGTTGATGATGACTAGTTTTTAAAGCCAAGTTTTCTAGTAGCTGATCTCCAATTTGTCAAATTTATCAGCTAGAAAACACCCATAAACATTTTTGCCCTCCTACCTTTTCAATCAGCCTATGATGAGAAAAAAAAAAAACTAATTGTCAAGCCCTATCTAGTCTCAGTCATACAAACTTGTCCATCAAACTCCAAAGAGAACACTCCAAATCTGTGAAAAATCTCCCCTAAGTTAGGTAGTGGCGCTTTAGGCAATCCTCCCTTGGCAAAATATCCTAAGCCAAAAGAACCTCTGTCTAAAACCAACCAGTCATAGATAGCCCTCCTATTCTGCAAACAAATCTTGATACACTCTTAGGTCACGCCACTAAAAAGCCTTGATGTCTCAACAGTGCATATACCAAAAGCCAAACTGATATTAGGTGGATTTACAGTTTGTCAATGTCTTTTTCAAAAGCAGAGATGTTCAGGTATCCCAGAAGACATTATCAAGCAAAACATGAGAAGACAACTGCTTCTCATGTTGTTTTGAGCCTGGGATGCAAGTACTAGTCAGAGAGGTAATTCAATGAACTCCTACAAACACAGTCAAAAGGTTAGTGAATTATGACTAGCAAGTAATACTCTGCAGACATAGGACATGATTGCTTCTAGTTTCTAAAGATGCATAAGAGTATTTTAACAACAGAATACATATCTCAGAGAATCCCTCTCATAACATATTGTCCATTTTTCACTTTTATTACTTACTATGATATACCAAGCAGAGATGGGCATTAAAAGGAAGATGACACAGTTGGAAAAGAGATGAAATAGCATCAATGTGTAAAACCTCCTCCAAACATGAGTAGAGGGTTGGGTCACTTGTTGTAAAACCTCCTCCAAACGTGAGCAGATGGTTGGAATTATTATGCTGGCCTCCTTCATTTAACAAGCAGAGGGTCAGGAACAAAGGTGTACCTTCATTCAAAGAGAACAAGGCCAACAATGCTGCAAATGGCCTTAAAAACTTGTTTACACCTTTTTCTCCAATGGATGAAACCACTAACACAGCAGTGGTGTTTTAAAAGGTGCTCACATGAGTTCATTGTTTGAAAGACAGAGTTGAAATCAGTAGAAAAGAATTCAAGGTTTATGAGTTGAGAGCTGGGTTAAACATAGGCCAATCCGTGATACTATGATGATTCAAGGAAACTTTGCTTTTCCTGTCCATAAAGGTCTTTTTCAAAACCTCATTAAATTGACAAGAAGGTAGTCTAAGCCTTGCTTCTGAAGGGGACTTTGCAAATAAACACACAGAGACAATATGTGTGGAGAAAAGGGAATGACATGTGTTTTAAATTCAGGGACCACATTCAAAGAAATGAAACATGCCACTATCACAAACAAAAGCCTTTTTTATGAAACATGTGAAAAATACCTTGCTGTTGCATATGATTGTAGGAAGGGTCTTTAAAGGATTTCCTTTTCGATAAACAGATGTTTTTCAAACCTAGGTGAATACAACTAATGTTTCACCCACAGTCAAAGAGAAATATCATTCAAAGGATGCATCTACAATCATTGATATGGCTTTGAGCAGGGTTTCCTTTGAAGGTCAGAAATAGGCAAACAATGACAAAATTTCTTCTTTAATGAGAAACAGTGAAAAGGCAGTGAAAGGGTTTTGTTTCTTAAAGGAGACTTTTTATTTTCAACAAGAGCCATGACTATGGTAATTCAAAAGTAGCATCCACAACAGTTAAATCTTGGTTGAATATGAGTCTTTGTTATGTTTTAAAAAGACATTTGCTTTATGTTCTGTTATGACCGAAAAGCCTTTTCAAAAGGCATCCAAAACCCTCACAAAGTAATTTCAAAAGTTTGTTGACTTTTTCGACTTTAAAAGGTGGAGAGACCATTGGCAAAGTCCCATTGTGCAAATTAAAAACGCATACAACGTTCCCCTAAGCTGTTCATTGGAGAAGCAAGAGACTTTGAGCAAATTTCTAGTTTTTGCAAGGCCTCAAGCCTGCACGGTGTGCCTGGAAAATTGCGCAGCGTGCCTATGAGCGAAATTACAAAGGGTTATAACTGTTGTGCGGCGCGCTTGTAGTGGCGCGCAGCGTGCCTATAGCGCCCGTTCACCCACTGCCTGAGGCCGACCTGATTGCGCGGCGCTCTTTCTTGTGAACGTGCCGCTCACCCAAACGCCTCCAAAAACTCTTTTAAGAGCTGCTCAACCAATCAAACAAGGCCCTTGAGCATTTTTAAGGTATTTTTCATCACCTCATGGTAAAATTTGAATTTTTAAGGGATGTTTTGCTTAAGGAGAAATAATGCTGTTGAAAGCATGTCATCATCTAAAAACCATGAGATAGACAGTGGTATATGAGACAGAGTTTTGTTAAAACTAGAGAAAATATTTCTTGTGCTTAGGGGGTCTCAAATCAATTTAGATAGTGTCTTGACAGTAGCTTTAAGGGCAGTTTGTCATTTAAAAAGCACCAGAAAAAGCAGTGATAAAGAGGGTAGAGTTTTTGAGAAAAATCAAGGTTGTTTATTGTTGTGAGTGTCACAAACCATTACAGTGATAGGTAGGGTGTGTTTTTATCAGTCTTAAAGGACCTTAAATGCTTTAAGAACAGTGATAAACCATACACTAATTACTAGATAGACAAGCAGAGTTGGAGAGGTCCCAAGTTGGCTGGAAGGTGTCCTAGCATTGTTAAAACAAAAACAAACCTTGTCTGCAAAATCAAAAGAGGAAAGCAGTGATCATAATGTGAAAGTTTTGTCATTTTAAAGTGTCCTCTCTGTATGGTGAAAAATCAAACTTTGTACAGCTCCATAGTCCAAAAATCAGAGTTTGTGATTGAAGGTGTCTTTTTTACTTTGTGAAGAGCCCTTGAGAAACAAAGGAGGAAGACGTCGTCCTTCTCCAATCTTTTCCTCTCTCACTATTTTGTTCAACCAAGGATAGAGAAAATCGAGAAGCATGGCTCGAGAGGGTGAATGATCACTTGGAAAAGAAGTTGGAGAAGGCAAATAGAGATTTGGACTCAAAGGAGGATGACCGGCACTATAAAAAGCTCCGACCGCCCGCCTACGAAATCAAGGCCACACAGGAAAAACTCAAGGAAGCTCAAAGGAGGCACCCGGCACCAAAAATGAAGAAAGACACCTCAAAGCTCAAAATTTTGGCCTCAGATTCTCAGCATGTTTCTGAAAACCCTTGAGGGTCATGCTCGCCAAATTTGGGTGAAATTCAACAAGTTTTGGTTTTTTGTCATTTTTGGGTTTTTGGCTAAAAATCATGGGCATCGCCATTTCTGTTTGGGGCATCCTCAAAGGATGAAAATGGTATAATTGGATGCCATAATTTCATGGGTATATACTCAGTGATTTTAAAATCATTTGAAGATTATTTTCTCCCCCAAAATGGCGAAAAACACTCACTTTTTCCACACTTTGCCCCATTTATCAGCAAAGTCTATTTTTTGGGTTTTTACACACAGGTCAGCTTTTTATAGACTTCATGTGATCATTTTGGATCAAACTAAGAATTTTCAGAAAATATACATTTAGAGCTTTCCAACGAGCCATCACAGGCCTCGTTTTGACATCGGGAAGGCCTCTAAAAGTTGCTGGAAAGACAGAGGACTTTCTGCTGATATATTTCTTAAATATTTTTGTGAAAAAATGTACCTTTCTAAAGTGACTTTTCCTCATGTGCGTTTAGCTATTTTTGGGCATGATTAGTTATGAAAAGTCAATATATTTTTCTTTTTTAGCATTTTTGAGATATTTTATTAGATATTTTGTGCCTTGGGCTTTGCAAAGCCTCAAGGACAAAATCAGATATTTTTGATAGGCCAATGAGATTGCAAGTTGCACTAGGAGGTTTTCCCTCATCTTGGCCTATATATTCCAAGAGATTTCATTGTAAATGAGGCTGAACTTGATGATATAGAGAAATATATGGTTATACAAGCTTGGAAGAAACACTTGTCTCATGCATTGGATAGTTTCTTGAATGTTTTTGGATGATGAAAGAGGATTGTTGTTGGATTCCTTGACTTGGTAAAATGGTATAGTGTCCCTCTCTGTTATACTTCTTAGTTTTCGTTCATATTCCATGTTCTTGCTTGCTATAAGACAATAGAGAATAGATTTGAGACACGCCCTTGGAGGCACCTCAAATTTCCTATTTCTTTATAGCTTCTATGTTTTCTTCTTTCTTAGTCATATCAAAGAATCCTTGATTGCTCTTTGATAACTGAAGAAATTGTTTGCTTGTTTCATTTATGGTTTTATGCATGCTAAGTATGATTCATGGTATGCCCTGCTTACTCATGGCTAGTCATAGCTCCACCTCTGAAACCTTTCTTTGATTGTTTGATTGTCATTTTTTGAACCAAGGAGGTCTTGTACTGATCTTGCCCTTTGCCTAAAACTATGCAATCTTGCTTCAAAGTGCCCAATAGCTTGAAATACTATGCTTAGGCATTTCCTCATAGTGATTTGAGTTGTTTGTTTGTCTTAAATGTATTTCCCCAAATTCTGATAGCCATTTCCTAAAGTTAGAGAGTCATATATCTCTATGCATGGCTTGAATGTTTATTTCTATGCATTGATCAGTTTATAGTTACATTTCTCATGATTAATGGTTAGCCCTACCATGTTTATGTTAGATATTGAACTATTTATGTTTGAAATCCTTTGTTCTTCACAAATTTAGTGTCCATCCCACTCCATTTTACCCAAAGATCCATTTTACCTCGCTCAAATCGGCCCTTCAACAACCTTGTATCACCATCTGAAAGCTTTCTTGACCTTTTCGACCCCATAGCCCAGTTAATCTGACAATATTTTTATCTATCTTAGTCTTTGATCAGTTCATCCCTCACAAACCTAAAAACAAAACCAAAAACCTACTTCATAACTAGCCTAAAATTAGAAACACAAGAAGCAAACACATAGATATCCCTTACACAAATAGAGAGAGCCCTCTCTAAGTCTAGGAAGGCTAGGTCCTTGGGCTCCAAAGATTGGTTTGATGTTACCCGTCATTTGGCTTGCCAATCGCCCAAATCACGGACACTAACAACAAAGCAGAGGGCATAATCAAGTTAGAAAGGAGAGAAGAGACAAGAGATTTCGAGGGTCAAGAGCAAGAAAGGAGCCCAACAAGAACAAATAGCAAGAGAACATCTCGCCGTGGCATCACCGTGGCAAGTGCTAAAAAGAAGAAATCACCGTTGGCGAAGAGGAGGTACCAAGCGAAGCAGTCCTGACGAATGAGCCAATGACACAGCCTGGTGAGAAGGCCGTGAAGCATGAAATAATTGAAGAAAGGCAGGAAGTGGAGGAAAACCTGACAGTGGGCACAGCAGAAGAGGTTTCACGGGATTTACCTCCAGCTGCCGAAACGGAGGAAGTACTGATTAAGCAGGAATTGATAGAGTTGTGCAAGCAACAAAGACTTCTAATTAAGAAAAAGTATCCGCTGCAGTTTAGGGAGACAACACGGCTCAAAATAGAGGTAAGGAAACTGAGAAAGAAGGTGCACAGAATGCAGAAACATATAAAGAATTAAAAGTGGCAAGCCAAAAAGTCCAAGACCATCGGGGTTGAAGCAGAAACCCAAGTGGACCTGATAGCCACAACCTCTGTTGCCACTCAAACAGACCCGGTCGAATGATTGTTTGAAGACTGGGAATATGCCTTAACTACTGAAATACAGTCTTGGAAATCTACTACGGCTCAATACAAAAATGAGATAAGGAGGACCAAGGAAAGAGCCTCCACAACCATCTTTGGATATGTGGAGCGCATAGATGTTATGAGATTAAGGCATGCGAAGCAGCAGCTCAAGATGGAGCAGCTGGAAAAGCAAGTGGCAGAACTGAAGGCCAATAAGGAGAAGATGTTTAGTTTGGTGCAAGGGGTTATGGCATGTCATCCCCCTGCTTCTTGTTATTCTTTATTTTTGCATGAACGTTTCCTTTTATTTTTCATGGAAAGCATCAAAAACGAGATCAACTATGAGATAGAAGATGGTGTATAATTCCTCTGAATCTTGAGGAATCATGACATGCCAACTCAACATCTAATGTGTGAATTTTACCTGCACGGGTATCTACTGCATCTGGACAGAGATTTTAACCCGGTTCCGTATGTAGGGGACATTCATTTAAGGGCTCTCACCTCTTATGCTTTCAATCAAATTCACTGGCAGAAGGCTTGTAACACCTTTGAATCCAATCAAGTTACAAAGCCATTTATAGTAAGAGGAGAACATGAGAGGTCAGTCACAATGTTCAATAAGCATAACACATTTTTGGGAATTGGGGGAAACAGAGATAGAATGGTGAGGACACAAAGATGGTGTCTTGATATTTGTGTCAATCAACTCACCACATTTCAAGTAGAGGCCCTTGATTGCTGTCAGAGAAGGTGGATGTTGTCACCTACAGCTATCCAGAACAGGGAACCTTTTGGGGCACCAAATTTTGCATGAGTACTCACCAGAGTGCCCAGATATGTGGCATGTGCCCAGACATGTGGGGCCCGGTGGATGGGGATCCGGTTTTAGTTTCCTATTCTTTGGTTCCTTGCCGAAATTTACACTCCAACTTATGATGTTCCAAAGGATTGGTGGAAGGAAGTTCTCCTTTCGGATGGGTTTAAAGTTCCAGGAACAGAGATGGCCTTAGAATATGATCTCGCCGGGCTTTATGAAACCTTCAGTCTGCAAAATCCAGACTTACGGAGGCGGCGGACTGCATGAGGACATGCAGAAGGCTAGTTGGGGGGAGATGTTGGGTACCAAATTGGGCCATCTTTCTGTCCATTTCTATTATCCTTTTTGACCTTTTTGTACTCATTTACCTATGTTGTTATGTTCAGCCTACAAGGTAAATACCCCTGACATGTCCAATTGGAATATTTTAATTAATGAAGTAAATTCACGAAGTCTTATCTATTCGTGGTACTAGAACATTTGTTTGACCGTAGCTTGGAGAACAGAAAACCTCATCAAAGATCTCGCAATCTATTCGGTAACTACTACCAAGGAGGCCACACAAACTGAGTCATGATTTCGTAACTATTCTTGGACCTTTTGCTATTTTGACATTCGGTGATGGTTCCATTCCAACCGATGTACATTTTGAATATGCTACATTTTATTTCGTGGAGATTTGAGAGATTTGTTAATCTCCTCATTGTGTATAAAATGCATATTGTTCCTAGAAAGGGGTTCTCCCAAATCACTTGTAATCACCGTTGCGATTTGATTCAATTATACCATCTATTTTTTTGCTCCAATATTCTCTCGTGACTAACGCAGCCCCGATCAGAAGAGTCGTCCCGCTTTTCCGATCAGGTGCTATGTCTTCGTGTGTATCATTTAATAGTTTATGGCTGTTGTTTGTGGTTCTTTCCCCTGCTTATTATTATTTTTGAAATTCTCGTAGTTAGTTTAATCTTACAAATCATGTTTTGAATCTTAAACGATTTAACCCTTACGGAATCTGACATTGTTTTCCCCTCGCATATACTCGCACGTTTCCTTGAAAGGATACACACCCGACACAAATTAATGTCGAATAGGTGAATAAATCGCTCATACCGGACACCAACAGTAGTATCGATTGATCCAGCTAGAATGCAAGTCAAATATGGTGGAAGGAAGTGACATTACCTCAAACCAAAGCATCAACACTTCTTTCCAGATCTCAGAAGCGAAATTACAGCCCAACATTATATGTTGTGCATTCTCCTCACATGATAGGCATAGAGGACAACGTGAAGGCCAGTGGAAGCCTTTCTTTTTTAGATTGTCAGTTTTAAGTATGCGGTTATGACAGAGCAACCAATTAAACAAATCAATTTTGGGGATCGATTTCAGATTCCAAAGCCCTTTCCAAAGCGTCGGGCAGGGTGGGACGTAAGGGATTGCACAGATCTACTTGTATCCTTGCGCCACTGTGTATGCTCCAAATTTCAACCCCCATCCATGCTGATCGTGTTTCACAGCACCAATCGGGGCCTTCCCTTTTAGTCTGTGGCACAGTTGCTGCCATGCGCTCTCAAGCTCTTTGGGCAGCTCCGGCCTACACTAACCCATCCATACATTCTCCTTCCAATGGGAAATGCTCCACAGAGAATTCAGACCTGCGTTATTCATCCAGTCTCGCAACTCCTGTAGCTCATTAACCTCCTTAAAAGGTGCATCGTTCATTACTTTGTTCTCCCAAATGTCAATAGATTTCCCATTCCCCGATATCCAAAATAAATTATCTTGTATTATAGAGTAGGCTTGCATGCACAGCTTGAATATCTGAGATCCATTTTTGGCTTGAGCAGGCCTGTCCAAGCTTCTCTTCCTTTGTCCTGTAAAATATTTCTTCCAGAGGACCTGTTGTGCCCAGCCAGCCTTAGGGGCAACTTGCCTCCAAAGTATTTTTGCCCCCAAAGCTAGATTTTGCTTTCTCAAATCTTTGAAGTTCAGTCCACCTTCCAGGATTGGTTTGGTGACTTTATCCCAATTGACGAGCAGCATTCTATTCTTGTTTTGATTTCCACCTTTCCAAAAGAATTTTCTTATACAGCTTTCCATTTTTTTTAGGACTCCAAGGGGGGCAAGCATAAGCGAGGCTTGGAAAATAGGGAGGTTGTTCAAGACTGATTTTATAAGCATTGTTTTCCCTGCTAGATTAAGCCAAGAGAACCCCCATGCTTCCATTTTGGATTTGAACTTGTCAAGGAGGGGGATCCAATCCTTGCCTAAAGGATTTTTTGAAAAATTGGCAGTCCAAGGTATTTGAAAGAGTTCCATTGAATGGACCCGACAAAACCCCAGCTTCTGGCAATTGCATTCAACTCACATTGAGTCACGTTCCAACCAAATATGCGGCATTTTCCAGCATTCAGACTACAGCCAGAGGCATCACATAAATCATCCACGACCAATTTAAACTGCTTGGCAGTATGGAAAGAAGCAGCCCCCATAAGGAGTGTATCATCAACAAAGAGGGTGTGGTTTATCGCTTTAACCCCTCTTGCAATTTGAATTCCCATTATATCCTAGTTAAGCCTTCTTTTTTCCAGTATAAAACTTAGGGCAGAGGCATGAAGTACAAACAACAAAGGAGAGAGAGGGTAGCCTTGCCTCAGCCCTCTCGAGGCTTTAAAAAAGTCAACAGCTCTTCCATTTACCAACGGAGCAATCCAGTGCTCGGAGATACATGCTTTGATCCACCTAATGAATCCGGATCCAAAGCCAAATTTTTCCAAGACTTTATACAAAAAGGAATGCCTAACGTTATCAAACGCATTTGCAAAGTCGAGCTTAACAATCATACCTTTTTCTCTCCTCTCCAGGCTGGAGTGAACCGCCTCCTGGACTAGAATTATGTTGTCCGCTATTTGTCATCCTTGAATGAATCCCCCTTGGTTCTTTGGAATGAGATCTGGAAGAATCCTCTTCAATCTGCTAGCAATCACCTTAGTGATAATTTTATACCCAATATTACATAATGAAATGGGACGAAATCTACTAAAAGAGTTTGCCCCCTTTTCTTTGGGAATGAGAGCTAGGAAATTTGAGTTTGTATTGCCCCCAATCTTCTTACAATCTTGAGATTTCAGTACCATTCTATGTAGGTATTTTTTAACGATCTGCCAACACACTTGAAAAAAAATTGCCGTGAACCCGTCTGGACCTAGGGCTTTTTCCAGATTCATGGCAAACAAGACCTCCTTTATTTCCTTCCTGGTAGCCTTAGCATCTAGATTCTGATTCATTCTATTAGTAATTTTAATTGGAATCTCTTCTAACAGCCTGTCACTGCATCCTTACTCCTCGTCTTCACTATAAAGGTTTTGGAAGTGAGTGTAAGCAGCCTTTTTGATACTTGGGAAGTCTCCATAAGTTTGGTTTCCATCTTGAATTTCTGAAATAGAGTTGAACCCTATCCTAGCTTGGGCTTGCTTGTGGAAGTAAGTTGTGTTTCTATCTCTAGATTTCAGCTAGAGGCTTATGGATTTTTGCCTCCAATATTCCTCCTCCTGTCTGCAAGCATTATGAAAGTTGTGTTGTAGGTCTTCCTCTATTTTTATAGACTCCCTTGCTATTTCTGCTTCTTCCATCAAATCTTGATGGGATTCAAGAGCTGCTTGGGATTTCTTCCTTTCTTCCACTGGACTAGGAGTGTTTTTGGCCCCAGCCCTTTAACTCAATTTTTACCCTTCTCAATTTCTCCTCCCAAACGAAAGAAGGGGAACCCATGACTGGCCGCATCCAAATTTCCGAAACCCTATCCATGAAGTCCTTTTAGTTTATCCATAGAGGACAAAAACGAAAGGGGATAGGACCAAGATTTGTCTGGGAAGATAGAGTCAGCATTATTAGTTTATGGTCCAAAGTGCTACTAGTAAGGATACTCATCTTGACATCTAGTCCCAATAGCAAAAAGGAGCTTTGAATGAGAAACTTGTCTAGCCTAGCAGCAATATGCCCAGGGCCTGCTCTTTTATTTGTCCAAGTGTACTTACCATGGCACGATTTGATGTCGATCAGATCCCATTCATGAATAAGATCCTCCACCCATTCCCAGGTCGAATCCCTCACAATACATCCTCCACGATTTTCTCCTTGGCTTAGCGTAATGTTAAGATCTCCTGCAATGAGAATATTTTCCAGATCCTTCCCTTCTGCCATATTTCTCAGGGATTCCTAGCAGATTTCTTTCTCCTTGCCACTAACCGAGACATACACGTTGAATAGGCTGAAGGTCTCCTTTGTTTCTTGATGTTGTAGTTTTGTGAACAACCAATGTGCATGTTCCTTTTTCGCTGTCAACATGAACTTGGAGGAGTTTCCAAAGAGTGCCCAGGCCTCCCGAGGCCCCTTTGGCTTAGACAGCCGATGTCCCTCCTTTATTCCAAAATTTCTTGCTCCTTTGAAGGAATTCGTTTTCCTCCATTTTTGTCTCCTGGACAAGCATTATGTCTGGGTTTTCTGCCATATTTAGGTTTCTCATGGCTTCTTCTTTCTTATTTCTTCCCAAACCTCTACAATTCCAGGAGATCACCTTCATTATTTATTCTTGTGAGAGTGTGGACCACCCTTGAGGCCCTATCCCTTATTTCTTGCCAACTTTGAATTTTTGGCCAAGATCTTTTCCAATGTAGTTTGGCTTCCTTGTACTTTGTCTTTGTATGTTTCTTTATCTCTTTTTTCCTTCGAGGACATTCTTCCCCTTGCCGATCTTCTTACCGTGGATTGAGAGTCTCCTATCTCTCCTTCCTCTTCAGATTCTTCTGAGCCTTGAATTTCCACCTCGCTAATTGTTTTCTTATCTTTGGGTCTTTTTGTTTCTCCTTCCCCTTGCCTTGCATCCTTTGCCACTGCAGTCTCATTGTCTTCCTTGTCTTCCATCCTTGCAATCTCTGTTACTGCCTTCTGAGGTGGATCCTTTTTAGGGATTTCTTGTGATTCTGATCCAAGAGGCCCAAACACGTTCCTCGAATCATTTGTAGGAAGAGTTTGTTGAGTAGCACTAGTGCCTTTGGGTTGATGCCCTTTTCCCTTTTCTTGACTTGCCGGCTTAGAAGTCTTGGGGTTTGCTTTGGATTTCTTGGCCTGCTTCCAGCCTTCCTCTTTCTCCTTCTCCTCCTCGCTCTTTTTTGGGCAGTTTCTAGCAAAGTGTCTGTATTCATGACATCCCTGACATTTGAACGGGAGTTGTTCATAATCTAGTTTTTGAATGTGAGACCAGCTTCCAACTTTAATTTTTATAGCTTCCGGTAGCCCAACTTCAAGATCCACCTCCACACAGATGCGAGCACATTCTTAATGATCTTTGTTGTTTGCCCTGTCGATGAATTTGCCCAGGGAGTCCCATATGTGTTTGAGAGAGACCAAGTTCCAACAGTGGATTGGGAGGTTGGGCAATCTGACCCAAACAGGCATAACTGAAGGAATTTCCTCTGCTTGGTCGAAATTCGGAGTCCACTTGTTCATATACAGCCCTTGTGGCCCCATAAAGTATGGCCCATTTCTAAAAATCAGCTCCTTATCCTCTTTAGAGGAAAATTCGAATAAGAAATAGCCTCTGCCCATAAAATAGGATGTAACATTTTGATTTATCAGTGGCTTCTAATTCTTAATCACCCAGGCTTCCGTAGCTTTGGGGGACGTCCACAAGCCGGTGAACTATCCAACAAGCGCACGCTCCATCATGGTCAAAGCAACCTAAATAGGGTCGTCCGGCGGGAGGGAGACCTCTGGTATTTCTTTCAATCTTTTGACAAATTTCGATGTTGCAGGCTTCTTCTTTACGGGTAATGAGGCTATCGAGAGAGAAAAATGTACGCATCTAGAGTAGCGAGAGGAGGAGGAGGGGGAGGAGGTGAGGCCCTTGACGAGGTAGGCTCTTCCATGGCTGCAGCAGCCCTAGCAGGTTCAGCTCGAGGGTAGCAGAGCAGGGCAGCGTTCCTAAGGGTGAATTTGTCTTTTATATATATCATAAAC
Organism: Pinus albicaulis; assembly: GCA_034641835.2. NCBI lineage: Eukaryota > Viridiplantae > Streptophyta > Pinopsida > Pinales > Pinaceae > Pinus > Pinus albicaulis. The sequence continues at coordinate 257,783,883 of CM076582.1, forward strand.
ATATGATGTTTATAATATATATATTATGAAGCTTATATATATAATATACATAACCCAAAAAAGGTTTTAAAGTAAAACTACCGCATATTAAAACATTAAACTTTTACCAAGGTTATAAAAAAAAACTTTAATAATCTTTTCATCACGGACTTTAAAACTTCAAACAAAAAACCTGTTTAATAAAATCATCGCATCCAAATTCTCCTTGGCTGACTGGATTCCAAACCATGCAATCAGATTTCTATTGGTTGGTGGTGGAGCCCGATGGACTTCAAACAGTCTTCAAATGTATCGCATCGCAATCTATATGACTTGGTCTGCGGGAGGTCCGAGTAATACACTTAATATTTTGCGGATGTGATATGCGATAGAGTCAATATCACATTGCAAACTAAATAACATAATTTGCGGCTGCAATGGAAAACTTCAAAATGTTGTGATGTGCGTTGCTGGAAAAATAAAGGTGTTATTTCCTAAATCTACCTCAGCCTGATGGAAGGCAGAGTCTAGTGTAACATAAAACCATGCTTAATCTGGTAACTAGCCCTACCAGATTGGGAGAGGGCTCTCTCCTTGTCAATCTCGCAAAAAATGAACAGTGAGGCTTGAGATGACTTGAATAAAGGCTGATTTTAGGCTAGGTATATATGTAAAAGAGTTTGATTTGATTTTTATGGTGTTTGTTGGATCAAAGGGAAGGCAGATTTTGGGTCTGGGGAATGAAGCCCAGTTTTGCAGAGATCTAAATGGGGCAAGGTAGGCAATTGATTTGACACTTTCAATTTGAAGGAAATGGAGAGTTGAGAAAGGTGAGGAGTTTAAGAGGGAAAGAAACCTTCAAGGATCCTCTCCAAACAGCCAAAAACATAGAAAATTAAACAAACCCTAGGTAGAGCACTGCAAATTCTAATGAATTCTACCTTTATCCTTGTTTGTTTAGCTTAAGAAGAAATAAGAAGGAAAATTGCATACATGAAACAACATTAGACATACATTTACAGAGAGAAACACACTATCAAACCAAAATACCACAAGAATCCCATGGAGTGTTGCAAACCCTGGTCTATTCCTTGCCAAACTGCAGAGATGAATGTACAATGATGCTCAAAGCATTCCCAAAATTCCAACCTATGCTAATGACTGAAAAATTACAAGATATAAGCAACGAACAAATCATCCCAGCCTCTAGGAGTCGAGCTCATAATTTTAGGAGCTGTTCCAACAAAATCTAAACTGCTAACTAGAAAGTAGGCAGTGGAACAACTTGCCTCTATAAACTAGGAAATTGATTCATTCAGTTGAAATTCACCTTTTGATGGATGAATCTACCTCCATGAGTGAAAATTTAACAAAATTACATCAAGATCCATCAAATTACATCAAATTACATCATGATTTTTAAATTTAGAAGTAAGAAATTTAAACTGTAAAAAACTAGGCGAAAAACAGAGTTATTGAGTTAAAAATAGGCAAAATCCTCCAATGCGTCGCGCCTGATTTCTCTATGCGTCACACTAGTTTGTAGCTGATTTGGGAGGCCTTCTCGGTGTCCAAATTTTCTCCAAGTGGGCTTGTTGGAAAGTTATGCCTGTTTTCTTTCCAACACAAGTGTAATTTCTGAATTTGGCCTTCATTTTCCCCTCCAAAACTGATTTCTCCACGATCAAGCCAGACACCATAAGATCGAGCGAATTTGGAAATTTGAGAAATTTTATAGGTGAAATCGGGCTCGTAGCTCTATGCGCCACGCCACAAACCCAATGCACCACGCCCGCCAATGCGCCGCGCCAGTGTATTTTTTACACTGTGGAGGCCGGCTCTATGAGCCGCACCTCTCAGCCAATGCGCCGCGCCAACGAAATTGAACAGTTTTGCTGCAATTTTGCTCCTTTTTTTCAACACGGCCTTCTCTTGCTCAATCTTTCTTCTTTGAATGCAAATGAGCTCCTTTCAACTCTGTTTTTGGGCAGTTTACTTCATTTGTGCCTTTAATGAACTGAATGACTTGATTTTTGTTTGCCTTGCAGGGGATGGAGCTACTGAAGTTTGACAAGGTGACCACGGTTGCCTTTGAAATTTCTTACATATGAGAAAACTTGAAATTACATCAAATTTATACATAAAAGATAAAATACTCTATTTTTCTTCAAAACAGAGTTTTGAGGAAAAATACATTTCTAGGCATATGATGATGAAAATTATTTAGTACTGGAACTTTATTCAAACTCCTCATGCGCCTGCTAACCATTATTGGGAATTTTGAAGACCTTATTAATGAAACCCTAGACCTAATGGGACTGAAAAACCTAGAAATGACTCTTAAAAATTTAAGGACAAAAAGTGAGTGCAGATGATCTGGATGAAAGGAAATGGGCCAGCAGGTAAAGGACATGAGGGAAAATGTATAGAAAGCCACTACCGTCAGATGATCCATGCTCCTAATGGAATGCAGCTGACCGAGTGAGACACCTAATATGCAATGCAACAAGAGAATTTTGATCACTAACGGAGGGATGAAGATACCGACACTAATATTGGCTCCAATGGGGATGGTAGCTCCTTGGAGGTGCCAAGAACTACAGCTCTCTGGGAAAGCAGGCAGTGCCTTCGTCCATTGGGCTATGGAATCAATAACTTCGACAAACCAAAACCAGACTATTGACTCAATTTTAGGACTGAAATCTGACTCAAAGACTGACTCAATTTCAATACTGAAATTGACTGAAATACTTGACTCGAACAAACCAAACCAAAACTGAAATCAATATTCAGCGTTATAGCCTTCACCTCGGGCCCCAAACTAAAAGAATGAAAACAATACACACTTGCTCTGAAACTATGTTGAAACTGACTAAAACAAAAATTACTCAAGACCTACTTAACTGAAATTAGTACTTACAAAGCTTTTTTAATGGCAGCAGTCCATCGAGATTTGAGGGTTTCAAATCATGATGACAACCAACTACCTACTGATGGAATATGTACAATCATGTGTAGTGAGCCTTCCAATGTAACCAATCCAGCAGATGGCTACATACCAAAATTCTGCTCTCACTTTTCTCGAGCAGGTAGAACGATGTACATGTAGGCAACTCACAATAACCACTGAAACCAAAGCTTTTGATAACGAACCGGGCAACATTTATCTTTTCTGATGCTTGCAAAATAATGCTGAAGGGATCTTGAAAATCCTGAAGCACTAGTTGGTCTTGAGATCCAACAGCAAAAATACAACTACTCGCTTCATTCTGATCTGAAAGAACAATTGATTGCCGAGTAATAGGAAGGCACAGAGAGGTATAGGTTTCCTCCATCTGAGTGTTAGCTGTAAGTTCCTTGACCATGAGAAATTCTGGCATATTGTCTCTCTCAAGCTCATATTCCTCAACTTCATGGTCTAGGTCATTCTTAAATAGAAAACAATCTTCAAGATTATCAAACATGACAGCCTTATCATCTTCATGAAAGAAAATATTATCTTTTTGCTGATCTATAAAGCTAATTACAAGACCGTCATCATTTTCAAAAGAGGAAGAAGTTTCACCAACACTTTCTTGACCATGTGGGCACTGCAAATCTGCTTTAGCTTGGGCTGTAACATGACCTTTCAGGAGTTGATCTATCTCATCTTCAGACAAAGGAGATAATAATTTTTGTTTTCTTTTGCTCAAACAGTGATTGTCTTCATGAAATAACATTTTAAAACATGAAAAACTTGAATGACAATCCTTAATTCCCTGATCTTCTGAAATTTGAAAACATTGTTGATCATCTTCATATGACATGGCAATCAAATTATCATTTATCACTGAGTTATTGAAAGAAGATTTTTCACTTACTTGAACAAAGATCTCATCTTGTTTTTCATGAACTGACTGGATTACCTCCTCATGAAGGCTTTGTTCTAATGAAATGAGAACATTTGGATCAATAACTCTGTCTTCTTCATTCTAGATGATCTCAACAACAGATTTCTCCTTCATGGGATTCAGCACAAGGTTTTCTTGATCATCACGATCTGAATCTAGATCTGAAATAGTTGACTTGACTTTATCACATTCTGAAATTGAAACTTGACTTTCCTACATATTGTCTTCTTCTATGGACAGATCTGAAACAAAACCTTCTCTTTCATCATTTTCCATTGTACTAAGATCTTGATCCTGCTGCAAAGTTTCCTGAGCATCTTGATGAGTATCCTCTAAGTTCTCTTTATGCTGCTGAAATGGATTTTCGTACAAAGCCTCCATGATCTCATCGTCCATGAAGTCATCATCTTCATAAACTTTTTCAAGATTTTCAATAAAACTATGAACATGGCTACAACAGTTCTGAACTAAAGTTAAGGATGGATAAGACTCTTTATAATTTTCAAAGAACATGGTATGAAAATCCTTTAAACAGTAAATACAAGCAGGCGGCAAACTTTCATACCAAGATCGGGCTTCACCTTCCAGAGTGGCCATGAATATCTTCATCAAGAAATCTTCAGGAAAATCAACCTTCAACTTGCGAATATGTATGTGAAATCTAACCAGATGTAAAGCAACATCCTTCCTATCATCATCTTTAAACATAGGCAAATTCCTTTGCCAATCTACCTTAGGAATTTTATTTGGAAAACCTGGAATGTGATCTCGGCTCATGGGAGCATACCTTCGATCCAGCGAAACCATTTTGATAACAATGAATTCACCAAGAAATTCCTCTAGCTACTGATTCTTGAAGAGTAGAGTCGCCATAAAAATTCTGAAACTTGGGATTCTTCAACACTGGAGTCGCCAAGTGAATGATTTCAACCTTCCTATGTCTGATCGTTGTCCACCATCAACCATCAGATCTAACTTGATAAATGTACTGGGGCAGTTTGCAAGTCAGATGTTACATTTATAAGACTAGATCGGAGATTGATTGAAGCAACGTTTATCTACTTATGCACTTGCAAAGAAATGTGCAGTTCGAAGGCTACCTAGCATAACTTCAGGCTTCGTCTGTAGTTTATAAAACAAATAACACTAACAAGAAAAAAAATCTTGTATTCCCCAGTGGATTCGCCACTATGTTATTGCCTAAATCTACCTCAGGCTGAGAAAGGCAAAATCTAGGGTAACATCAAACCACGCTTAACCTGGTAGCTAGCCCTACCAGATCGGGAGAGGGCTCTCTCCTGGTCAATCTCAACAAAAAATGACCAGTGAGTCTTGATATGACTTGAATGAAGGCTGATTTTAGGCTAGGTATATATGCAAAAGAGTTTGATTTGATTTTAAGGGTGTTTTGTTGGATCAAAGGGAAAGGCGGATTTTGGTTCTGGGGAATGAGGCCCAGTTTTGCAGAGATCTGAATGGGAAAAGGTAGGTAATTGATTTGACACTTTCAATTTGAAGGAAATGGAGAGTTGAGATAGGTGAAGATTTGAAGAGGGCAAGAAACCTTCAAGGATCCTCTCCAAACAGCTGAAAACATAGAAAATTAAACAAACCCTAGGAAGAGCATTGCAAATTTTTATGAATTCTACCTTTATCCTTGTTTGTTTAAGTTAAGAAGAAATAAGAGAGAAAATGGTATACATAAAACGCCAGTAGACTTACATTTACAGACAGAAACACACTATCAAAGCAAAATACCACAAGAATTCCAGAGAGTGCTGCAAACCCTGGTCTATTCCTTTGCCAAATTGCAGAGATGATGTACAATGATGCTCAAAGCCTTCCCAAAAGTCCAACCATGCTAATGAATGAAAAACCAAAAGATATAGACAAAAAATAACTCATCCCAACCTCCAGGGGTTGAGCTCACAATTTTAGGATATTTTCCAACAAAATCTAAACTAAGAACTAGAAAGTAGGCAGTGGAACAACTTGCCTCTTAATAAACTAGGAAACTGATTCATTCAGTTGCAATTCACCTTTTGATGGATGAATCTACTTCTATGAGTGAAAAATTAACCAAATTACATCAAGATCCATCAAATTACATCAAATTACATCATGAGTTTGACATTTAGAAGTAAGAAAGTCAAACTGTCAAAAACTAGGTGAAAAACAGAGTTACTGAGTAAAAAATGAGCAAAATCCTCCAATGCGCCGCGCCTGATTTCTCTATGCGTCGCGCTAGTTTGCAGCTGATTTTGGAGGCCTTCCCGGTGTCCAAATTTTCTCCAAGTGGGATTGTTGGAAAGATCTGCCTATATAATTTCCAACACAAGTGTAATTTCTGAATTTGGCCTTCATCTGCCCCTCCAAAACTGATTTCTCCCAACACTACTTCTTGCACACCATAAGATTGGAGCGAATTTGGAAATTTGAGAAAGTTTATAGGTGGAACGTCGTTAGATCTATGTGCCACGCCACAAACCCAAAGTGCCGGGGGTGGCTCCGGTCAATGCGTCGTGCCGCGTGTTTTTTACACGGAGCCGCTCTGCACCGTGCCACTTGTATGCGCCGCACCTCTCACCCAATGCACCACACCAACGAACTTGAACAGCTTTGCTGCAATTTTGCTCCCTTTCTTCAACACGGCCTTCTCTTGCTCAATATTTCTTCTTTGAATGCAAATGAGCTCTTTTCAACACTGTTTTTGGGCAGTTTACTTCATTTGTGCCTTTAATGAACTGAATGACTTGATTTTTGTTTGCCTTGCAGGGGATGGAGCTGCTGAAGCCTGGCAAGGTGACCAGGGTTGCCATTGAAGTTATTTACATATGAGAGAACTGAAATTACATCAATTTATATAATAAAAACGTAAAATACTCTGTTTTTCCTCAAAACAGGGTTTTGAGGAAAAATAAATTTCTGAGCATATGATGATAGGATTTATTGGTATTGGAACTTTATTCAACCTCCTCATGCGCTTGCTGATTGTTATTGGACATTTTGAAGATCTTTTTGATGAAACCCTTGACCTAATGAAACTGAAACCCTAGAAATGACTCTTACAAATTTAAAGACAAAAAGTGACTGCAGATGATCTTGATGAATGGAAATGGGCCAACAGGTAAACGACATGAGGGAAAAATCAACAACAAGCCAACAATGCCAAATGATCCATGCTCCTAATGGAATGCAACACCAGTGAGACACCTATGCAGTAACAAGATAATTTTGATCAATGATTTAAGGGATGAAGATACCGACAATAACAGACAATAACAAAAGGTAAGTCATAAATCAGGTTTCAAAACATTAAACGAGTGCTGGAAATTAATATGGTTGGTGGTGCAAGTTTAAATGTGGCATGGTGCAGATTTAAATTTCTAGGCTGTGTGGTTTGAAAACCACGGTTCTACACGGCAAGACAAAGCTACGGCCACACAAAAAATATAGACTTGCAGGCTCAATCAAATCTGGAATTCATTGCTTGGTTGTGTGCCATACAGAATTTTAAGTTTTCACTGCTTCCGTTGTCCTTCTGATCTTCGTGTCATTTAATTTCTTCCTCTTCTGCAAACTGTGCGATTGAAATTAAATTCCAATACTCCCCCTTAATTTCAACTGCTAGATTCTCTTCCATACCCAAACATTTTCTCAAATAATTAAAACTTTTCTGCCCCAATGGTTTTGTTAAAATGTCTGCAAACTGCTCCTCTATTTTGCAATGTTGCAAAACAATTTCCCCATTGTTCACTAGCTCTCTGATGTAGTGATACTTGGCATCAATGTGTTTCGTTATTTTGTGAAACACTGAATTCTTTGACAATGATGTAGCTGGGCTATTATCATTATAAATTATTGTGCCTTTTACCTGTTCATGACACAAACTCCTCAACATTATTCTCATCCAAACTTCTTGACATGTTGCTGCTATAGCTGCCACATGCTTTGCCTCTGTTGTTGATAAAGCCACAATTGGATGTTTCTTAGAAGCCCATGAAATGGCTCCTGAAACCATATGAAAAACATAACCAGAGGTGCTTTTCCAGTCATCTATACTTCAGCCCAATCACTGTAAGTATATCCAATCAATTCAGAAATCTCTGAAGTGGTATATAAAATTCCATATCTCTTTGTTTATTTCACATACCTCGGAATTCTTTTTGTTGCTTGCCAATGTGCCTCCTTTGGCCTTTCCATAAATCTGGCAATTAAACTTACAACATGCATAATATCTGGCCTATTTGCAGTCAAATACATGAGGCTGCCAACTATGCTCTTGTACAAACTTGGATCAAAATCCTTGTTGCTGTCTTCCTTGCTCAATTTCAATCCCATCGCTGTAGGAGTAATTGCTGCCTTGCAATCCTGCACATTAAATATTTCCAAAACTTCATTTACATATTTAGCTTAAGAGATAAAAACCTTATTTTCATTTTTCTCTACTTGTATTCCTAAGAAGTATTTCAGCAATCCCATATCAGTCATCTCAAATTTATCCTTCATGACTGATTTAAAATTCTCAATGAGGTAAGAATCATTACCTGTAAAGATCACATCATCAACATATAAAACAACAATCAGCATCTTACCATCTTTCTCCTTGATGTATAATGTGGATTCTCCTTCACATTTCTCAAACCCATTTTCCAATAGATAGGCATCTATCCTACTGTACCATGCTCTTGGTGCTTGTTTCAGCCCATAAAGAGCTTTCTTCAATTTGCAAACTTTGTGCTTTTGTCCTACTTTCTCATAGCCTAGAGGTTTTTCAACATAAACCTCTTCCATCAATACTCCATTTAGGAATGTTTATTTCACATCCATTTGGTAAACTTTCCACTTGTGTTGTTCTGTTATGGCCAACACTGCTCTCACTGTTTCCATTCTTGCAACTGGTGCAAAAGTTTTCTCATAGTCTCTTCCTTGTTGCTGCTTGTAGCCTTTGAAAACAAGTCTAGCTTTATGCCTTTCAATCTTACCTTCAACATTGCTTTTGTTCTTATAAACCCATTTCACTCCAATTACTTCCTTGCCTTTTGGGAGATCAACTAGCTCCCATGTTTTGTTCTTCTCTATTGCATTCATTTCTTCATCCATAGCATCTATCCATTTCTTATCTTTTATAGCTTCTTCAAAATGAATAGGATCATCTACATGATAGTACAATGAAAATAAAGAGTTCATACCTTCATTTTCTGCCTCTTGCTCATAAATTTCATTCAAATTTCTGAATCTGGTTCCTCTTTCACTTGGTGTACTTGTGCTTGTAGAAGCACTCAAATCTGCTGCTTGTGGTGTGCTTGGAGAAGCATTGTTATCACTCCTCAAGGGTGTTCTCATACTTACTTGTGGTGTCCCTTGTTGTCCTTGTGTTGGTGGAGGTGGTGCTACTAATGAGGGATGTATATTAGCCATCTCTTCCTCATTATCATCATGAGACAAACAACTCTTCACATTGACTATTTTCTCAATGCTTCCATCCCAAGCTTCTTCCTCAATGAACTGTACATCTCTACTTATAACAAACTTCTTAGTGGATGGGTTATACAACCTATATGCCTTGGATTCTTCATTGTATCCAATAAATATGCACTTCTCCCCCTTACTATCCAGATTCTTCCTCAGCTGATCTGGACTGTGTGCATAAGTCACACAACCAAAAACTCTCATGTGGGTGACACCTTGTTTTATGTCACTCCATGCTTCTTCAGGAACTCTGTTCATTACAACTTTGGTTGGGAATCTATTCAATATGTATGTTGCACAATGTACAGCTTCAACCCAATACTCATTTGGCAAATGTTTTGCCTTCAGCATACTTCTTACCATGTCCATGATGGTTCTATTTTTCCTTTCAGCAACTCCATTTTGCTGCGGTGTGTACCTTGATGAAATTGCTTGTGTATGCCATTTTCTCTACAAAAATGCAAAAATTATTTTGATATATACTCACCTCCTCTATCAGTCCTTAAGAAATTGATATGCTGCCCACTTTGGTTCTCAAAAAGAGCCTTGTAAAGACCAATCTAGGATTCTAGATTAGACTCAATTTAATGTCGACCAAGGTAGGTAGTCTTAGAGGCACATCTAATATTTTTAGACCTAAAAGGTTCTGTTCTATATGTCTAAATAAATGTCTAATTGTGACAGGCTCCAGTACTCCTTTACAAGAGACTAAAATATGTTTCCTTTTCACAATTTAAACACTTATATTATCAAATTTAATCTACTGATCTTAAAAAAAACAGAGTGTTACTAATCTGAGCTTTTCAATCCTCTTACGAGGATATGTTTCACAAAAACTCCTTTAAGATAACACACTAAACATTCTAGAAATCAAATTCATAAAAACAAACAGAGTTCATAGAGATATTTTGAAATCCAATGCTCGATTAAACCTCTTACAAGGACTGATTCAATAATTCTGCAATTGAATCTTCAAGCTATTGCTATGAACCATAAAATAATAATAATCTCAAGAAATTCTAATTAAATGAATGAACTCACAAGAAATGAAATGAAATACGCTGTTCAGATATGAATACTAATTCTATGAAACATAAAACATAAAAGAAAGTGTACCAATCTTTACGTAGGGCCCTTCCACGCTCTGATGGCACACTTTAATAACTTCAAATGATAAACCTTTAACTCGTAAACACTGTGATTGATGAAATTCTTCCTTTCATTAAGTTCTAGAAATAGATTACATTCAAAACAGAGATCTGGAATACGTTTTACAGTCTTAAGTCTGATTTCTTCAACGTTTTCACTAGCATCCTATCTCTAATCAAAATCCTCCTATTTATTAAAATTTACAACTAGAAGGCTATATTCGTTCCTTCTTCATCCTAACTGATTCCAACATAGTTCGAATCAGTTTAGAATTCCTAATTTTAAGCAAAAGATCAAGTACATCATTATGGCTTCTAATATTTCTGCTGAAGAGGCTGAGTTTGACCGTCTTTGACCATATATTCAGGAACTCCAAATTCGATGCTAAATAGATTTTCCACCATGTATGTACATCCTAGATCACGTCCATGCCTTCTATTTCGATTTTCCTGCCATGCCACATGTTACAACATAAACTGATTACAGGAAGTCATTACATCCCGTAATTTTGTTGAAAAATTCCAATTTTTAACATAAAAACTCATAAATTAAATTTAATGCAAAATAAAAATTATAATGCTTCATTTATCAATTTCAATGGACTTATGGGAAGTTTATGGAGGAAAATGATAGATAAATGATGGATTTTTAGAAGAAAAGGATAGCAATAAAATAGTACCAACATCTCCCCCAAACTCAATGATTTAGCATGTCCTCATGCTAATCCTAATGTGCTCCCCTTAAACTCTGTTTCTGCTTGTGCCTTTGCTACCTGTAACAATATATCCACATTCTTCTGAACTCGGGCATTTTTCTGAACTTGGGACTGATGTTTTATATTCTTATATTTTTCCTTGAGAATTTTTTTCTGAGTGTAACATTTTATTGCCCAATTGCATATTTCAGTTTGATCAGTCTTCAGTTCCTTGATCTTTTTCTTCAGTTTCTCATTTTTCTGTTGTATCTTCTTGCTTTGAGATTTCAACATTTCATTTTCCTTCTTTATAACCTTCTCTAACATGTTTTCTTCCATCAATTCCTCTTTCAGCCTTTCAATCTATTTTTCTAACCTTTTCTGCTTCTTATTTGTAGGTATTGGTTCTTCCTTTTATTTCTCATTTCTTCCAGTTTCCATCTCTGCTTCATGTGCTGACTCACTACTTTCAATTTCCATTGGTATGCTTGCATTCTGCTCTGGTGGCTCATCTTGTGTTTGACTCCTTTTCATTCTCCTTGATCTTCTCTTATAAGTAGTGAATATTTTATCTTTTTCAATTTTCTTGGCAATTTCTTGCCTCTGCCTTCTTGTCCTTACACTACTGCTCGGTTGAGGAACATTACTTGACTTAAGCTTAGGGGTTTCTTCATCAACATCAATCATCAATTCCATGCTTCCTTGCTTTTCCTGTTCTTCTCCTCTAACTTCAATTTGATTTTCAATTAAAAATTCCTTCCATGTTTTTCCTCTTCTCTGCAACTCAGATTCAATTAGTATTTTGACCAAACCGTAATGATATAAACTCCTATCTTCATTACCTTTGTGCTTCTGAATAGTCTTCGACATTTTAGTCAGACTCTGCAAAAGGAAATAGGGCAGATTGATAGTACATTGGCCTTTCAAATGCAACAGAAGTTTTATATGGTATAGGTATACTATACTATAACGTCCTTCACATGTAATGAATTTTTGAATGATGTACACCATCTCATCCCATGGGTGAGCTAACCAGCTTCTTGGGACACCCTTTTTCTAGTTAACTGAAGAAACCCTTGACCTGGACATAAACTGGGTCCATGATTTTTCCTTGAATTGCTTGGTTTTGAAATACTTCTCTCCTTCAAGACTGATTTCCAATGTTTGTGCTATTATATCTGCTGAAATTATAAAAGAGACATTTCCTACTAGAGCTTTCTCTCCATTGAAGGAAAATGCAAATTGCTTCGTAACCTCTTCATTATTCCCATTAAATTTCTGTAGGAAAGGCAACCAATGTTTTTCCTCTAGAATCTTGATACAGTCTTCATGATACTTTAGTCCATCAAATGTTTCGGGCTCCGCTCTGTTGGTCATTGTTTTTGAAAAAATTCTCTGTTCTAACCCTTTTTTCTATGCTCAAAAATTCTATCAAGGTTTTCAAGTGGTTACCCCTTTTTTCTATGCTCAAAAATTCTATCAAGGTTTTCAAGTGGTTACCTCTTCTCCTGCGTTCCACTGACCTGGTTAACGTCCTCAATTCTCTGAGCTGCCTTCTTCAATTTCCTGATCTGTTCCTCAAATTCTCCTCAATTCTCTGAGCTATTCCTCAAATTCTGGCTGCCTTCTTCAATTACCTGAGCTATTCCTCAAATTCTGGGCGGAAGTAGAGAAAAACCCCTGAATAACTTGTCTGCTATATTTTCTTCAATGGAACCACACCTGCTGTCTCGGCCCTCCTTAAGAACTCAGAGTCTAAAAATTAACTCTTTAACCACTCTATGAACTCAGAGAAATTAAAAATTCAACAACCGACCTTCACTTGCTTGGTATCATACAATACGCAGAGAACAGAGTCTTAAGGTCATGAGTTTATTTGCAGGGTCGGACAACGCATTCAAATTGGTCATGAGTTTGTTTGCAGGGTCGGGCAGTGCATTCAGATTATGAATACAAAGGATTAGTGCTAATTTATAAAAGCATAACCATGATATAAATCGTGTGATGATAACAGATACATTCCACTCCATAAACGAATTTGGGTCAGAGCATCGTTTTTATAACTCCATCAGTTGAAATGAAATGTAATCATGCGTTTTACAAATGTCTTACCATTGAGCTGACTCTTCATTGAGTGTCCATACAGACCACTTCTTTGTTGGTACCTTTATTGACAGAGGGCGTATCTAAAAATGATGAGTTTTTGAAGAGCGGTTTTGAAGAGCGAAATAAGGATAGGAAATAGAAAAATAGGCTAAAGTATGAATGGGAATAGGAAATAGAATAATAGGCTAAGGTATGAATGGAAATAATCATTTAGAAATAGGCATAAGGAATAGGAAACAAAGGTTATGGATATAGGGATTTTTGAAATTGATAATCAAGCAATAATAATTATCATTTTTGAACACTAAAATAATTTAAGAATTTTAAATGTTAAAAATGAAAATTTCAACAATACTTTACACTTGTTGACTGACAGAATGCTGATTTGGCTTGCACAGGTATGACTGATCTGTTTGTATAGGTATGACTGATCTTCATTTTTCAAAACAGGTCCCTTTGAAATGAATATAACAGGTCCCTTTAAATTCTGAAGAATCATCTTTATACAACTTCTTTTATCCTTGTTGTTGATGTAGCCTTCGAATTCTAATAAAAAATCCTTGTTGATGATGTATCTTTTGTTGAAGTAGAACAGTCCTCTCTGGCAGCCTATTGATGATGTATCTTTGCGCTCCCAAATGTGCCTGATATTGATAATGTTGACATAGTCTTCTGAACAGGTCCCACTGCAAATCTTATTGCTTAAACAGGTCCCTCTAATTAGAACAAAAGTAGCTCTTTATTGAAATACTGAACAACTGAATTGAAATACTGAATAACTGACACAAATTCCTTGAAGATTTAAAAATGAGGAGATGAAAAATCACTAATTCTTCTACCAAAGAGAAAAACCACTAATTCTTCTCCCCCACTAAGTGTTTGACTTGTCCTCAAGTCATTATTGAATTGATGAAAAACAATAAACAAGTAGAACAAAGAATTCTTACCAGCCAAATGATTGGTTTTCTAGTAAGAATTCGGGTTTAGAGTGTGCCAGAGTCTGGTTTTCACATCTAAACCATTATTTATTTATTTATTTTTATATATTTTTTTTAATTTTATGTTTTTTTTTATTTAAAAAGAAATTGAAATGACTAAGGTAGAGATATCACAGCTGAAGGCTGTGATATCTCAACCTCCTTTTGCTGAGATACTGTTTCAATAAAATCTTCCTTGCTTATGGGCTTATGATAGAGTTTCAGCCTGTGACCATTGACAGTAAAGGTCTTGCCTTCTCCATCAATTGTTGTAAGTTTGACCGATCCATTGTCATATGCTTCAACTATTTCATATGGGCCCATCCAATGTGTTGTAAATTTGGCTTTATGGTCTCTGAAAGAGTCAAAGAGTAAAGCCCAGTCTCCCTCTTTAAACTTCTTCTTCTTAATGTGTGCATCATGCCACTGCTTCCTCTATCTCTGCATTAGGATTGTTCTCTCTTCCGCTTGTTGTCTCATCTCATCTAACTGGTTTAATTGCATAATTCTCTCCTTTTGTGCTTCACTGAGATCAATTCCTAAATCTGCAGCCATCTTATAAGTATGTATTTGAAATTCGATAGGAAGCAGTACCTCTTTTCCGTACACCAACTGATATGGTGTAAATCTAGTAGTGTCTTTCCACGTAATCCTGTAAGCCCACAATGCATCTTTGAGTTTTTCTTCCCAATTCTTTCTGTTCATTGATACTGTTTTAGTGATAATCCCCTCCAAAGTTTTATTTGTTGATTCCACTTGGCCATTGGCCTGTGGATGGTAAGGTGTGCTTTTTCTGTGCTTGATCTTATATTTTTCTGTGATATCTTGAACTAACTTTGAAGTGAACTGAGTACCCTGATCTGTGACTATCTCCCTAGGTACTCCATACCTTACAAAAATTTCTTCAAAGAGGAAGTTTACCACTGTTTTCTCTGTTGCTTGGACTAATGCTTTTGCTTCAGCCCATTTTGTCACATAATCAGTACATACTAGGATGTAATTTTTGCCCTTTGATGGTGGATTAATGGGACCTACAAAATCTAGAGCCCATTTTTCAAATGGCTCTAAATGTACTTGGGGATGAAGTGGCATTTCATCTGAAGCTGTGGGTCTACCCATTCTTTGACAACTGTCACAACTCTTCACATACTTCTTGGAATCCTTAAAAATAGATGGCCAATAGTAGCCAAGGCTGAGAATATTGAATGCTGTCCTCTTGGCTGCAAAATGCCCACCACACGGTTCGTCATGACAAGATTTTAAAATATCAATTATTTCATCATTTCTTACACATCTTCTAATAATCATATCATAACCGGTGTAAAATAAATCTCCATTGATCCATGAATATCTAGCACTTTGTTTGATCAGCCTCTTCTTCTCCTTTGTAGTAAAATGTGGAGGTGTCTTTCCCGTGGACAAATAATTGGCTAAGTCAGCATACCATGGATCTACTACTGAAATTGCAAATAGATTTTCATCTGGAAAAGAATCTTCAACCGGAACAATCTCACCTGAGTTCTGCAGTCTAGAAAGAAAATCTGCCACCTGATTCTCCTTACCTGGCCTATTTAACACTGTATTATTAAATTCCTGTAGTAATAACAGCCATCTGGTAACTCTGCCATTAGTGATTGGTTTATTCATTAGATATTTAATGGCTGAGTGGTCAGTATGTACAAAAACCTCATAACCAGTTATATAGTGTCGGAATTTATTTACAGCGTGTATGATTGCAAGCATTTCTTTTTCAGTGACTGTGTAGTTTAATTCTGCAGGTGTTAGATTTTTGCTGATAAAATAGATAGCATAATTGAAAGACTCTTCCTTTTGGCCTAAAGAAGCACCTACTGCAGTATCAGATGCATCTGAAAAGATGTGAAATGGTAGGCTCCAGTTAGGTCCTTTTAAGACTGGTGTGGTTGATAGTTTTTCTTTGAGTGTTTCAAAAGCTTTCTGACAATCTTCATTCCAGTTGAAAGGTGTATCTTTTGCTAGAAGTTTAAACAAAGGTAGAGCTATTTTGCTAAAATGTTCAATAAATCTTCTATAATAGCTTGCATACCCAAGAAAACTTCTTACCTCTTTTTGAGTCTTCGGAATTGGCAAATTGACAATGATCTGGATTTTTGATGGATCAACTTTAATGCCTTGAGAAGAAATATAGTGACCCAATACTATCCCTTCATCTAGCATCATAAAACACTTTTCATTGCTCAAGGACAGATTAGCTTCAATACATCTCTTCAAAAATTTCTCAAGATTTTCTAATGAATGCTCAAATGAATTACCATACACCGAAAAATCATCCATATAAACTTCAACACACTCATGAACTAAATCAACAAAAATAGCTAAAACAGCTCTCTGAAATGTAGCTGGAGCGTTACAAAGTCCAAATGGTAAAACATTATAGGCATAAGTGCCCCAGGGACAAGTAAAAGTGGTCTTATCCTGGTCCTCTAAGGCTATCCTGATCTAGTTATAGCCACTGAAACCATCAAGAAAAGAGAATGATGATTTCCCAGCTAATGTGTCTAGCACTTGGTCAATGAATGGTAGTGGGAAATAATCTTTGAGGGTTGCTTTGTTCAATTGCCTATAATCAACACAAATCCTCCACTTGCCATTTTTCTTGGGCACTACTACCAATGGGGATACCCACTGACTGTCAAAGATAGGATATATAAAATTAACTTTCAATAGTTTTTACAATTCCTCTCTAACAATATCTTGAAGAATGGGATTCATTCTTCTCTATGGTTGCCTCACTGGTTTTATGTTATTATCAGTGTAAATATGGTGAGTGCATGTTTCAGGGTGGATTCCATGCATATCGGTGTAGTCCCAAGCAAATGCTTTCTGATACTTTCTCAATAATTGAATCAATTTTTCTTCCTGAGATAAGTCTAGGTGAGTGCTAATATTCAATGTTTTTCCCGGACTAATCTCTATAATCTTACTCTGAGTGTTTGTGATAGATTGAATGGGAAAAATGTTTTCAAATGATGTTTGCAAAGAATGGAGTGTACATATTTCTTGAAAATTTTGTGCTAAAAATTCATCTGCAGCATGGTATTGTTCATTTCTTATTTCTTCAGACATTTCAGGTTCAGAAAGGAACAATTCTATCAAATCATTATTATTATCTTCATGAAAATCATAGATCTGATTGATGCTAAAAACAGATTGAACTTCTTCCTTATCATTGTATTTATCATCAAGCCATAATTTGTTTGCTACTGCTGGTGTTTGTGCTGATGGGTAAAGAGTGAGTTGTTTCCTTTCAGTTCCTCGTGAAATGATCATATTACCTGATCGACACCCTATGAATGCATCAGCAGTTGCTAACCATGGTCTACCAAGGATGATAGGGTGACCTCCTAAATTAGATTTTGGTTGAAGAACTAAAAATTCCACTGGATACTCCCAAGAGTCCAGTGAAACAATTATGTCCTCCAAAATTCCTTCAGGAATCACTTTAGACCTATCAGCTAGTTCTAAAACAATTGGTGTGTATTGCAAGTTTCTCAGTTGGAGTGTTTTCATTGTGTCAAGAGTCATCACATTTATTGCTGCCCCTAAGTCAATTAAAGTATTTGGAATAGATATGTTGTTGATGATTGTAGTGACTCTGGGAATGCCAGGATCAACATACTTTTCCATTGAAATGGTGTTTGACATAAGGCCAGCTAGGTGTCCAATAACATGAATTATTTGTGGATCAAGTCTCTTTCTTGTAGGCTTCTTGAGGCATAACTCTTTAATTGCTTTAGTATATATAGGAATGTCTTTTATGGCTTGGAGTAGTGGAATTTTTATATAGACATTCTTCAGCTCATCTAAAGCATCAAACTGTGGTAAAGACATGGGAAGTTTTGCTTGGATCAATCTTTCCGGAAAAGGTGGTGGCTGCAATGGTTGGATTTGTTTATCATTTTGTTTCTTTTGATTTGGAGTTTCATTTTCATTGTTTTTGTTTTCTTCTTGTTTCTCAGCTATGGGAAGTTCTTTTTGAAGTACCTTACCAGACCTCAACTCAATATTTTGTAAAGGTAATGTGGGATATGATGGTCCCTCATCTACACTGTAAGCCGGTCTTTCTGCTCTATTATTTGGATTTGGTACAGGTTGAGCAGGAATTTGAGTGGGTCTAGGAGGTTGGTTAGATGGAAGTTGTAATTGGGGTGGATTTATTGGTGGAGGAGCAGGCAATGTTTGTTGAATGTTTTGGGGTGGATGAACAACTTGCTGCTGAGGATATTGCTGATATGTTTGAGGATACTGCTGATATGGCTGATTATATTGTTGATATGGTTGAGGATATGATGAGTATGGTTGAGGATATGATGGGTATTGCTGAAATGGTTTCCATTGTTGTTGTGGGTAATTTTGGTGTTGCCATGGCATGGGTACATTCCAAGAATTCTGAACATACATTTGATCTTGTGCAGGAAATTGCAAATTCTGGTTTGGAAACATACCTGGAGGTGGAGGTCTTGGCTGCCATGGTCTTTTGGCACCCATGAAATACACATTTTCCATATCTGCATTGGCTTCCAAGTTACAATTCTGCAAAATCTTGATTTTAGAACAATGAAATATATCATGATTTTCAGTACAAAAGGCACACACTTGAATGTTTTCTAAAGGACAATCTTTCAAAGCATGTTTCTTCCGGCATTTTGGACAAAAGACAGCCATTAATTGATCTTCTTCTTCTTGTCTTTTCTTTGCTTTCAGAGTGTCAATTTGATTTCCTAAAGTGCTTAATAGGTCTGTTTTGAATTCTTCCAATAAATTTCCTATTTCAGCCCTTGTGACACTAGCTGAAGCAGATTTTGTGGCTTTAGATGATATGGCTCTTTTTCCATTTCTAGCTTTGCTCCTGGAATACTTTTCACATAAGTCAGCAATTTCATCAAAAGGTAAGGTGGAAATATCACCTTTGCCCATCAAATTAAGATCATCTAAGTATTCCTCTCGAATGCCCTTCAAAAATATTGTTCGAATCAGATCAAGAGACATGGTTCTATGTTTTGATTTTTGTAAATTGTAGACAAATCGTTCCAAATACTCCTCTAAACTTTCATCCTCTTGTTGATTCATTCTGAAGATATCATCTTTAGAATCTTTCGATCTACAATAAGGTTGGTATTTCTTTAGGAATATTTTTCGCATGCCATCCCAATCAGTTATTGCATGTTCACCAAGTCCCATGAACCATCTTAATGTTGATGCCTTTAATGTTGCTGGGAAGAGTCTAAGCCTATGGGCATCATCTGTGTAACCATATGTTCGGCATACTATGTCAAATTCAAACAAGAATGAATTTGGATCTTCCGAAGCCATGCCATAAAAATTTGGTAACACAGATGGAGGTATGTTTTTCATTTTGATTTCCTCATCATGATTTTCTCCTGGTTCTTGAATAGGAAATTTAAAGGTTGACTCTTCCTCCTCTCTTTGATCTTGGTCTTGTTTTTGTTTCAGTTCAAGCTCTCTTTGTCTTCTTCTTTCCTCCTGCTGTCTCTCATATTCTCTAAGTTGTTCATGAGTAGGACCTCTTGCTGATCCTCCTCCTTCCTCGGCCATTTTGATAGGTTCCTCTATTGTTTTAAGTTCTTGTTCAGTGTCACTTGTTTCAAAGAGAAGTTGTTGTGTTGGTTTTTCTCCTAATTGAATTTTTTCAAATTCAGTAGGTTCAAGGAGAGATTGTTGAGTTGTTTTGCTGCCTTCTCTTGTTATAGAGGATTCAGGGAGATGTTTCTTCTTTGCTTCGTATGCCAATAAAATTTGTCTCTCTATAAGTGTAAGTCTTTGGCCTGATTTTTGTTTATCCTCTAGTTCTTGTACAGTGACTTTCCCAGCTGGTGTTGTGTGTTCAATTCTTTCTAAAGGGTCTGCTCCTAATGGTGGGTTAGTTCTTGGATGGGGGGTTTTTATGAATCTGCCTTTATCATCTCTAGGTCTAGACATATGTAAACATGACTTCTAAAATTAAAATTAAATCTATGTTTTTGTTTGTTTTTGTTTGTTTTGAGTTTTTTTTTTTAGAAATCCTCTAGTTGCACCTCCCCGGCAACGGTGCCAAAATGTAAAGACCAATCTAGGATTCTAGATTAGACTCAATTTAATGTCGACCAAGGTAGGTAGTCTTAGAGGCACGTCTAATATTTATAGACCTAAAAGGATCTGTTCTATTTGTCTAAATAAATGTCTAATTGTGACAGGCTCCAGTACTCCTTTACAAGAGATTAAAATATGTTTCCTTTTCACAATTTAAACACTTATATTATCAAATTTAATCTACTGATAAAAAAAAATAGAGTGTTACTAGTCTGAGCTTTTCAATCCTCCTACGAGGATATGTTTCACAAAAACTCCTTCAAGATAACATACTAAACATTCTAGAAATCAAATTCATAAAAAAAACAGAGTTCATAGAGATGTTTTGAAATCCAATGCTCGATTAAACCTCTTACAAGGACTCGTTCAATAATTTTGCAATTGAATCTTCAAGCTACTACTATGAATCATAAAATAATAATCACAAGAGCTTCTAATTAAATTAATGAACTCACAAATAATGAAATGGAATAAAATGATGTTCAGATCTGAAGACTAAACTCTATGAAATATAAAACATAAAAGAAAGTGTACCAATCCTCACGTAGGGCCCTTCCACGCTCTGATGGCACACTTTGATAAACTTCAAATGATAAAACCCGTTAACTCATAAACACTGTGATTGATGAAGTTCTGCCTTTCATTAAATTCTGAGAATAGATTACATTCAAAACAGAGATCTGGAATACGCTTTACAGTCTTAAGTCTGATTTCTTCAATGTTTTCACTAGCATCCTATCTCCAATCAAAATCCTCCTATTTATTAAAATTTACAACCAAAAGACTATATTCATTCCTCCTTCATCCTAACTGATTCCAACATAGTTCGAATCAATTTAGAGTTCCTAATTTTAAGCAAAATATCATGTACATTCATTATGGCTTCTGATTTTTCTGCTAAATAGGCTGAGTTTGGCCGTCATTGACCATATATTCAGGAACTCCAAATTCAATGCTAAATAGATTTTCCACCATGTATGTACATCCTAGATCACGTCCTTGCCTTCTGTTTCGATTTTCCTGCCATGCCACATGTCACAACATAAACTGATTACAGGAAGTCATTACATCCCGTAATTTTGTTGAAAAATTCCAATTTTTAACATAAAAACCCATAAATTAAATTTAATGCAAAATAACAATTATAATGCTTCATTAATCAATTTCAATGGACTTATGGGATGTTTATGGAGGAAAATGATAGATAAATGATAGATTTTTAGAAGAAAAAGATAGCAATAAAATAGTACCAACAAAATTTTATCTGGCTTGGGAGCTACTCAAGTGAGGACAACACTTTTTTGAAGGAGAGGGGCATGTTAGACCCTTATATTTATTGTTATAGTCCCTTAATGTTGTTATTTTAACCCCCTTATTGTTATTGTTGTACCCCTATAACCCCCATATTGTTATTATTGTGCCCTTACGTTATTATTGTTAGGTAGACTAGGTTGACTTATGACCCACAATTTACACATTGTGGCCCCATGGACTCCTATATATAGAGAGGAGTTTTTGTCATTTGTATCATCCAAGAATTTTTCATTTATGTAATGTATTATAGGTTTCCCCCTTGAACTGGCTTATTTCTAAGGCGTTGATCTCTCTTTTCTTCTATTTTTTGAGTTGGTTTCACAACAACACCCAATGGGACCATGACATAAGTAAATCATATTCAATTTTTCAGGACACCTGAAGGGCCCATTTATAATTGAAATGTGGAGAAATTAGAGGTTGACATTTGGCATAGGTGACATCAGCAGGATGTCATCCCAATGGTCACAACCCGGAAGAATATTAAGGCATAGTTGAGAAATGTGTCTCGAGAAAAGCGTTGGGACACGTCGAATATGACTGAAAAGTGCATAATAGTGGCCAATGAGAAAGTGCCAAGTGGACCCCATGGACAACACATTTCGTAGGTATCAGCCCAAATTTCTAATAAAGGGGCATGAATTAAAATTTTGGGATACATATCTCTTAGACCAAGTGCCAATGTGAGGTTACACAAAGCAGAGAACCATGAGCATAGAAGTTTATAAAGGAAGTTGAGCCCTCACAGGCCTAAACCAATATAAGTGACTAAAGTATTGAGTCAACGGTAACAAATACTATCCCTATGGCAGATAAAATGCTAAGAATGATCATGAAAAGTTTTTAAGGCCAAAATCAATGCATTTGGCAGTAAATTTTTTAATAAAATTAAACGGGATGAGATTTTGGTTTGGAAATTGATGATGTATTAAATAGTCTTTGGACATATAGTAAAGTGCATTAGGGCATAGACATGGATGGGTGAGTCGATAATTATTTCTGGAAACATACAAAAAGCCTTCGGGACTTGGCGAAATGAGTGAAAAGCGAGTAATAGATTAATGGTAGTCTTGGTAGTCAAACCAAATATAGTCACAACCAAAAATAGAAAACCTTGCTAAAACCTATTAAAAGGCCAAAATTTCTAAAATAAGAAAATAAACTCAGTTTAACTCGCAATTAAATTTGCAAAGGTTTGAGAACTTGAAGAACATAGTCAAATAAGTGAAATAAATAAGACAGATAAAAAATAATGATTGATCCAACAATAAAAAGAAAAGTGAGGAAGCCAAAAATATCAAGCCAAAATTCTTTATAAGGAGGCTTGAGAAAAATGGTTGAAAAAAGAAGAAGAGAGTTCTTATGATCGAGTTGAGGTCAATTTGTTGGTGTTTTTAGTAGTCAAATATTGTTTAAGTTATTGGTTATAGATGAGGAAATTTTTTTATTTGAGTCAACACTCAAAAATAATATTTAAACAATGAAAAATTGCACATTTCATAAATACACACACACACACACATATACAGATATACATATATACATATATATTGAGAACCTACATATCCATCGGGATCTATCAATGGATGAGAGGGATGCAATTTGTTTTTCGAATTTTGCACTTAAGAATTTTTCACCTAAAAATATTTGATTCATTGTGGCACATATTATTTCTGTGCTTAAGATTGATCTATACTAGGAGTAGATTCATATTCTCTACAATGAATAATCCTGCGAATTAGAATAACTTATCTTTTAGCATATTTTATATCAATCAAGAAAATAAACATTTCTTTACTCATGTAAAAAATCACCCAAGCTTATCAAAAATTATCTCAAAAAGATATTTATCACCAAATTGATCTTGATTGGCTACTCATCAATCAACTCAATGTAACTCTTTCAAACCACTTCTAACTGAAGATTAGCCTCTTCATTTTGAGAGGGCTCTCTCAAAGGGGTTTTACGATTTTGAATAAGGATAATACTAGATGGCTAACTCTATGAATTGTGACTTGGGTTTTGTATGATTGCGGGTTGAAAAATGAAGGCTTACTACCATTAGGCTATGGAGCCAATATTAGTACTCTTAATGATAGTTTTTCATCACATGGAAGCTGAGGCAGATAGAGGTATTTAATCATGATAATTCACACACACAATATAAGGAAAACACAGTAATTTCACCCCTAAATGAAGTCAAAGCATAATAGTATGAATTATGAGTAATTAGAGAAAAAATCTACTGCAAGTGATTAGACATAAAGATACATAACCACAACACATTAAACACCTCATGATAATCTCATGTCTGGAAGTAGAATGTCACTGTATATTGCTGATAATGGACAAAAACATACAAGCAAAAATTTGGTACAATATTCTCCAACCCTTTGCTCTTCGATGTTTAGTCTATAAATAGAAATTATTTACAATGTAAATGATCTGCCTAGCTGGCTAGATCTTCGAATTCTACTCTGACACCTATCATAACTGAAACTATTAACTTGAAACAGAAGAAGGAAAACTATCCTTAAAGAAAACAAACTCCTAATAGGACTCTATCTCCTATTTATTACATTCGGTTCTCCTAGCAGTGAAAAAATTACATAATTGATATCACATGTTCGAGGGATAATTCATCTCCACTTTACATCTTCAAAACACTCCTAGATCTGTGGAACATAATCCTACTTTTTAGCGATGAATGACCTTCACTTTAAACATTGTTTTGATTGATGAGTTGGTTGTGTGGCACTCCTTTCGAGCTATGAATCTCTGCTGATATAGTCCATTAACATGTTGGAGGTCTATAGCTAGCTAATGTACTGTTGGAATCCTGAAAACTCTTCAAAAAGCTACTCGCTATGAAACAAGGCAGTTTAGGCAGTTTCATAGTGAGTTTTTGTAGCGTATGAAAACTTGGTTTTCCATCTATCACTTCGACACCTTTGCTATTCAAACACCTTTAATATGTCAAGAAACCTTTCAAACAAACAATATCCCTCCATAATACCTGACAAAACTAAATTTAAAGGAAAAAATGCACCTACAGAAATTTTCGTAGCGTTTTTCTGGCCTTGAAGCCTGAGGTACGCTACGAATCTGTCCAAAAAACCAAAATTTGCTAAGTTCAATATTTTCTTCAAAAATTGAAATCCAAAGGTAAAATTTAGGTTCTTTGTTAGTGATGAACCTCATAAAAGATATTACAACTCAATTTTTTACTCATGTGGTGTTTCATCTTCATTTACAATCAATTGGCTGATGGGTTCTTCTACCACTTTCATCTTTAGCCCTTTCTTTTCGAACTCCACTTGAATTAAATCCAACAGCTCTTGAAGATATTCCACTTGGAATTTTAATGCTTTTTTTTTGGATTGTAAGTGCAATTTAATCCTCCTAACACGTTTAACCTCTCCTCTTAATGGCTGAGTCCATTTCAACAACTTTTCTGTATTGTCCAAAGTTTTTGAGACATTTGCGACTTGCGCTTCCCATGTTTTCCTCATCTGTTCAAATTGAACCTTCTTAGCTCTGTGCTTCTTTGCCTCTTGCTTCAAAAATGATATCTATTTACCTACTTGATTCAACTGCCCTTTGAGGGTTTCTATTTCTGATTTTTCAATTATTTTTTCTTTACCCTTTCTTTGCCTGATAACCAATTCCTCCTTTGCAGATGGAGACAAATCTATATTGCTTGTTGGCTGGGAAGCTTCATTGATTTTCTCAATGGATTTTCTTTCCATGACCTTCCTTGCATGTCTGTTCATTGGCTTCCTTGGTTGAAAAATGAAACCAGCATCATCCCCTTCACAATCTCATTTTTCAGCAATCTTACCTTTCTTCAGCTTTCTTCCTCCATCTTCAATGTCTTCAAATTGCACAATGGGTGACTTTTCAATGTCAATTGCATGAAGGATATCCTCCAGATTACCTTTAGCCAATGTTTGGCTCCTAGTCAATCTCTTGCTACCTTGTTTGTTGACTGTATGCTTATGTTTTTTAGGTGTTGTTTGAGGTGTGTCAATCTCCTGCAAAGGTTCTGCTTCAATGTTCACTGTTCTAGAGGAGATGATCTATTTTCTTCTTTAACTTCCACTACCACAACTAGTGATGAGGTAGTTCTAGGTTTGGAGGCTTTCTTAAGAGTAAAAAAATCGATTTCATAACCACTCATGAACAATAAGTATGTCCAATCTCTCTCTAACCTTATCAACTCTTCTAACACTAAAAACTTTATTAGACCACAATGAAAAAGAGATTTCTCACTTCTCTCTGTCTTGATCTGAACCTTATTTGAAATTTTCCCTAGAATTTTGTATAAATAAAAAGGCAATTCAAGTGACCTCTTACCCACAAAATGTAGAAGAAGTCTGATATGATATCAGTAGACCATGTGAAATCTTCCTTCACAGGTAAAATAATTTTGAATGGCCATAAAAAAATTTGCATAATTCTCCTTCATGAAACTCCTAGGGATAGCATTTGTCAAATCAACTCCACTGTGTTCTTTCTTGATAAACTCTTTACAATCCTGCATTAAGAACTTGATACCTTTAAACCACTATTCACCACCTTTAGGGATTCTTGTAGCTGATGATATTCTCTCTCGTGTCACTATAAGGTTCAAAATTCCAACCTTTGAAGTTGTTCCTGTGAAGCTGGTGGAAAAATCATTGGAAACCAGTAAATGAAAGCCCTACAACCTCTAACAGAATTGCAAGCAGCCAGTTCTTATGAAAACCTCCATGGTAGTAGGGTCTTCATTGAGTAAATTCATATCCATGGGCTCATACCTGTGACAATGGCCACCCTTATTTTTTTTCCTTCTTGCATCCATGGATGCTTTATAGTCTTCACCACCTCGCTTGTTGATGACACCTTCAGAATTTGAACTCGCCGGCCACCTGCTTGGCTCGATGAAGAAGCTCTCCAAAAATCATCTCACATGAAAGGATAAATCAAAATATGAAAAAAGGATAATTGAGGTGAGGTTTAATAGTTTTAGTGACAGCTTCAAGCTTTAATCATAACACATGCAGGTAAAAAAGGTAATGATGACATCAACCACGACTATGTACATTTAAATTTATCATAACAACCTTGAATGAACTACACTTTAACACTTCTAATCATAAAATGACACCTTATAAAACCTTGAAAAGACATGTTTAAAAACTAATTTTCGTAGCGAAATTAGTTAAGCTTCTAACAGATTCGTTATGAAACTATTAGGCAGTTTCATAGCGAAATGTGTTGTTTTCCTGTGTGAAACGCTACGAAATTTTGAAAAACTTACAGATGTGCCCTTTTGAGTTTTAATGCATGGGGAATGAAAACTGACATGATATGGGACTGATTTGACTAAAATTTCATAAATGAAGGTGACCATGAAACTTAGGATAGGCTAAATATGTAAAAACATTTCCTATACCACATTGAAATGGCTTACGAGACCTTATCTATTTGGTGAGTGACCTATATGACCCTATCAAGAAATGTTTCACAAGTTAATGAGTGATAACAGAATCAACCATCTAACAAATTAATAATAAAGATATTTTTGAAGCTTCGAATGACCGTTTCCAAACATGAACGATGAACATCACGATTGCATATGCTTTGTCGAAGACTCGTTGCACTGAACTGCCCTTTCTCCTATTCTTTTTATAGAATTTCAATGTTGATTTTGAAACACTAAATTCATGATTCTAAATCAAGAATTCCGTATGGATATATAGATTCTTTGCTGCATCCTAATAACCAAATTATCCACTCAACTAGTAACGTAGTATGATCTCAATCAATTTCAAATTTTTGGACCCCTATTCTTTTAAAGTTCCATATGAATCCTCTATACTCTAATTACATGAGGTAGCTATTACCTGACTTGTCAAACCCAACCACGGTACTCAGGTGGAATGAACACACAATCCTTGATACCAACTT
Organism: Pinus albicaulis; assembly: GCA_034641835.2. Classification (NCBI taxonomy): domain Eukaryota; kingdom Viridiplantae; phylum Streptophyta; class Pinopsida; order Pinales; family Pinaceae; genus Pinus; species Pinus albicaulis. The sequence continues at coordinate 257,811,545 of CM076582.1, forward strand.
CACCATTTCTTCGACTATGAGGTGCTCCATCAATTGATTAGCAAAAATACCAAGGTTTTGTACTTTCACTAGTCTCACAGATTCTCAAAGGCATGGATGAACTCAACTAATTATACAATGTTGATCTCATGAAATAATGGGAAAATAATATATTTCAAGAAAAATTATCCACATCCAAAATTATATAAGTAAATATAGTCGATATATGCTCATAAGTGTATCTAAATCACATTAATAATTATTATGTATATGGAAGGGATTTAACCTTGTTGTTAAACTCTAATATTAAAATCAAAATATTATAAACCCTAATTAAAACTTATAATATCGCATTTATAATATTAATATTCTAATATTATCATTTAATAATAAGGATATAATATTGTGAATTAATATTTGGTTTAGTATTATAATTTTTAAACCCAATATTATAAACCCTAACATGTAAATTTTTTTTGGTGAAGGTGTCTCTATATAAACCCTCGGTGGATGTAACAGTGTTAAATTTAATAATTTCTACACATGGACGGTGAGGTTGGGTTATTCCTCCAATATGCTTCATTTTAAGCCTAATCTATGGCTATGAAAAACATAACGCATTTTTGGTCCATCTGTTTCCATATCCCTCTGTTTTCCCATGTTCACAGTTTCAATTTAATTTTCCCCATGCATTTGACTGTAAAGAATGTATCCACGAAAATTTTTATTGAGCTTCTAGGAAAGAATTTTCTCTCCTCAAATGCTTGTTGTAAGGCTCAGGGCACTTAAACTTTAGGTAAAATTGAAACAACATATCCAATGTGCATTTCCCCATGGAGTTGATGACACCTTCAATTCATTCATGCATGTGAGTTTCGATATGCGAATTGGTTATATGTGTGTTACCTTCTATTGAGGCCCCAAAAGTCGGTACAACAACATCAACGAAACTACCTGGTTGGGGACTTGAAAATCATCCCTTTTCCAATTGGAATGGTGGATTCAACTGTATTTATGGGAGCAGTTTCCCAGTTTAATATAATTGGGGTGGATGGATGGATTTATCACTCTCTATAACTCAGTAGATGGAAGTATTAGCAAGCCAGCAAGAAATAATATATCTATCTACTATGTATCCCGGGATGAAATCTATTCTCTATGTGATCTATAAAAATAACCTTTTAGTGGATGAAAACAAAGATCATACGTTCACTTAGAGATATGAAAACATTTGATATAGTTTATTTAATTAAATATTAATTAAATACATTAGATAAAGCTTATATCACAAATTTTAAATGCCTGTATTTCGTATGTATCAAGTGATAACAGTATAACATGTTGAGAAGTGATTTAATGCCAAAATGTATTCAAATAGATACATGAAACAAAACATCATACAGATAAATAACCATTTCTCATTTGAAGAAAAAATATAACACATGGGATAAAAGTACCACGTATGTGTTCACTCTGCTCATTTGAGAAAAAGTACTTTGTCCAACCCTTCCTATTCAGAAAAAATCAAGAGTATAAAAGTGAAACATTTGTAAATTATTCCTTTCAAAATTTCTGGACCCCTTATTCAAATACATGAAGGGGTTTAAATAAAAAAATAAAAATTTTTAAAATAGTTATTACAATAAAAAAATGAGGAGGTTTAAAACAATCCTCCTTAAACTAAGTGGAATTAATAAACAAAAATAGAAATTAAAGGGATGACTTGCTTGATGACTATCTGTTGTCTCCTTTTCCATTTTATTTTTATACTGAATAATGTTAAGCATAGGCTTAACCTCTAGAGGTTGGCCTGGCCTAATGCACAGTTTTCCAATGAAAACAACATCAGAAAGTGGAGGAAGCATGTAGGAGGATGTATCTGTGAGACAACAAAACATGAGCCACTGTTTGTGAGGCTTTACTAAATATCTCTAATATTTCTCCCAATCCAAATTTTCCATCTTCTTGATGTGTTCTTATTTTACCTTTTAAATTTCTTGCCACTATCTTATCAAGTCCTTCATTATAGGCAATGTACTGGGAGGACATCTGTCAATAAGGTTTGTTGCAATGAGATTTTAACTAACACCTTCCACAGTGTTAGTAGCCACATCCTTTTCTTTGCAAATGGCTCTGTTTGCAAGTTTCAATTGTATATCCCAGTCTATAAACAATATTTCCTTTCGTGAATCCTTAATCCTGGGCAGGTTGGCCATTCGGCCATCAGCATAATCCTTCCAGGTAACAAACTTTGAAACCTTATCATCTATCTCATCAAAAATCATCCTCATATATGAAATGTGATTCACCAGTGAATCGTTCTATTCACACAATTCAATAATACTTGATAATTTATGACAAAAAAAAAACCTGCTATTGTGCTAATAAAGTATTTAGTTCTAAGGCATATTTTATGAATTCATCAATATTTGGGTTATCTTTTAATTTCTCAATAGAGAGCCAAAATTGATGAATTAGAGTTTCCTTTGAACTAATATCACTCTGGTATTGAATATTCAGTTGGTCCATGCTCTACTGGAGTTGTGTGACCTATACTTGTAACTCTCAATTGACACTTTGTTTTTCTTTCTCAAGTTCAAGTTCAAGTTGGATGAGTTTCTCATCCTTTTCTTTCATCAACTGTTGAACTTCTGAAGCTTTATCAATAGTTGCAAAAGCATAAGCTCCTAAAAAATTAGTAGGTGAGTTAGATCCTGTGAAGGATCTACCTGTGTGTCTTTCCAAACAATATCCATCAAAAAATCTCCTTGGACAAGGGGTTGTGACTGCTCTGATCTCCTTCTTTTATTCTATATGCTCATAACCGCCTTGTGTTTTGGACTGTACAAAATATCCAAAGGAGTAATTTCTTCAATGTTAACAAGAATTTTTGTAGTGGGGAAGGTTGGGATGAATTACACTCTTTATATGGTTACTAATTTTTCATAGGTCTCAATAGTGAATGAGTACTGACTTTTAGTTTGAGGTGTATGAACAATATCTTGTTGATCAATAACTATGTACCCTTGGTGTTGCTGGATTTTTAGGTTAAACTCCTTCCAAACATCACTCATATTACTTGGGAAATCCACATCCATAGTTTGAACTTCAGCTGACTTATCTTGATTTTTTTTACTAAGGACTTAAGTATCCTTAGGTTTTAGTTCATTTTCCTTTTCCTTCTGAGATAAGGGTTGTGAGACCTCCAACATTTTTTATGGAACTGCTTCCAATATCTTATTCCTATATTGATGAAACTTTGGTAATTGTTGTCGATGGAGGTGGAAGGCTGCCAACTTCTGAACTGTAGAGTAACTATCAACATACTCAAAAAGGTCATCAAAATCATCATCTTCGTGTACAAAAGGCCTAATTTTAACTTGAATAGTAAAATTATTGGAAACTTTGACTGGTTCATACTGTCATGTTTGGAATTGTGAATAACTTCAAACATTCAAACTGATCGATCTCTACAATAGCATGCTTGTAATTATCTAGACCATAAACACCACAATTAATCAGAAAGGAAGGCCATGATGCTTTCTTAGCCTCCTTCAGAAACCTGATAAGTCCATTGCCAACAGTCTAGTTTACAACTTCTCTTGTGAGAATCTTATCAGGAACATACAGGGATATAACATGTAGTTGAGCTAAGCTCCCAAATACTATGACATAGTTAAACATCTATTCACAAAACCATTTTCCAATAGAATAAAAATAATTTTGGGCCTCTTTTGACAGTCTGGGGGCTTTCTCATTAGAAACAACTTGAAATAAAGGGAAAATAACTCCATGGAAAATTTTATAAAAATGGCTTTCAAACTTATATTCCCACAACATACTATGAAATACATGAATATGTACAGGGTCCTAGCTAGTCCATTTCCAGCCCATGGCTAGAAAATCTGAATTAAAACACACAACGACCATAATATAGGCACTCATATAAAGGAGGGGAAATTTTTTGGAGGAAATGGAGTGGGTTTTCCTATACTCCAAAATTTGAGTGAAAATATTATTATAAGAAAAAATTCCCCAATCCATAACATATGATTCTACAACTGCTTCCATAAGAGGAACCCATTCTGCTAAAAATCGACTAATGTCAGGCTGACCAAAAAGTCTAGATCATCATCATAGACACATAGCAGTAAGGACTTGCAAGGGAGTCAGTAGAGTACATACCCTTTAAGCCATTCTTATAACTATTGGGGTTTCTTCTCCATTGCTTGATTGGATTTGAATTGAGCTCGTTCTCTTTGGCAATTTGTGCAAGAAATTATTTATCAATTAGACCTTTCCAGGGTCTAGGATATGGTACATTAGCTTCAGGTCTTCAGCTTTGAAGGAGCCAATCATCGTTCCTCTTCTCATTAGAAATTTTCTATCCCCAATGTTTTGATTATAAATGATCCATATTACCATATCAATGTATGGTAGGATTTTAGGTCGCACAACAATTCAATGTAAGTTTGAAGTAGCTATTTCTTCAGTTGTAGCTTGTGAGTTATCAGGAGCACCTGCCATTTCTTTTTTTTGAACTTTGTGATGTTTTTCATCCTCAAGAAACATGTACATGGATACCCATGAGGAGGATGCACTTTCTGGCCCACATGAAGTATCTGTGAAAAGAGGAAGTATCTTTTTTGTCTTGTTTGTAGTGGGTGCAAGGTTTACAGGGGCCATATGCTTCTTATATTTCTTAAGATCTTTAGACATCTCCAGATAATTTTGCTTATTTGGGATTTCCTGCAAATAAATGAGAAAATATAAGTGGAAAGAGGGAACTTTTGATTTTACAAATCCACAAGTATCATAGTGACAGAAATATTTAAACAAATGAGACTTGACATGCATGATAAGATATGAATTCAATGCCTCTTACAATGAAATCATTATGGAGGTATGGGTGAAAAAATCATTAAGCTATGTTATTGATGGTTGATATGGGTTGATGTGCCCATATAATCATTTTCACATTAAAAGCTGTTGGATGCGATACGCCTTCGCAACATTGCTCGTGTGTAAATATTCATTTTAATATTTATCTCCTTAGTTTTTTCTAATTGTGATATTGCAATCGTAATATCGAAGAAAATAAATGGGTGTGAAGTGTTTGAGTTGGCGAAAGTGCAATGAAGTAATTTACGATGGACTATATCACATTGGTGAATAGGGTAGGAAGAAGAAGAGTAAGATTATGTTTGCGAGAATGCGATGTGATGGAGTATATCTCATCAGGAAAATATGGATGGTGAAAATAAGACCATCAGGTTTCAAGTTGCAAAATGTGAAATGAAATTTACGATGGCCTACGTGGTGGAAGTGGGTCCCACAGGCTATCCTTATAGAATTTTGCTTTAAAAATGCCTTTTCCCTTTATAAAAGTGTTTTTTCTTATACATATTGGATCGAAATATATTTTAAGTGACCTTTTAGGAGTCATATGTGCTTCATTGCGATATGCCTTTTCCCTTTTTTATTCCTATTTCTATCTAATGAATCATTCTAAGGGTCTTATTTACCTTAATTATAAAACTTAAAAAGGGTCCCCATTTTTTTCAAAGAAAACTATTGCTAAAAATAATGGGGGTTGTCTATTGGCACAACAATTGGCGATTCACTATAAGAACCAGTTATCTCTAAAATACAATTTCTTAGTATTTTTAAATAAGAAAAATTATTTTAAGGAAATAAGAACTGTTTTCAAAATATTCAAATAAATAAAATTAATCTAAATATCAAAAACTCATCTCTATCGTTAACCTTTAAAAAACCTTTCATAAATAAATATATTCATTCCTATGTATCAATAATTATATAGTTTAAAAGATAAAGTAAGTGTCTCTTCGTAACATAGCCTTTTAATTTTCTCCTTTTTTCATAGGTAGAGCCATTACTGCTAGTAAGCATTAAGAACTCTCGAAAGGTTTCCTTTTAACCATCAATGATTCAGTATGCCATCAATTTAATTATTACAATTTTTTGAGATAGATCCCTAATAACTTATTTTTTCTTTTTTCTTAAAAATCATTGTCTTGGCTTGATGACGAGAAAGTGACAATGCCATTCACTCGTTATAATTGAGCTGCGAAATTTGGCTCGTGATGAGACCCCTTCACTTATGATTCTAATAATCATGAGCCATTACCCTGGTTATGTTAGTTTATTATTTACCGATGATCATGGTAAGCAGGCTCGTGATGGGATCTCTTATCCTTTCAAGTTTTTTATATTTTTCAATTACACTCTAAAAATTTAATTTCAATGGATGGGGATAATCATTGACTCCTTAAGAGTTTTGGATGAAAATTTAAAGATTCTTTTTCACAAGTAGTCTTTATTTTGTAAATATGAACCTTTTTCTATATGATGCTAAAGTAAAATTACTTTGAAAATTTTAGGTTTATAAAATTTATAATTTTGATGGAAACAAATTTCAGAGTTATATAGTATTCATTCAACTTTTTAGTTTGGTAATTATTTCCTCAAAAAAATTTATTCTTCAAAAACAAAAACATAAAATAATTCAGAGGTGTTGTGAACAACCAAAATTATGTAATCAAACAATATTTTCCTAGAAAAAATAAAAGTGTAACATGAAGGTTGATGGGCCAAATTGTTCTATGATTTGAAATGGTCCAAGCCACATTCTTTGGAATTTGGCATGTTTTCCTTTTTCCTCATGTGCCTTGTCCCACTTAAGTACGATGTCTCCAACTTGGAATGTTTTTGGGAAAAAAAAATTTTCATCAAAATATTTTTTTACTATCTGTTGGTGTTGAGCATAAGTTAACTTGGATTTTTCTCTTTCCTCTTCCATTTTAAGGATCTAAGACATTCTTAATTATAGGGAAGAAGAAGGTACTTTTCTAATAAATTGAACTAGGGCTAATGAGGGAAGAGCTAAATTTTATGGAATTACATCTTTCCCATAAACTAGATTGAATGGAGAAGTCCCTATAGAGGCCTTCTAAGTAATCCCACCTGCCCATAGTTGAAGTGTTAAAGGCTTATGCCAATTTTTTTCATTCTAATCAATAGCCCTTTGAATGATTCTTATGAGATTTTTATTTGTTCATTCTGCCAAACAATTCCCTTGGGTATAGTAGTTAGCAAAATATTTAAGCTTAAAGGCTGTTTTGAGAAAAAATTCAGTCATACTATTTCTCGAAAAATAAGATGCATTATCAAACATCAGTGCATTAGGTAAGAGAAACCTGGTAATGAGGAATTGATCAATAAATTCCATAATGGAATCATAATTAGCTACCTTTAGTGGAAAATTTTCCACCCACTTATTAAAATAATATGTTGTAGCGAAAATGTACTTACGTGGTTTGGATAAGTTTGTAACAATCTCACCTATGATATCCAATCCCCATTTCTCAAAATGTTGTTTAGTGTTGACTAGTTGCAAAGGTAAGGTTGGTTTTCTTTGTCTTCTAGCAACAATTTGGCATAGTTTTCATTTTGTCACATATGCATGAGCATCTTTAAACAGAGTGGGATAGTAATATCCTGCATGAAGGATCTTATGTGTGGTGGTATCTCCACCGAAATATCGACCTGAATGTCCTTCAAGAAGTTCCTGAAAAAACCTCCGTGCTTTAGATTTGTCAAGGAATACTAGTAGTAGAGAGTCATAGTTCTTTCTAAACAAGACATTGTATATGATATGATATTGACCAGATTTTAACCTTAAAGCTCTTTTTCTTTTGTAATTGACTTATGTAGGAGCATATCCATTTTTCAAATAAAATATTAAATCAGTATATTGTGATTCAGAGTCATTCAAGCTTACCTCAGCAATGTGTAAAATGTTACCTAGCTCTTCATTATCTGATATGTTGGATTCTCTAGATAGCAGTCTGCAGATACATTGTCCTTTGATGATTTTGGATGCTCTTATTTCAATGTTATATTCCTGCAGATCAGTTACCCAATTTTCTCTATTTTCTCCTATTTCCTTTTGAATAAGTAGTTTCCTTATACCTTAAAATGGAACTATTACCTTGGTGTGTGTTTTAAGGAGAAAATGACTAAAGTGCTTCAAATATTTCTAAATAGAAAATGCTTGTTTTTAAAATTATGAATAATTTAGTTCAACACCTTGAAGATTTGAACTAAAGAATGAAATGAGTTCTTCAACCTTTTGATCATTAATTTGTATTAAAACAACAACATGAGATGTTTCAGATGCAAAAGTATATAAAATGAAATGATTAGAAAATTTTGGGGTAGTAAGAGAAGGAGCATTGATGATAGCTTCCTTGATTTAATAAAATACTTCTGTTTCATTGTGTCCCCATTTTTAAAGTGAATTTTTCTTAATCATTACTTGCAATGGTAAGAAAATTAGGGAGAATTTTGTATTTATAAAAATAATTATTTTAGAAAATTATAAATCCTAACATTTTACCTTCACTTAAAGCGAAATAAGTCCTTTTAGGATTTAAATAAATTCCGTTCAAATATTTGTTTAAGATCATGATAATGATCACTTCTTTTATTGGAATGATGTATGTCTCCTGGAATCAGTGAGGAGATATATTCAATTTGATACAAACATAATAAGGCATGATGTTTGAAGAGGTTCCAGAGTCAATTAGACAATTATGTACATTTTTTCTGAATAATTCAAAAGTTAAAATGAAGGGAGGAATATGTGAATTAGATCTATCACCGATTAAAATAGCATCACTTGCATAAATTTTCTCAGGTCAATCACTAGGAGGCTTACAAACTCCTTTAGATGCTTTGCAAGTAACAGGAGGAGGAATGGATGAAGTAGGGACTCCATTCAATTCTTTGAGTAAAATTTTATGTTGTTGTTTCAATTTTCTCAACTCATGTATAGAGATATTTTCCTTAATATCCTTCATATCTTCCACTATTTTATATTCAATAGTATCAGAGACTAATAATTTCTTAGATGTATATAGAAGAGTAGAAGTAGTTGGAATGATTGAGGAGAATATTTTTTCTTGTGTAATTACTTTGTCCTTAGCAAAAGAGTATGAAGAATTTTTTTTTTTAGGTGACTGAGATAGGTCTTTAGAATTTTTACTTCTAGTGTTAACTGGAAGTGCCTCATGTTCATCTTCATTATCAGATGTTGGAAGGATAAAGTCCCATAGTCCATGAACTTTAACCAATTCTTATTCTTGAGATTATTCTGTAGATGATATTGTCTCATCTTGATCTTCGTCTTGATTTGATTCAGCGTTCAAGATTACATTTGGAGGTTGAGACGCTTTGTTTTTCTTAAAAGATCTAAAAGGTTTCTTCGAGGAAGACTCAACTACTTGTTTGTTTATCTCAACCATATCATTTGACATAAATTTGAGAACCTTTTTTAATCCCTCAATATCATAAGGATATTTATATGTTTTCTTTTTGGGTTCATCCTTAAATGAAACTTTCTTAGTTTTTCTATATTTTTGTGCAGTTTTCTTCTCTAAAGAAAATATTCTTTTTTCAACAGAAAGAGATTCTTTCATGTTTTTTACCAATGTAGCCTTATTTTCTCTATCTACAAAAATAAGAACATTAGAAGGAAGAGAGGATATGTACCATTCTATTTTCACATCTACTCCAGGATTAGATGTGGTTGGGATTTTAATTGAGTAACTTATTAAATCTGGAATTGAAGTCTTTAATATTTTCCCCTATGTTTGATTTAAGATTGGAAAGATCATTGATAAGGGTAGAAGTAGTACGATCATCACCAAATTTAGTAAGGAATCATTCTTCAAAAATATCCCAGCCAGTAATAGTGTGGAATGGTAGTGAGAAATAGCATGATAAAACTAATCCTTGAAAAGTATAAGGAAATAATATAACTACACAATATTCCTTAGTAAATTCATTAAGATTTATGGCAAACATAAATTTATGGAGATGTTCTTCCGCAGGTAATACATAATCCAGATTATACTTAGGCAACTATCTTTCAGGATTCTTAGGTAAAGGATGAAGAAGACCTGGTAATTGAACAACTCCAGGATTTTTACAAGGTTTGGCTTCCATTATCTGAAGTGGAGGATCAGTTTGTCCTTAAGGATTATTTGTAGTAGAATAAGCAGTTCCAGTAGTGGTTAATGGTGAACAAGAAATGACTATGGAACTAATACTACTTGAAGCAGTAGTTGTAGACTAAGAAGAAGAAGGAATATGAATTGATGAATGTATTGTTTGATAAGATGTGAAAGGAGGAGAAATAACTTTTGGTGTTTGAAGGGTAGAAGACGATTGAATCTCTCTAGTTGATGATTGAGTTTCATATATAGGAGATTTCCTATGATGGGAATGAAGAGGAAATTCAAAATGGATTACTTTGAGATTTTCACTCTTAGAACAGGTTAATACACCAATGCCTTCAAATATTGAAGTAACATTCTGAGGCTTCAAAAAGTATAGGTTTCTCTGCCAAAATTGAAATTTCTTCCAATTTCTTTGTTAATTTCTGTACTTCAGGTGATTCTGGAGTATAATCTGAAGAGAGTTCTTTATGAATAGAACTAGGAGATTTTGGGGGATATTGAACAACTTTTGATCTAAGAAAAGGAGATTTTGAACCACGACTAGAAGTTGTGGTTTTGGAGGGAGAATGACCCTTTTGATGGTCTTTGATTTTTGGATCAAGCTTTGGTGCCATTCATAGTCAGATGGCCCTGCTTCAAGTGCGAAAAATTTTGAGGCCCCAAAAGTTGGTGCAACAACATTAGGGAAAACACCCGGTCGAGGACTTAAAAAATGTCCCTTTTCTGTTTGGAATGGTGGCTCCAACTGGATTTATGGGACCAGTTTCCTAGATTATTACAATTGGGGTGGATGGATGGATTTATCACTGTCTATAATTTGGTATATGGAAGTATTAACAAGATTGCAAGAAATAATATAGCTATCTACTATGTATCCCGGGATGAAATCTATTCTTTGTGTGATCTATAAAAATAACCTTTCGGTGGATGAAAATAAAGATCATAAATTCACTTAGAGATATGAATTTTTTTTATATAATTGATTCAATAAAATAGTTAATTAAGTCAATTAGATAAAGCTTATATCAAAACTTTTAAATGCCTAAATTTAATATGTATCAAGTGATAATAGTATAACATGTTCAAAAGTTAGTTAATGCCAAACTGTATTCAAATGAAACAAAACATCATAAATATAAATAACCATTTATAATTTGAAGAAAAAATATAACACATAGGATAAAAGTACCATTTATATGTTCACTCTTCTGATTTGAGAAAAAATTACTTGGTCTAGCCCTTTCAATTTAGAAAACTTCAAGAGTACAAAAGTGAAACATCTGTAAAGTCTTCCTTTCAAAATTTCAGGACCCCTCCTTCAAAGACATGAAGGGGTTTAAATATAATAATAAAAATTCTTAAAATAGTTATTATTATAAAAATATGAGGAGGTTTAAAACAACCCTCCTTAAACTAAGTGAAATTTAACAGAAATAGAAATTAAAGGGGCGACTTGCTCGATGACTATCATGGTGTCTCTGCCATTTTCTCTTTCGGCTAAAGAATGTTTACCATAGGCTTAACCTCTGGAGGTTGGCCTAGCCTAATGTGCAGTTTTCCAATGAAAAAAACATCATAATGTGGAGGAAGCATGTAGGAGGATTTATCTGTGAGACAACACAACATAAGCCACTAGCTGTGAGGCTTTACTAAATATCTCCAATATTCCTCCCAATCCAGCTTTTCTAGCTTCTTTCATTATAGGCAATGCAGCAGGAGGACATCTATAAATAACGTTTAGTATGTTGAGATTTTGAATAATAGTTTCCACAATGTTAGTAGCCAGATGCTTTGCTCTGCAAATGGATCTTTCTACAAGTTTCAACTGTATATCCCAATCTATAAACAATATTTCTTTCTTTGAATCCCCAATCTTGGGCAGGCTGGCCTTTTGGCCATCAACAAAATATTCCCACGTAACAAACTGGGAAAACTTATCATTTATCTCATAAAAAATAATCCTTATATCTGTAATGCGATTCACTAGTGAATCACTTTGTTCGCATAATTCAATAATACTTGATAATTTCTGACAAAAAAAAAAACATGCTAGTGTCCTAATAAAGTATTCAGTTGTAAGGCTTATTTTCTGAATTCATCAATCTTTGGGTTATCTTTTAATTTCTCAATAGAGAGATGCAATTGATGAATTAGATTTTCCTTCAAAATAATGTCACTCTGGTGCTGAATTTTCAACTGGTCCATGCTCTCCTAGAGCTGTGTGACTTATACTTGTAACTATCGATTGACACTTTGTTTTTCTGCCTGAAGTTCAAGTTCAAGTTGCATGATTTTCTCATCCTTTTCTTTCATCAATTGTTGAACTTCTAAGGCTTTATCAATAATTGCAGAAGCATAAGCTCCTACAAAATGAGTTAGGCAAGTTATATCTGTGAAGGATACGCCTATGTGTATTTCCAAACAATATCCATTGAAAAACCTCCTTGAAAAAGGGGTTGAGATTTCGATGATCTCTTTCTTTTATTTTGTCTGCTCATAACTGCCTTGTGTTTAGGACTGTAGAAAGTATCAAAATGAGGAATTTGTTAAATGTTAAGAATAATTTCTATGATGGGGAAGGCCGAGATGAATTCCACTCTTTCTGTGGTTACTAATTTGTCAGAGGGCTCAACAGTGAATGAGTCCTGACTTTTACTTTGAGGTTTATAAAAATTTTATTGCTGATCAATAAAAATGGCTCCTTGGTCTTGCTAGAGTTTCGGGTTAAAATAATTCCAAACATCACTCATATTACTTATGAAATACACATCCATAGTTTGAACTTCGACTAATTTATCTTGATATGTTTTACTAAGCACTTCAGTGTCCTTAGGTGTCGATTCATTTTCCTTTTCTTTCTAAGATAAGGGTTGTGAGACCTCCAACATTTTTAATGGAATTGCTTCCAATATCTTATTCCTGTATTGACGAATTTTTTGTAAATTCTAACAATGTAAACTTTGAAATGGGAACAAAAATGAGTACCCACTTTATTTAGGTCACAAAAAATGTTCTGATTTTGAAAATTATTGATTCAAAATACTCTAAATTTTTTTTTATCATGTTTTGTACACATTCAATTTTCTTATGTACCGAGTATAGACATTATTTTTAAAATGTTAGTGTTTTTTATGTTGAGTTTGAAAAGTGTTGATGCCAACATCATCCCATTTTTTTAGAAGACTTATTTATGGCTTAAAATTTTCTAATCTATAAAATGCTAATAATTATTTTCTAACTTTTAACAATTTTTTAGGCATTTGTCTTCTTCGTCTTCACATACATATATTTTTTTAATGTTTTTTAGGTATTTGTTTTTTTGTTTTTCTTTTAATTTTTTTTTTAGTGAGATATTTGATTTTTTGCACTGTCAAAAAAACAAAAAAGGTAACAATTTTAAAGTGTCAATCTCCTATCTAATTTTATATTTTTTTAAATAATATTTCATTGCACACGGAATAATTGTAACTAAAAAAGCAAGAATTTTTAACAATTTACATAAAAAAGACACATTTTGAATATAGAAATAATTGAAAAAAATACACATTTTGCGTCTTTTATGCTAAAAGTGAAATGTCAAATAAACCATTTTTATAGGAAAAAATAAATAAAAAAAGTATACATAATAGCAATTTTTGTAAATTTTATTTCAAAAGTTAATAATAATTACATTTTTTTTCAAAACTTACATGAATCACATAAAAATGAAGTGTAAATCACATTATTTAAATACTAAACATATAATAACAATAATTGAATATTTATTTCTTCTCATAAAATGTCAAAGTCAAAACATTACAAGCATAACTTATTAATAGTTACAAAAAATGAGCTTCATTTGCAAGCTTAACCTAATCTACTATCAATAATATCACGTAACCCAACCTCTTCACCTTCAAGAGTTTCAATATTGTCCTCCTCCACAATATTTTCATTATTGGCTAAACAGTCTCATCATTTTCCTTTTCTGATGGATCTTTGATGTCTTCAAATGTCCCAAAGTATGCCTTTCGAATCATTCCATCTAATGGTGGTTGAGGTTCCTTTTCATTTTTTGCCACATGGAAATAATTAAAATCTCCTTTTCGCAAACTAACTTCTTGCATTTCATCTGGAAGAAATTGAAGAGCATTGATTCTTTGCTCAATAAATTTGCATTGTACTGGGTCTTTTTCAATGGAAATGCAATTTCTTCCTTTTTGTAATCAACATGCTAGTGTTGTACCTAATGATCAAGTACAAAAGAAAAAATTTAGTAAATTAGTATAAACACAAAAATATTAAAAAAGAAAATAATGAAATACATTCTTATATAATAAAACCTACCTAAGCCTGAAAATAAATCCAAAACCCAATCTCCCTCATTTGAAAACAAATCTAAAAGATAGTTAATCAATGACTGTGGTTTTTGATATATGTTAACTATCTCTCCTTTTGATTCGTTATCTTAATATGTTAGTTTTTTTACAAGAACATCATGGACCAGTACTTCGATATGATTATTTCCATATACTTCACTGAAAAGAATAGGCTTATATCTATCATCCTTTGTCCAACTTTCAACACGAATCACAGCCACTTATAATTGGTTGATTTCCACCACAAATAAGATTTGGCTTTTGCCTATAACATGAAATAGTAAAAGCTCAATTAACTTGTACATAAATGATTTTTTTAACATTAATCAAACATAAAATTTCAACGTCTTACCATGTAAGCTGCATCCTTGACTTTTCTTTTCCCTTAAGTCTTGATAATAATAACCCCAGTTGTGTGTGTGAATGAAATGTCACAAATCTCCAAAATGGTGATGTTGTGACTTCTAGAAATCCCTCAACAACATTACTAAATGCTTGATAAGTATAAGGGTAACTATCATATTCAGTATTTGGGATATTGAAACCATGAGGAATATATGCAATAACTAGGGAATAATCCCTTTTAGGTATGACTCTTGCAATGTCTTCACAATAACCTGATATTATTTGATATTGGATAGTGTGGAGCCCATTCTAAATTAAATGATTAAGACTGGGATCAAGTTCAACATCACTAAGACATTTTTTTCTCATCCTTTCCATTTTACTATTTTCAATAAAGCTTCTGAAACTATCTGGTGCTCCACTTTCATCCTTCTTCATCTTTAATAAAATAAAAATATATATTTCTAAGTTATAAATTAAAAATAATATACATATGAATAAAAATGAATGTATGAATGAAAATACATTCTTAAACGCAAGATAAAAATCTTTTATCACTGATGTAGAACTGTAATCTAGGTAATTATGTACAAGATCATCCCAACTATCTTCATTCAACAATTTAACCATTTGTTCTAATATTCTCATATAAAAAATGTGAATGAAGAAATAAAGTAAAAAATGTTAATATAGTGATATGTATAACAAATAATATCAACAAAAATATATTATATTTAACAAAAAATCATAATCCAAAAATAAGTAAAAATAACAATGTTACTTTAGAAATTCCTCAAAAATTTCCTCCATTGTTAATTTTGCTGACTTTACACAAGATAATATTGTTTTGACAAGATTTTTATCCTTCACTCCTTGCATTGATCTCCAAAGTGTGATAGTCGTATCTTCTGGAAGGAGCTTCATTTCAAGACCTAATTTACTGCTGGTACATATCAATGGTTTAGAATTTTTGACCCTTTGAATTTTGATTCCAGCGTTCTCCCACAACTCAAAAATCTGATCAATCAATTCACATATCTCTCCAGTTCTAAATGCCAACTGGAAAGTGTTATCCATACCTCTGAATATTTCATAATTTACTTTTCCACCTTTTGAACTCATGTTTCCTTCTATTTGATAACCGATTTCCATACAACATTACTTCTAGAATGCATGATTAACCTTTGTCGTATCACCACCACATTTTTCCTCAAATTCACTATGAATAAATATTACCCTTTGGATGAAAGTCATAGACATCCTATACTAGTTATCTGAATTATGATCCCATGCCAATAACTTCTCTTCTGTATCTGTTAAACGAGCATAAATGATATATTTCATTGTTTCCAAATGTGGGTTATTGGTATATTCCTCCATTAATTTCCTTTGAGCTTCTACGAAATGGTTGGCCCCAAGAACATAATATTTATATTCAAAACATTTTGACTTGTCAAATTATTATTTTTTTGGAACCTCACTTGGATCAACAAGAAGAAAATAATCAACCACATGTACAAAACGGTTGTATCTCATCAATGTTTTAAAATTATGAATATGCAAGTGGTGTGGCTTTATAATGTGATATTTGAATTGTCCTTCGTATGGCTTGTAGACTTGAATGACATTAAGTTGAAATGACCGACCACCCTCAATTAAATTTTTCTTCACCAAATGATGTCGAATGACATTTTCTTTTGTTTTCATAACGCCATCCTCTAAATAATCTCCCGGTGTAATGATTTCCCTAGTTGCTTTTGAGTTTTCACTAGGCCCTTTATTGTTGTCCATGATTTTTTTAGAATGAGATTTTTTTTTTTTCTTCATCTTATTGGCTATCATATTTTATTGAATCGAAAAAATCTCCTCCTCATCAACTAGAAAGGAGTCATTCTTGGAAATTTTTGTTTTTGTTTTTTCATGGCTCTTCTCCTTTCTAACATCAGTTCTAATTTGATCCTCAGATATGGAAATACATTCTTCATCTTCAGCTCAGCTTCAGCTTCAACTTCAACTTCCTCATTTTGAAACATAACATGTCTACCTTTACTAGATCGATCCCTTTGATACAATGTTTTAGCATCATGAATTATTTTGTTTTCTTCTTTTCCATAACTTCTTCTTCATGTTCATGGAAAATGGAGACAAAATTCATAATATCTCACGCTATATAATAAATACCGCACAACATAATTGAAACGCCCTCAGAAAAATCCTGTAAAACAAAATATAATATGCCAATATTAACTAAGTTATTAAAAATATAATTATACAGTTTGAATAGCACAAAACAGATAAGCGTAAATAAAAATACTTACAACCTTCTATGCAATATTTTGTACGATTTGAATGCATATCTTTGAAGAATCTTCCCTCGTGTTATACATTGACAATGTAAAATGATATCTAAGTTTATCATGTGACTTGGGAAGTTTTGAAATTATATAAACATTTTCATTATTTGGAAGAATATATAGGACTAATACTTTTCCCACCAGGTCATAACTTTCAACATCAAAATATTTATTAGCATATCGATACAATTGCAGAGATTTGTCTTCTATATATTTCAGAAACCATGCATATTTTGAACGATTCACTTATGTTGATTTCTTCCAGTAGGAAACCAACTTCTTTGATTTTGTGGATGCATCTCCCGCATTTTCAGTAATTAACTCAGGTGCAGTTCATCCAGAAGTGATTTTTGAAGGCCCAACTGTAGCTCTAGATGACACAAATGTTGACTTTGGTCTAGAAAGATTGAGAGAAACCTTGCTTGATGCCATTTTCCTGCAAACATATATATCTACATATAAATTAGTAAATCACAAAAAACAAATACCTTATGTAAATAAAATAGAAAACTAGTTTTAAAAAAAAGATTTTTTTTTACATTTTTACCCCGACAGAAACTGTAAAAAAATTTTCTTTTTTTTTTACATGTCATATCCCTAAACCCCCTAGAAATTAAATTTAATTTTTTTTATAATTTGGAGACCGATTATCAGAATCGACCCCCCTAAATTTAAAACATGTTCCAAAAAAAAATACTTTTTTTAATATTCTCCCCGAACCCACTAAAAAAGTCTATTTTTTTTTTTATATGCTTAACGAGCTGATTCTGAGAATAGGGTCCTTGGGCATATAATTTTTATTTATTTTTATTTTTTATATGCCCAAGGGGTCGATTCTTTGAATCGGCCCCTTGCGTATATAACAAAAAAAGTAATTTTTTATATGCCCAAGGACCTGGTTGTGAGAATCGACCCCTTGGCATATAAAATAAAAATAAAAATAATTATGCCCAGAGGGCTGGTTCTGAGAATCGGGGCTGATTCTCATAATCGACCCCTAGTGCATATAATTTTTTTTTTTGGTTTTTATGCCCAAGCAGCGGATTCTCAGAATCAACCTCCTAGCCTTAGACTTGGGCACCTATGCTTGTGTGGAGACCATCCTGTGGGCACATTCAACTGCAGCACAGTGCCTTCTACCCACAACACAACATCATGGGGCAGCCCTCGAGCTCGGGTGGATGACACCCCGTGGGCACGTCTGCCCATAGCACAGCGACCACGATGTCGTACTATGGGAAGATGTGCACACGGGGCGATGTCCAACTGGGGTTGATTCTGGAAATTGGCTCCCATGCCTAGAAGGGGAAAATTCTTAGAATGAGCCCCCTACTAGGCATGGGGTGTGATTCTGGAAATAGGCCCGCTACCAGATAGAGGGGCTGACTCCTAGGGCTCAGGCTCAGGTAGACGTCACCCCGTGGGCGCATATGCCCACAGCATGAGCCCCAACAACTTCTTCTTGTAGGCAGATGCTACCCTGTGGGCACGTCCATCCACAACATGGGTGCCCTGGCTAGAGTGGGCATGCCCACCAGGCCCCTGAGCAAGCAGGTGGGCTGATTCTTAGTGTCGACCCCCTTGTTTTCCCAGGGGGCTAGTGGATGAGCCCACATGGGCCAGAACTTCGATCTACTATCCCCGATGGGCTCACCCACAATATACATGATAATTTTGTTTTTATTTTAGATTAAAAAAATAAATCATTTTGCTACAAAAAAAAATAACGGTAAAAGCTGGGAAATTTTTAAGGGTTTAAAAGATTTCTTGTTGGGGCTTTAAACTTGACTTTCATTAGTTTTAAAAATTTACTAATTTTTAGAATAATAGATGAAAAAATAACCTTTTAAAAGAAATAATCTCTCGTGGACAATGTTACTGCTCTAGAAAATCGTTGCTAGCTTTTAAACGAACCTCGAGAAATCTTGACGTGATGTGTGGAATAGTGACAATGAAATTTATTATAAAGTGGAAATAAGGGAATCACTTTTTGGCTAGGTAACTATGGGATAAAAAACTATGATGAATATTAAAAAGGTAAAATTTATAATGAAGTAAAATTTATATAATTTAATTAAAATTATTTTAGTTTGAAAACAATTATTAAAATAAAATGTTTGGGGAATTTAATTCTAAATTAGGGTCCATATTAAGAGAATATTTTAGTAAATAATTTTCAAATAGATTGTATAAATAAAATTTGGAGGGACGTACTTAAAGCAAAACATTTTGACAAAACATTTTGGAGGTATTTTTTCATCGTTTCAATTATATATTATTATTGGGAGAGATATCATTTGCATCATTTAACATTTCTTGTTTCAGTGTGATGGATTCCAATGATACTGAAGTTTTGTTTTATGAAGCATCAAAATCTTCGTCACGCAACAACTCTATTCATATTAAGAGAAGTATTGACAAAATGAAAGATGAATATTTTAAAATGAATAGACAGCCTAATTTTCCACTCATTCCTAATCCTATGGACTATGAGAGCAACAATGACGAATGGTAAGATGAATAATTTCCAAAAACTAGAGACTCATAATTTCCACTTAGTCCTAATCCTAAGAACTTTGAGAGCAATAATGATGAATGGAAGGTTGTAAATTTTTCAGTGGATAGAGAGTCACATTTTCCACTTAGTCCTAATCCTAAGGACTATGAGAGAAATAGTGATGAATGGTCGGATAAAAAAATTTCAGTGGATAGAGAGTCACATTTTCCACTTGGAAATAATCCTAAAGACTATGAGAGAAATAGTGATGAATGGCAGGATGAAAAATTTTCAGTGGATAGAGAATCATATTTGCCACTTACTCCTAATACTAAGGATTATGAGAGAAATGGTGATGAACGGCATGATGAAAAAATTTCAGTAAATAAAGCGTCACATTTTACAGCTACTCCTAACCCTATGGACTTTAAGAGTAAGAGTGATGAAGGGAAGGATGAATAATTTCTAATAAATTGAGAGTCCCAATTTCCACTTAATCCTAATCATATGGACTATGGGAGCAACAATGACGATGGTCAGGATGAAGAACTTCCAATAAATCAAGAGCCACAATTTCCACATACTCCTAATCCTATGGGCTATGAGAGTGGCGGTGATGAAGGGAAAGATAAATATGGTGAAGAATATCCTTGAATTCAATATTTCAAAAGCACGTATGATGGTATTGAAAATTTTCATGTCGCCGGAGATGGTAATGAATATTTTTCAAACAATGTTGGTGGTGAATTTCATAACTATATTGAAAATGATCATAGTAAGAATAATATTCCTCCTAATGATCATGAAAATTCTTCTTCAGAGAATGATGAAATGATAGTTATGTTGTCATAAATTTTTGTTTCTAGGAGTAGGACTATACCCTTTTTTATCAATCCAAGATGTTCTAGTTATACTCGGGGTAGAGTAGTATATCTCAGGAGAAGAAGTTCTATCAGTGAGCTCATTACAGGTAACTGTTGTAAAAATGATTGTTGGAAACATGTCGATTTCAAATTTGCTTTAGAGAAAATGAAGTACTATTTGCAAATGAATAAAAGAATGTAAAATTCATATTTAGTGGGGTGCATGCAATATACACTGGCAGGATATGATTATCATATTGGGTCTTTAGTGCTCTGCAGAAAGGCCTTCAAAATGATTCATTCAATTGGAAATTTTTGGCTATCAAGAATCCAAGATAATTTGGAAAAAGATCCTACATATTATTCAAAAGTTTGTCATAAACAAGAGTTTGGGCCACTAGCAAACACTACAATTTCATGGCTGCAAGACTTCTTTTCAAAACATGGAGAGCGTATGCCAAATAGAAATAAAATACATGTTCTAGATAATTTCTCAAGACGAGAAATATAAACTTATATAAGTAATATGTAGAATGTGTTGAAGGAAATGGTCATTTTATTACATGTCAATATTTAGTGCAGATATGGAGGAGATAATTCAACAATGTTCATATTCCTAAGAAGGCAAGGATGGGGATTTGCAGTACACGTGCTTCTCTAAAATAAAAAAGGGATAAATGTCAAGAAGTAGAAAGAGGTAAGCATTCATAACATTAGTCTTTTAAATTTTATAGTGATCAATTATGAAAATGTATTTATTAATACGTTTATTTTATGTTATGTGTAGATTCCATTGCTAAAGCCCTTAAAGAGCATCACGAACAAAAAACAAGTGCAAGGAAAAATTTGTACAAGAATGAAAAGAAGTGTTATGATAATCCAAATAAATATTGGGTCTAATAATTGATGGTATGGACCAGAAGAAAACACTTCTACCACATTTTGTTTGCACACCAAAAAAATTTCAGGAGAAAAATTTTATCTAGTTTCGCTTGGTTGGTTGTATGGATTTCAATGGGAAAAGGTTGCCAAGAGTTTACTTCACAACTCCAAATACTCATAATGATGGAAATTTTAAAATAACCATAATTCATGATGTACTTTCTCATTGGGGTGGTAATCTTTCTGAAATTTTGTATCTATAATTAGACAACACTTGCCATGAAAAAAAAAATCAGGTTGTTTTTTGATATCTAAACATGCTTGTTGAATTGAAAATATTTCATAAGGTGAAGGTTGGTTTCCTTCTTGTTGGGCACACTCATGACCATATTGATCATATGTTCAGTCGCTTTTCAGTAACATTGGGGAGGAAGAATGTTGGGATCTTGTCGTCACTAATTGAATGTATTAAGAAATAATATATGCTAGTGCCTAGTTTTCATGTGTTAGAAGAAACTATTGACTGTGAAGGATTATTTTTGGATCATATGGAGAGGAGAAATGCATTTAACAACCTAATGACATTAGCTTCCAACATCAATTTTCCATCAAAAAAATTGATGGGGAAACACTTATATGGGGCAGTAAATATTCAACAACTGCAGAATGGGCACCATCATCAGGTTTGGAATTTTTGAAATTCATTCTAGATCATCAAATATTTTCAATAAATATATTTTTAGTATAATCATTTGGTGAAGTTCATAATGCACGAAGGCAAAAGAGAGAGATAGATCATTTTGAATGTCTGGAAGAAAAAAAAAAAAATATTAGATATACATATGAGTACTTTGATGTTGTTGATTCAGTTTGGTGGGAGTCATTTTTCAATGATGAGAGTGATATCCTTTCGTGACTAGAAAATGAAGATATGTTTTTGAAGACTCCATGTATTTTGCCACAAAATGTGTCAAATGAGTAGGAGGAAACAAACATTCTTGAACAACAACAATAACACGGTATTATTTACTCTACACAGGTGGATGAGAGAGAAACGTATATATTGGCTCCAGAATATCTCATGCACAACGTGAAGCCATGGAAGACCTTTATAGAGGTTCAGTACAAGATATTAAGGAGGGTTGCATGATGCAATCTTAGCACATGAATATCCACATGGATATCCATTCTGGGTTGCCAAGCTGTACAAGCCAAAGATGGTAGTTGATAAAAAATTGGTGGAAAGAGAAAAATAAAGGGTACAAATATAAATCGTCGCTATACAGGCCTCTCAAAATTGGAGGAATTTGACATACTTGTTTATGACTTCAACTTAGCAAAGAGAGGAACTATTCGCTCCAGGGTGATAGAGACTCTTAAGAGGTTTATACCACAAGAAACAATGTTGAGCTTACAGTCTGCTAATCCCACTCATAGATCTAGAAGAAATTTGAAACCTCAAGTGGTGGGCATGCATGTTGACTCAAATGGGGCACTAGTTGATGAAAGAGAAGAATATGGAACATCTTCATCTGCATCGAGTCATTCATCTGAAGATGTGAATTCTGATGGTGTGAAAGAAAATATCAGTGGTTTTGAATAATTGTGTAAGACAATTGATATAAATGATGTTTGCATTGAGAAATGAAAATGATATTTTAACTTCACTATGATCTTACATGAAGTTATGAGCCATTTTTATGTTTTTTAGATTTTATGTTTTAATTATGATGAATTCATTTGTCTAAAATATTCAAAATGTAGTAATAACTTGGGGAAATAATTTCTGTTTCATTGGGTTATTTTAGTTTATATAATTTTTTCATAATATCATGGTTGAAATACGTTGAAAAGTTAATAATTTTTAATTTTGTGGGTGAAAAATTATGAAATATATCTTATCTTTAACACTATGGTTGAAAACCATTAGAATTAGGTATTGTTAGTGTCATGATATTATATGTTAAATGACATGTATAAAAATTATTAGAATTTTAAGGTGTTTAAAAAATCATTATTTTATATTTAACGACGTTACTAAAAATATGTTGAAATTTTACCCGAAAAATAAAAATAGCATTCTAGCACCAACCATTATGTCTTATTTCCATTTATTTGGCACATGAAAATTGGTTTTACTGCCATTTTTAAAAAAGGTTGCAAATTAACCTTGAAAAAAATAAAACCTCGTTCTCGAATACACACTTTTCGTTTTTGAGTTGTTTTCCATGTTTTTTGGGGTTTTTTGGCTAGAGTTCCCATTTTTAGTTTATATTTCTTTTTTCAAAGTTTAAATTGTTTGCTATGGATGGAGGCATAAGGATTCCAACTTTGGATTTTCACAATAACTATCTACAAACTCAAAAGGTCGTCAAAATCATCATCTTCATGTACACAAGGCCTAATTTTAACTTGAGTAGTAAAATTATTGGCAGCTTTAATTGGGTCATACTGTCTGTTTCGAATTGTGAATAACTTCAAACATTAAATCTAACCGATCTATATAACAACATGCTTGTAATTATCTATACCATAAAAACCTCAATTAATTAGAAGGGAAGGCCATGATGCTTTCTTATCCTCCTTCAGAAACCTGGTAAGTCCATTTCCAACAGTCCAGTATGCAACTTCTCTTGCAAGAAGCTTGTCAGGAACATACAGGGGTAGAACATGCAGTCGAGTTAAGCTCCCAAATACTCTGACATAGATGAACATATCTTCACCAAACCATTTTCCTATAGAGGAAAAATCAACTTGGGCCTCTTTTGACAGTCTAGGGGCTTTCTCATTAAAAACAACTTGAAAGAGAGGTAGAATAACTCCATGGAAATTTTTATAAAAATGGCTTTTAATCTTAGATTCCCACAACATACTTTGAAATACATGAATAGGTACAAGGTCCTGGGTGGTTCATTTCCAACCCATGGCTGGAAAATCCGAAGTAAAACACATGACGTCCATAATATAGGCACTCGTATAAAACAAAAGAAAATTTTGGAGGAAATGGAGCAGTTCTTCCTATACTCCAAAATTTGAGTGGAAATATTATTAGACAGAATGTTTCCCCAATCCATAACATAGGATTTTGCAACTTCTTCCATAAGAGGAACCCATTCTATTGAAAATTGAGTAGTGTCAGGCTGACCAAAACGTAGACATCATCGCAAAGACATAGTATTAGGGACTTGCAAGGGAGTCAGTAGAGTACATACCCTTTTCTCCATTCTTCTGCTTAGTGGGGTTGCTTCTCCATTGCTTGATTGGCTTTGACTTGAACTCATTCTTTTTGGCGAACTATGCAAGAAATTATGTATCATAGACCTTTTCAGGTTCTGGGATATGGTACATTAGCTTCAGGTCTTCAACTTTGAAGGAAAAAATCATCGTTACCTTGCTCATTACAAATGACTTGTCCCAAATGTTTATATTATCAATGATCCAGTTTACCATATCAGTATTAGGTAGGATTTTAAGTCGCACAATAACTTGATGCAAGAATGAATTAGCTACTTCTTCAATTGTAGCTTCTAAGGTATCGAGAGCATCCGTTGTTTCTTTTCTTTGAACTTTTTTAGGTTTTTCATCCTCAAGAAACTTGTACATGGATTCCCATGACGACGATCCACTTTCTGGTCCACATGAAGTATCTGTAAACAAAGGAAGCATATTTTTTCTCTCGTTTATAATGGGTGTAGGGTTTAGAAGGGCCATATGCTTCTTAGCTTTCTTAAGAGCTTTATCTACATCTCTGGAGAATTCTACTTATTTGGTCTTGCCTACAAATAAATGAGAAAAGATAAGTGGAAAGAGGGAACTTTTGATTTTAAAAATGCACAAGTTTCATAGCGATAGAAACATTTAAACAAATGAGACTTGACATGCTTGATAAGATATGAATTCAATGCCTCTTATAGTAAAATCATGATGGAGGTATGGGTGAAAAAATCATTAAGTTATGACATTGATGGTTGATATGGGTTAATGTGCCCATATAATCATTTCCGCATTAAAACCAGATATGTTGCGTCACAACCTTGCTCGTGTGTAAATCTTCATTTAATGCCGATCAACTTAAGTTTTTTTCGATTGCGATATTGCAATCGCAATATTGGTGAAAATAGATGGAATGTGAAGTGTTTGAGTTGGAAAAAGTGCAATGAGCCATTTGCGATGGACTATATCACATCAGTGAACATGGTAGGGGAAGAGTGATTATGTTTGTTGGAATGAAATGCAATGGAGTATATCGCATCGAGGAAATATGGAAGGTGACAATAAGACCGTCGGGTTTAAAATTGTGAAATGCGAAATGCAATTTGCGATGGCCTATGTGGCGGAAGTGGGTCCCACAGGTTATCCTTATAAAATTTTGCTTTAAAAATTCATTTTCACTTTACAAAAGTGTTTTCAGTTATACATATTATATTGCAATATGTTTTAAGTGACATTTTAGGATTCATATGTGCTTCAATGTGATATTGTGAAAGCGATAATGTGATCTTTCTCCATTTAAGTGCTTTTTAAGGCCAAATATTAATTTTTTATCCCTTTTATATTCCTATTTCTATCTAGTAAATCATTCGAAGGGTGTTATTTACATTAACTCTAAAAATTTAAAAAGGTCCCCATTATTTTCTAAGATAACTATTGCTAAAAATAATGAGGGTTGTTGCTTAGCACAACACCTTCGTAGCACTACAATGAACTTTGGCGTTGATGACATTGATTGCATATCGATGTGCAATGACCTAAATAAATATCTCAATAAAGTCTTTGTCTTTGTAGCTTAGCCTGTTCGATCCCGCTTTTTTTTAGTTTTTTAGTTTATTTTATTCTAAAAGCACTCTTTTCATAAAATTGTGAAGCTTTCATATATTTTTTTTAAATGAATTTTGGAAATTCCACATACAGTTAGCGTTTTCTATGTTATTAAGAAACAAATTCCAATAGGTGAGGTGTACGATCCATCGGTGCCTCTTGTGCAGCAAAAAGCTATTAATGCCTTTAACTACACTTTTCAGTCAGTGATTATGGGAAAAAGAAGGTAGAGAGGCCCACCTTATTTTTCATGCCTCACTGCCCAACTGGTCTCATTAACAATGTGCTGTTAGCAAACTAGATGCATAACAATTTGAATAAGAATATCATATTGTGCAAAATATTTAAGGGTTTCAAGAAAGATATTGATCAATGTCGGTATCTTCTTGCATTGAAAAAATTACCGGCCATTCTTCATAGTTACAATGTACGGCATGAAATTCCCTTTCCAAATCCAAAAACATGTGAACCATCACCTCGCTATCCATATGGTCTACATAGAGTGACATTTTCTAGAAAAAAAAGGGTAGTATTGTGATTTTTTTTTTCTTTTTATTTCAATGTTATCATTTGTGAAAGCTACCGATATGTGGGTGTTGGAGTTAATCTTACATTCCATATTTAAGAAGTTGGTTTATGATGGATTTATTCTCTCAACCTTTCTGTCTAATTTTCTAATTTTAGGAATAAGTTGGATCTGAAGTCTATTTAAAGAGTAATCTGAATGTGTCGGGTGTGTGGTGTGTTTACACATACATTTATTAGAATATATGTACTTAGTATTTTTCTGCTTAACTGTATGATTTTGCTTGCATTTCTAACAACCATTCATTTATTTCTGTATGCATGCCGACATCATTATCATACATGGAATTATGAAATTCCCTTTCCAAATCCAAAAACATGTGAACCATCACCTCGCTATCCATATGGTCTACATAGAGTGACATTTTCTAGAAAAAAAAGGGTAGTATTGTGATTTTTTTTTTCTTTTTATTTCAATGTTATCATTTGTGAAAGCTACCGATATAGCATTCATTTATTTCTATGTATGCATGCCATCATTATCATACATGGAATTATAACTTTCAGTGATATGTATCTCAAAAATTTTGCGTCCAGTGTTGCACTAAATTGGGCAGTGGTGTAGCTGTCCACGATAGACCGGTGAGAAGCAGTTCGTTATTTTTCGTCAATTGATATTTAAATAATAATGATGAAAATAAACTGGATGTCGATGAAACCAATTATCGGTTTACTGAAAGGAAACGAAACGGTGAAATGCTTGGGTGTTGTAAATTTACTTTTCAATCCATTTTTTGCATTCGTTTGGTGTAATTATCCGTTTAGTTCCAATATTCTTGGTAGTTAATTTGGTCCATTTTTTTTTAGCCAAACAACATTACAATTTACAATTCAGTCAACCAGCCACCTAAATATCTTTCACACTTTTAATCTAAGAAAGTCTTGTGCTCTATCAAACGAACATATGTCTGATATTTGAATCCTTTGCTACTTGTATAAAATTTTGACAGATATAAATTTAGGATTCAGTTGGAATATTAGTTAAATCTTACAATTCTAAATTCGGAAATGAAGTTCCCACTAGCTGTAGAAATGTTCTCAATGGAAAAAATGAAAATAACAACACCGCTAATAAAATATCAATATTTTTTTATAATTATCTATAAAACTTTACAATATTCATTGTTTTTTTATAAATCAATATGATATAATTTTACATTATTCATAGTTATTAGATTTAAAAAATAATAATAACATCTAAGTTTATTAGAGAAATATAGCTACCAACACATTTTTAATTTTCAAATACATTTTTATAATTTTCGAATGAAATCTAGCAGACATAACATTTTTATACTTTTGAAAAGAGATAAAAATTATTATAGAAATATTACCCACACTTTCTGAATACTTAGTCGGCTTCTTCATGGTAGGTAATTCCTTTTGATTAAAATAACTATAAAGTGGATTCTTTTTAATTTACAACAAACATGTAGGTTGAAAATTTTTCATCAAACAAATAAATGATAAGGAAAAAATAATTATGAGAGACTGATCGTTATTGCAATAATCATATAGAAATATATATTTGAAAATATTATTTATTATTTTTTGATAATTATTTTAATATATATTTGAAAATATTATTTATTATTTTTTGATAATTAGTTTAATATATATTTACAAATTTTATTTATTATTTTTTTATAACTATTTTAAAACTTGGTGAGAATTTATTGCCTTTTATTTTAATTTAAATGTTTTAGCCATATCATTATTCTTTTAATTGATATAAATTCTTGGTCAACTACTTTACTATCATCCACTACCATTCAAACAATGTTATACATGTTAGCACTTATGCAGATGGACAACAACATTATTATTAAAAAAAAAATATTTCCATATTTGTTTCCCCGTATATTAGGTATGTATTTCTAAAATTTACTCAATGACAAAAATATAATAGAAAATCAATATCATAAAATTATATTTCATCTTGAATTATTGTATTCATTAATATATATATATATATATATATATATATATGAAAATAAAATTTAGTTTAAAGCAAGATTAAAAAAACAAAATTTAATTAAAGAAATTCTCAATTCAATATCCTCCACATCCACTTTTCAAACCTACGAAGCCCCTAAATTACACTCTTATTTATTTTGACACGGAATATACAATTTGTTTTTTTTCCTGTATTTTAGGTATGTATTTTTTCTTGTCGTAAGCTCAGTAGGACTACATATTCATCATCATGTCTAAATACATCACTTCGATCGGCGCAGGGAATTGAACCAGTGACTTCACATCACGGAGTATCTTAACAGTGCACTCAATAATCGTCTATCAAAGACCCCATGGACATGTATTTTTAAAATTTACTCAATAAGAAAAATATAATAGAAAATAAAAATCATACAATTATATTTCATCTTAAATTATGATATTCATCATCATCTAATATTCATAAAAAAATAATTACAAAAACAAAATTTAATTTAAAGCAAGATTTAGAAAACAAAATTTAACTAAAAGCAATTCTCAATTTAAGAACCTTGACATCCATTTTTCAAACCTACGAAGCCCCTAAATGATACTCTTATTTATTCTGACGTAGATTATCGAGTTTGTAATTTGATAACTATTTCAATATATATTTGAAGATATAATTTATTATTTTTTTATAACTATTTCACAATTTGGTGAGAATTTATCGATTTTCATTTTAATTTAGATGTTTCATGCACATCATTCTTCTTTTAATTAAGATAAATTCTTTCTCAACTACTTTACAATCATCCACTAGAATGAAAATGGTGTTATATATGTTAACACTTATATGCAGATGGACTACAACTCTTATAATATATATATATATATATATATATATATATATATATATATATATATATATAGATATAATATATATATATATATATATATATATATATATATATATATATATATATATAGATATATATCCCTGTATTTTAGGTATGCAGTTTTAAAATTTACTCAATAATAAAAATATAATAGAAATTAAAAATCATAAAACTATATTTCATATTACATTATTATATTCATTATCATCTAATATTCATAAAAAATTAATTATGAAAATAAAATTTAGTTTAAAGAAACATCAAGAAAATATAATATAATTAAAATAAATTCTCAATTCATGATCCTCAACATCCACTTTTAAAAACTATGAAGCCCCTAAATGACACTCTTATTTATTTCGATGCAAAATATCCATTTTGGTAGATTTTAATCCCTGGGGTTCATATTCCTAGGGTAAAATATTATTCATAAGGTTTATAATATTAATCTTTGGGTTTAATATAAATTGATTGGGTTAATAATCATGGTCAACCATGGTCCAATTTCATATTGTTACAAATATTTTCTCAATATGAAAATCAACCAATGTCACATTGTGATAATGATTTTATGAATATGAAAATAAGGCAATGTCACATTTTGACTATGGATGTCTGAATATGAAAATCAACTTTGGTCAACCATGTTTCAACATCACATTGTGACAAACATTTTCTCAATATAAAAATAAACCCTCCTTAACCATAGTAAATCATGGTAAACAATGGTCAACAACCATCATGATGGACACATTGCGACAAGGATTGTCTCTTGGTCCAATGTCACATTGGGACAACCATGGTCATCCATGGTCAACCATGGTTCAATGTCATATTGTGACAAAGATTGTCTCATTATGAAAATCAACCATGGTCAACCATGGCCACCTATTGTCTAACATCGCATTAACATAAATGTTGTCTTGATATGAAAATCAATCATGGTCAACCATAGTCCACTGTTACATTGTGACAAAGATTGTGTCAGTATGAAAATCTATCGTGTTCAACCATGACCAACCATGTTTATTTTCAGGGTTTATAGTATTTATCTTAGCGTTTTTATGCCTTTGGATTATAATATTTATCCCTTTGGTTAGTATTATTCCCTTGGGTTTATAATCCCTTTGGTTTATCATCCCTTTAGTCTTTATTTTTAATCCCTTGGGTTTATTATTCACATAGGTTTATAATATTTATCTTAAGGTTTATATACCTTGGGTTTATAACAATAATCCCTTGGGATTAATATTATTCCCTTCAGTTTATAATATCTTGGAATTTAAGAATTAGTCCATTGGGTTTATAATATTAATCTCTTGGGTACAATGTTTTTCATGTGGTTTATAATATTAATATTTGGCTTATATAAATCCATTTGGTTTATAATTATTGTCAACCATGGTCCAACATCACATTGTCCAAATATTTTCTCAATATGAAAATCAACCAATGTTGCATTATGATAATGATTGTCTCAAAATGAAAATAAACCATGTTTGATCATCGCATTGTGACAAATATTGTCTCTATATGGAAATAAACCTTGGTCAACAATGGCTAATCATGGTCAACCATGGTCAATAACCATTGTCACATTGGGACAAATATTCTCTCTTGGTATAACGCCACATTATGACAACCATGGTCATCTACATTCAACCATGGTCGAATGTTGCATTGTGACGAAGATTGTCTCAATATGAAAATCAACCATGGTTGGTCATAGTCCAATGCCACATTGTGACAAAGATTATGTCAATTTCGAAATCAACCATGGTCAACCATGGTCAACTTTGGGTTTATGATATTTATCCATTGGTTTTAATAGTATACCTTATGGTTTATAATCCCTTGTGTTTTTATTTTTAATCCCTTGGGTTTATAATATTAATCTTATGTTTTATATGCATTGGGTTTATAATAATCTCTCGATCCAATGTCACATTGTGACAACCATCGTCATCTATGTTCAACCATGGTTGAAAGTTGGATTGTGACAAACACTATATCAATGTGAAAATAAATTATTTCCAACCATGGAAAACCATTTTCCAACATCGCATTGTGATAAATGTTGTCACAATATGAAAAATCAACCATGGCCAGCTTTATGTTAATGATATTTATATATTGTGTTTAATTTTATACCCTTGGGTTTATAATCCCTTGGCTTTTTAGTTTTCATCCCTTGGGTTTTTTATTCCGTTGGGTTTATATTATTATCTTAGGGTTTATATACATTAGGTTTATAATAATAATCTCTTGGATTTAATAATATTCCCTTGGGTTTATAATTCCTTGGGGTTTTAGAATTAAGTCCCTTAGCTTTATAATATCAATCCCTTGGGTTTATCAATATATAGGTTCATATTCCTAGTGTTTAATATTATTCATAAGGTTTGCAATATTAATCCCCTCGGTTTATAATATCAATCCCTTGTGTATAATCGTATTCATTGGGTTTATAATAATAATCTTTGAGTTTAATATAAATCCATTGGGTTTATAATCATGGTAAGCCATGGTCCAACACCACATTATGACAAAGATTTTTCCAATATGAAAATCAACCAATGTCGCATTGTGACAATGATTGTCTCAATATGAAAATGAACGATGGTAGACCATGTTCAAATATCACATTGTGACAAATATTGTCTCTCTATGTAAATTAATCCTAGTCAACCATGGTCAATAACCATGAACACATTGTGACAAAGATTATCTCTTGGTCCAACGTCACATTGTGACAATCATGGTCATCCATGGGCAACCATTGTGCAATGTCACATTCTGATAAAGATTGTCTCAATATGAAAATCAACCATGGCCAACCATTTTCCAACGTCACATTGTGACAGATGTTGTCTCAATATGAAAATCAACCATGGTCAACCATAGTCCAACACCGCATTATGAAAAATATTGTGTCAATATGAAAATCAATCATGGTTAACCATGATCAACCATGTTTATTTTATGTTTTAAATTATTTATCTGAAGGTTTATATACCTTGGGTTTATAATATTTATCTCTTTGGGTTTTTTATTTTAATCCCTTGGATTTATTATTCCCTTTTGTTTATAATATCAATCCCTTGAGTTTATTAATCTAAGGGTTCATATTCCCAGTGTATAATATTATTCATAGGGTGTATAATATTAAACCTAGGGTTTAATATAAATCCCTTGGGATTATAGTTTGAATTCCTTGGGTTTATAATATTTATCTTACATTTTATATACATTAGTTTATAATAAGCTCTTGGTCCAAAATTACATTGTGATAACCATGGTCATCTATGGCCAACCATCATCCAAAGTCGCATTGTGACAAAGACTGTCTCAATATGAAAATCAACTATGGTCAACCATGGCCGACCATTGTCAAAAATCGCATCGTGAAAAATGTTGTCTCAATATGAAAATCAACCATGGTCAACCATGGTAAATTTTAGGTTTATGATATTTATATATTGAGTTTAATATTATACCCTTGGGTTTTAGTTTTAATCCCTTGGGTTTGTTATTCCCTCCAGTTTATAATATTTATCTTAGGGTTTATATACATTGGGTTTATAATAATAATCACTTGGGTTTAATATTATTTTGTTGGGTTTGTAATTCCTTTGGGTTTTAGAATTAAGTCCCTTGGATTTTTAATATCAATCCCTTGTGTTTGTGAATCTAAGGGTTCATATTCCTAGGGTTTAATATTATTCATAAGGTTTACAATATTAATCCCTTGGTTTTATAATATCAATCCCTTTGGTATAATATTAATCATAGGGTTTTTAATATTAATATTTGAGTTTAAGATAAATCAATTGGGTTTAAAATCATGGTCAAGCATGGTCCAGCTTCATATTGTGACAAATATTTTCTCAATATAAAAATCATCCAATGTTGCATTGTGAAAATGGTTGTCTGAATATGAAAATCAACCATGGTCAACCATGTTCGAACATCACATTGTGACAAACATTGTCTCAATATGGAAACCAACCCTGGTCAGCCATGGTCAATTATCGTAATCCATGGTTAATAACCATCGCCACATTGCGACAAAGATTGTCTCTTATTCCAACGTCACATTGGGACAACCATGGCCATCTATGGTCAACCGTGGTCAAATGTCACATTAAGACAAATATTGTCTCAATACGAAAATCAACCATGGTGAACCATGGCCAACCATTTTCCAACATCGCATTATGACAAATATTGTCCCAATTTGAAAATCATGGTCAACCATATTCCAACGTTGCATTGTGACAAAGATTGTCTGAATATGAAAATTTAACATAGTGAGCCATGGTAAACCATGTTTATTTTAAGGGTTTATAATGTTTATGTAAGGTTATATATACCCTGAGTTTATAATATTTATCCCTTGGGTTAATATTATTCCCTTGGGTTTATCAATTTAAGGGTTCATATTCCTAGGATATAGTATTATTCATAAGGTTATAATATTAATCCTAGGGTTTAAAATCTCTTGGGTTCATAATCATAGCGTTTAATATAAATTATTTGGGTTTATAATATTTATCCCTTTGTTTTAATATCATTTCCTTGGGTTTATTATCCCCTTGGGTTTATAATATCAATCCCTTCGGTATAATATTCTTCATATGGTTCATAATATTAATCTTTGGCTTTAATATAAATTTGTTGGGTTCATAATCATGGTCAACCATGGTCCATCGTCACATTGTCACAAAGATTTTCTCAATATGAAAATCAACCAATGTCGCATTGTGATAATGATTGTCTCAATATGAAAATCAGCCATGGTCAACCATGTTTGAACATTGCATTCTGACAAATATTGTCTGTATATGAAAATCGACCATGATATCACATTTAAAATAATATGATTTACTAATAAAGATATAATATTATAGATTAAGATTGGGTTTAGTATTAGAATTTATAAACCCAATATTATAAACTCTAACCTATAAAAATTATATTATAAATCTTTTATATTACACACCCAGTATTATAAACTCAGTATTCAAAATCTTAATATTATACCAAACCAATAACCTATTTTAATAATATTAATATTATGAAATAATGTGGGGGAAAACATTTATTTTGGAAAGAGTCAAACGTATAAAAAAAAATTAGAAAAACAAATATTATTTAATATTAAAAAATAATATTCAAAAGTTATAATAACATTAAATTAAAAAAAAAATATTATATATTAAATAATTAAATAATATTATAGCTGAAAATAAAGAAATAGTTTTAAGATTATTAAATAATATTATTAATCATCTATCAAAAAAATATTTTAATTACAAATCAAAAACACATCCAACAATACATTAATGATGTGTACTTATCCTTTATTATATGGATATTTTATTTATGTACCAAAATAATAATCAACTAATCAGATAAAACTATAAAAGGTAACAAATGCCAAAATAATAGGCAACTAATCAGATAAAGTTCTATCCATCTGCTATAATTGAGAAAGAAAATTTGCAGCCAATCACAATCCCAACCAAATCCCACACACGAAGCTATAAAAGGGTAGCATATACCTTATATGTTTGAAGCTTCCCGCAAAATCTAATTACTCAAATTTCGTTCCAAACCATATCCATCTCCTATAATTCATAAAGAAAACTTTCAACCAATCACAATCCCAATCCCAATCAAATCCCACACACGTAGCTATAAAAAGGGTAGCACCTGATAATTCCATACACCTTGTATGTTCCATACACCTTATATGTTTGAAGCTTCCCATCTAATTACTCAAATTTCGTTCCAAACCATATCCATCTCCTATAATTGAGAAAGAAAACTGTCAACCAATCACAATCACAATCACAATCCCAATCAAATCCCACACACGAAGCTATAAAAGGGTAGCACCTGATAATTCAATACACCTTATATGTTTGAAGCTTCCCGCGCCATCTAATTACTCAAATTTCGTTCGAAACCATGTCTAACGAAGAAGCTGATGTAGTTGGTGCCAGTGTAAGCAATCTCAACATCCACGCAGAGCGACGGTAATCACAACAGAAGAAACGCTTGATCTTTTTGCAATCTGTCTGTTTGAGAATTCTCTGAAATTATGATCTGATCTGTTTTGTAAGAAAAATATGAAAATGTAAATTTATTTTCTGTGTTGTAGAATTATATGTTTAAAGTATAACATAAACTATAAATTACATGGGAGTAGCCCATGATTTTGATGTCTGGTTTTTATAAGATTATTGAAAACGTTTTGGTTCTCTTTCAATCGGCATGGAAAGTTAGATCTGTGAAAATGAACGAGAATCCAGTAAAAAAATTATTTTGTGGGAAGGATTTGACCAGTATAGCTGGATGGAAAGAGTGTGGGGACAACAGCACAACTGGAACCTACAATGATGATATTCAGCAAAGAGACAATTCCGGGAAGTGCAGATTAACGGTTTGTTTGTTCTATATTTCTATACCTAATAAGAATCTTAAGAATGTTACCTGTTTTTGGTATTTTGTTTGTGGGAAAATATGATAAAGTTAAGACATCTCTAAATTGATGGCTGATTTCCGGAATATTCGGCAATCAAACGAACATGGGTATGGAATTATTTGACCACTTCATGTCCGTCTGATAACACTATTGAAGTTTTAAAGTTCTAGGTACAATAATATTACGTGTGTTAATAATATTATTGATCTGGTTACCCAAAATAGTTGCCTTGTGATCAGCAATAGCTTATTTATATTTAAGCTTCGCAATATTACATCTTTATTATTTTCAATATATATCATTTTAATTTGAATAGCGAATTGAAAAAATGATCTCACATGAAAAAAATTATTAATAAAACATCCAATTACAATTTATTTATCTAAAATATTGTAAACATTTTAATGAGGCTCTTAATTATAATGATAATCATCATCTTATTTTAACAGTTTTAATGAAAAAGTTTGAAATTTTTCAAATTATTATGAGTTACAACAAAAACAAAAACTCTGAGACGTTATCATCTGTGTATAAGAAGCTGATACAACTAATATTATTATAATCATATTCAAACACCTGCTCTTTCTAACCATCTATGTATAAATATTTATTAGAGAAAAAAATAAAAACTCGGACCAATGATCTTTGAATGCAGATTGGAGGGCAAGGTCGCATTAATAACGGGCGGAGCATCTGGAATCGGAGAAGCCAGTGTTCGGCTCTTCACAAAGCACGGAGCCAAAGTCATAATCGCAGACGTTGCCGACGCCGCTGGGAAAACGTTGGCCGAATCCCTTTCTCCTCCAGCAATTTTCGTGCACGCCGATGTGACCAATGAGAAAGAGGTCGCCGCAGCTGTGGATTTGGCCGTAGAGAAGTACGGTCATCTGGATATCATCTTTAACAATGCAGGAATACTAGTTCCAGGTAAAAGCGTAGCAGAGTATGACCTGCAGCAATTCGATCGAGTGATAAAGGTAAACGTGGGAGGAGTAATGGCGGGCATGAAGCACGCGGCCCGCGTGATGATACCACGGAAGAAGGGCACCATAATCAACACTGCGAGCATTACAAGTGTTATAGGAGGCCTTTGTCCATACTCCTACACCACCTCCAAGCATGCAGTAATAGGGCTGACGAGGAACGGTGCAGCCGAGCTGGGCCAATACGGGATCCGAGTCAACGCTGTGTCTCCTTATGGACTGCCCACGGATCTTACAATTGGGTATTTCAAGAAGGAAGGCGATCCCTCCGCATTTTCTAAAGAAGTGGATGAGCCGGCTGTGGCCGACTTCTGCAGCAGAGTTGCCAACTTAGAGGGAACGGTTCTTTCAGCGCAGGATGTTGCAGAGGCAGCTCTGTACTTGGCGAGCGATGAGTCTAAATATGTGAGCGGCCATAACCTTGTTGTGGACGGAGGAATCAGTGTTGTTAATCACTCATGGGGAACCTACCGATGATAACTGAATGATAATATTTGTTAATGAAATTAGGTCAGAGTTGAGTCATAGTCCTACTATATAAATAATGTCGGTTCACCGCTGCTTCATTTGTTGTTTTTTTATTCCCTTGAAATCGTTGGGGCTTCTGAATACCGTAGCCCTACGACATAAATAATTGCGGTTCACCACTCCATAACCCTACTATATATATAGTTGCGGTTCACCGCTGGTTCATTTCATGGTTTTGGTAAATGGCTAGGGTAGCTTCCATTGTCTTTCCTGCGTTTAACTTGTAACACGTCCTTTTGGAATTACTTGTTAATATTTATATATGAGCGTAACTGGCTTGTCTTCCATTTCTTAAAATCTTTTGTTTAGTTGTTGTAGTAACATGCCTACTCTAATCTTGATATTCAACAAAGTGCGATAATGTTTAATTCGATTTTATTGTGCTATATAGTTCGATTTTATTTTAAAGCAATGATAAATTTCTTACTGGTTATGGCATGAGATTCTATTATTATTATTATTATTATTTTTCATTGTTGCACTGTTTTTTTTGTCTCAATAAATTTTTATTTTTGTCACTGCTGCACTGTGTTTTACATTTTAGAAATGATAATTAGAATTTGTCCAAACCATTTTTTGTTATACTGTATTTTTTTAATATTCAACAAGGTGCTATAATATTTTGTTAGATTTTATTAAGTAATGAGAATTTTCTTAACTGGTGGTCACGGTATGAGAATTAAAGAAATTTATTTTTTATTTTTTTCGTCCTTTATTATATTATTCTATTTTTTAAAATTTAAATTAGAATTTGGGGAAACAATTTTTTTATTATATTGTATTTTTTTATTGTTCCAAATTTATTTTTAAATAGATAAATGAATTTAGTGCTTTGAAAAAGTATCAAATATTCTAATTTGCAGAGTTAATAAATCAAATTTATAAATTTGAGAAAAAAAATAAAACCAAAACATAAAACAAATAAATTACTACTTTTATTTTATATTCTAACTTATTATCACACTTCATACTTTTAAAATTATCAAAAATCTTAAATTTATTATATTTTTATTAAAAATTAAATTAGCTTGTAATAATTAAAAAATCAACCCATTTATATTATTTACTTGATATTATAATCAAATAACAAAAATATAATTTAAATGTTTCCCCATACATACATACATACATACATACATACACACACACACACACACACACATATATATATATATATATATATTATTTTCCATATTCCTTCAATGATCATTAAATAAACTTTCATTATAATATAAAGTAATTTTTTGTAAAGTAATAATAAGTTACAAAACTAGAACTATTGTGGCTTTTGTAACATATTAACTTAAACTTCTTGATATAACCTTGCATCAATTCCATGATACTTTTGAGTTCATTAATCATATAAAAATGCTCTAATATTTAGTTAGATTATTATTATTATTATTATTATTATTATTATTAGTAGTAGTAGTAGTAGTATTGCACTTTTTTTAGATTTTGGTCATGGTATGAGATTCAATAGTTTTTTAATTTTTGTCACTGTTTTTTCCTAGCTTTGGTCATGGTATGAGAATTAAAAAAAATTATTTTTCATTTTCTTGGGTCATTTTTTGTAACATCTAGAACTTTCCTAGTAAAAAAAAAAAAAAATTAACTTACTCCCAATTAGTTAAATGTATATAAGTATATATTTATTAATCTTGGATTGATCTTAGATTTAGATTAATATATTCAACTTTTGAGAGTAAAACTTATTTACTAAGGTATACCCATAATCTTAATGAAATTCCTTTAGTTGGAAAACTTGATTGCTAAGTTTCCAACATATCTTATACAATAGACATTAATACATTAGTTCATGTAATTTATAATTTGTGTATAACCCATAAAGTAAACCTTTGTTACTACGTAGGTTTGGGTATTCAATGCAAATTTACTTACCATATGTTATTTCATAAAATCCGATACATGAATCTCACCATAATCTCCTCGACGGAGGGTTAGCTAGCGTGGCAGAGATATTTAATATCGTTGTATTGGCATTTACACCACTTGACAGCTAACGGGATTATCTACAGATTTGCCTCAAGGTTTTCTATGGTACCTCTTCAATCTTCACCGTCGATCAGGTTCTGAATCAACAGTTATGCTTCTGGTGGGAATGCCCGAGTTAATGTCATCAACCCTAATTCATCTTCCAAGTCCAGTTCTCGACTTCTTACTGTTTTTATTTTTTATTTCTTTCTCTGTTCTTGTAACTTCCGCACCTACGAAGTAGACGCTCATGGTTTGTGACCAATCCTTAGCTCTCAAGATCATGTTGAATTCTACAGTCATATATATATCGACATTGGGTCTGTATCCTCGTCCGAAGATTAATCCTCAGCTCACAGTTGCCTCAGGGGAAAGAGGCTCCGAGAAGAACCCATTCCACCATATTCTGCCATGGCGACCTTTCCACGAAGTTGCTCTACTCAAATAGCAAACAATCAGGTAAAGGAGAAAATTTCTTATTTTTCCAGGTTTGGGTTTTTTTTTCTTTAAGCATTATAATGTTCTTGCTGTAAGGACTGCTTTGTAGCATATCATAAGGTTTAATTTCTTTATTTCTGCTTAATATAGAAATGGAAATTTCTATCTATCATATTCTCAACTACATACATACTTTTCCAGTTTTCAATTTAATTGCTTTACCTAGCAATTCTTATTTCAACAATACCTGTGTTCTATTTTCAAAAGTTCTATTGAGGGCAAAATATGAAAATTTATTGCATAGAATTTGATTTTCCTTTCACTGCTACTTTCTACACTGAGCTTTAAATATTTTTTTTTGAGAATTCTGTTAACAACATTAGTAACATGGTGTTCGGACCACCTTCTAATAGAGTTTGTGTATAGCATATAGAGACTATAAAGAACTATGTGTCTTGGGTTTGCCCAGAACCTAATACCAACAGTTCTCCTTTCTATCTTTATAATATTTCTCTGTATTTAACACATTTTTTTCTTTATAGTAATTATCAGAACCATATATATTACTGTAAGACTACTTTCCTTTCTTAACTTTCCACTATTCTCCATGGAAAACTAATCTACAATTTGGCAAAAATTTTAAGCAAGAAATCATCTTTGTTAGCCAACTATTTCGCCAAATTTATAAACAAGAATTATCACAATACAGTCTGCAACTCATTCTGGTTCCAGAGGGATAACTTCTATATCATTATAACACTACAGTGATGAAATACTTAATCACAGAAATTATAGATAACTCATTTGTACTTATTTGAGTCTCACTACTTTAAGCTGTGGTCCTCCCAACCATCAAGAGAGGCAATTACGTCCTCTTCTTGCCTCCGAGCTCCAAATCTGGATGGTACAGGTTAACAGTGGATTTATTTTCGGATGTGACCTTAAGACAACCAGTACAGTTAGTACCAAAAAATTAGTTTCAGGATCTATGAGTGATCTTTCCACTGGTTTCTACCAACTCTGGAAAACCCGCTTTCCTTTCTCCAAAAACTAGAACAGAACCCCCACTCCTCACTGGGATAAACCTTTTATCCTCAGAGGAGAAGGTAACTATTTCCAACTAACCCCAACCACCTGTAGTTCTTGGAAGACATGTTAGCATCAACTTTTTAGTTTTTTTTTTTTTTTAATCCAGTTATTTTTCCATAATAATTCCATTATTAAAAATAAAAAACATAAATTGTCTCAGCTCTTCCTTTAACAATTAAATACAAATCACTTAACTAGTTACCCAACTATTTAGTAGTAAATGTAGCTGTCACAACTTTCCTCGCTCGAAATAACACCTTCCTCGATATTTTCCTCTAGCTCTGAAAAAAGCTCTGGGTAGGCTTCCCGCACGAATCTTTCATCCTCCCAAGTTGCCTCATCCAGGCCGAAGTGATTCCATTTCACTTTAACCTAGGTGATAACTCACTTCTGAAACATGGTTTCCCTTCGGTCAAGCACGTGTTGTGGCTCGACTAGGAACTCTTTGTCTGGCTCTACCTACAACAATAAAAAATTTCTTGTCAATTTCTCACAAAGAAAATCATATTGCAAGTTAGGATGTGTATTTCTATCCTACCTCTATATGTTTCCAATGAATTACATGCTTTTAATCATGCACGTGACGCTTCAATAGGGACACATGAAATACATTATGAACTCAAATGTGGTTGGGTAAGGCCAGCCGATAGGCCACAGGTCCTATCCTTTCCAAAATTTGGAAAGGTCCACAGAACCTAGGGGCCAATTTGGCACAAGAGTTCCACCGTAAGGTGCTCCTCTTGGGTTTGATCCTCACGTACACATGGTATCCCACTTCAAATTCCCCATAAGACCTATTTTTATCCACATAGATCTTCTACTGATCTTGTGCAGCCTTCAGAATTTGTCTTATCCTTTTAACTTCTAATTCCATTTCAGCAAGCATCTCGGGTGCCAACATTAATTTTGTCTCGGGACTACTCCAATTTATGGGTGTGCGACACTGCCTCCCATACAAGGCCTCAAAAGGACTCATTTTCAAGGATTCTTGATAACCATTGTTGTAAGTAAATTTGACTAGGTGCAGATAGTCTTCCCATTTAGTTGTCTGCTGCATTACATACATGCACAACATGTCTTCCAATACTTGGTTTACTCGCTCTGTTTTTCCATCAGACTAGGGATGATAAGCTGTGCTAAATTTTATCTGAGTTCCCAGTCCTGTAAACAATGTTATCCAAAAGGAAAAAGTAAGCTTAACATCTCGGTCTGAGATAACTGTCTTCAGAATTCCATGTAGTCTGAAAAATATCCTTCATGAATATGTCAACTATCTGTACAGTCTTGTAAGTGGATCCACCACCACCATGATTGAATCATTTTTCCTTTTCGTTCGCTGTAAGCCTATAATAAAGTCCAAAGATATGACCTCCCACTTCCATTCAAGTATTGCTATGCGTTTCAACAATCCTACGGGATGTTGATGCTCCACCTTCACTTGTTGACACTCCAAACATTACTTAAATATTCAGCAATGTTTTTACGCATACCAGGCAAAAAGTATCCCTTTCTTATTGAAGTAAACATTTTCTGATATCCTGGATGACCTGCATAATTTCTACGATGGTATTCATTCATTATCAACTCTTTCAGATCCATATGGTTAGGCACATATACTTAACCTCGAAAAGTTAACATCTGATTTCCATTTATTCCATACTCAAATGTACGTCCTTGCTTTTTTATTTCCTCCATCTGTTGCCATAAAAATTGGTATTCTAGATCATTTTGTGCTTCTTCCTTCACTTGTTCCAAAAATTTATTTTATAGCTGATTATAGTACAACTCATATATACCATATAGTTTTATGCTTAAAGCATCAGCTACCTGGTTTTCTTTTCCCTTCATGTGTTGAATATCCATATCAAACTCACTTAGGAAGGCATTCCATCTTGCTTGTATTGAGTTTAAATCTGGTTGCTTGGAGTAACTAGTCAAGCTGCTATGATCTGTTTTTAACACAAATTTCTTGCCCAGCAAGCAGTGCCTCCATACCTAGAGCAGATGTACTACTGTTTTTAATTCTAGATCATACACTGCATACCTTTGTTCATGATCCTTCAAATTTTTGGATTCATATGCCACCACTTTGCCTTCTTGAGATAGGACTGCCCCAACGCCCTCTTTACTTGTGTTGGTACAAACTTCAAATTCTTTGCTTGGGTCAACCACCGTTAACATAGGGGAAATAGTCAAAAGTTTTTTCATCTTTTCAAAACTGTTCTGACATTCGATAGTTCACCCGAAAACTTTTCCTTTCCTCTGCAAGGAAGTGACAGGAAAAGCAATTCTGGAAAAACCTTAAATAAATCTTTGATAATACCTAGCTAATCCTATAAAGGATCTAATATCTACCACATTTTGGGGTACTCGACATTCCATGATTGTTTTTAT
This sequence comes from Pinus albicaulis, assembly GCA_034641835.2. NCBI lineage: Eukaryota > Viridiplantae > Streptophyta > Pinopsida > Pinales > Pinaceae > Pinus > Pinus albicaulis. Next base: position 257,855,023 of record CM076582.1, read on the forward strand.
CTTCTCTAGATCAACAAAAATTCCCTGTGCTGAAATAACATGGCCTAAATATTCGATTTCTATTTTGAAGAAATCACACTTGCTGAACTTAGCGTACAACTGGTGTTTTCTTAGCATTTCCAGCACGATCCTCGAATGCTCCTTATGTTCTTCCTGGTTTTTTTAATAGATCAAAATGTCATCTACAAATATAAGTACAAAATTATCCAGGACAGGATGGAAGACTCCATGCATTAGCCTCATAAAGTTTGTTGGTGTGTTTGTTAACCGAAAGGGTAACAATAAAAATTCATAGAGTCCATAATTCGTACAGAATGTTGTCATGAAAATGTCTTCATCCTTGATTCGAATCTGGTGATACCCAGATCTCAAATCTATCTTGGAAAACACTGTGGCCCCTTTTACTTGATCAAATAGATCATCAACCCTTGGTAAAAGGTATTTGTTCTTGATTGTTAATTTTTTGAGCTGCCTATAATCCATGCACATTCGCATGGTCCCATCTTTCTTTCTCATGAATAGTACTGGTGCTCCCCAAGGGGACACAATTGGGCGAATGTAACCCTTATCCAATAGTTCATGTAACTACATCTTCAGCTCTATTAATTATAGCACACTCATTCTATAAGGAGCCCTTAACACGGGAGAAGCCCCAGGCATTAACTCTATGGTAAAGTCAATGTCTCTCCTTGGTGGTAATCCAGGAATATTTTCTGGAAAAACATCTAGGAATTCTTGCACCACAGGTATGTTTTCCATCATAGGCGACTTTTCCTTAGAATCTGCATACCCCACTTTGATAGCATATAACTGGCATCCCTTCCTTGTACATTTATTCATTTGGGATGTTGTAATTGAGCGTAACTGTAATGGTTTCTTTATTCCCTGAATCTCTTTACATGTTTCATCATGCTTTCTGTAATAAATTATCTTTTCCTTACAGCCCACTAAGGTCCAATGATTTTCTAGCCAATCCATGCCTAAAAAAACATCATAGGACCCTAATGGCAGACTGTTTAGATCGACTTGTAACTTCTATTCTAAAATTTCCAAGATACTGTTTGGAATTTTGGCAGTTACCTTTAATTTTGCTCCAGTGTCTAACTGTACCAGCTGTGAACTTTTAAATTTTTTTTCTTTCAATTTACACAATTCCACTATTCTGGGACTAACATAGCTCAAACTTTCACATGGGTCTGCCAAAATAGAAACAAATTGAGTTCGTATTTTACCTTCCATCTCAATCATTGTTGGTTGATAATCCACCTGTCGATCCTCCAATGCCGCGTTGATATGAGGAATATTTCGCGCCACTTCGCCTACCGTAGAAGCTTTCTACATTTTTGCAATGGTTTCGTTTCTTGTTCCTTGGCGACAATTTTTATAGTAGTGTGCTTCACCACACCCCCAACACTATAAAGGTGGCTTAGTCACCTGTCCTTGCTTAGGCTTGTTGGATGCCTCTGTGGGTTTTTCTTCTATTGGCGATTTTGTCCTTTCATGATTTCTACCAAATTGTTTGCTCACAAAGTTATGTGAAGAATTCTTAAAGTTATTTCTTTTGGTGCCTTTAAAATTTGAATGACGTTTATGTCCTTTCTTTGGCTTCCATCCTTTTCCAACCTCCCCTTTTTCCTTGGATTGCTGATAGCACATTCGTGCTTTTCGAATGGCTTCATCCATGGTTTGGGGGTTTACAAATTCTATTCGCTCCTTCATGTGGGTTGGCAGACTGCTCAAAAATCTCTACACTTTAGCCTTTTCCTCTTGAAGATATGGAACATATCTTAACAAAGAGGTAAACTTAGTGATATATTGATCCATAGTCATCTGTCCCAGCCTTATGTCATGAAAATCCTTATCTTTTTCATCATAAAATAATTCTATTAAATACTTGTCCTTAAATTATTGCCGAAATGATTCCGAGGTAACATCTTCTTCCTCTATGCTATGAACATTCTCCACTTCTTCCCACCACAAAGTGGCTTTCTTCCTTAACTGATATATGGCTAATCTGGCCTTCAGATTGCTACTGTACTTGTGCACTTAAAAGTACTTATTCATGTTTATTAACCATGCTTCAGCCACTTCTTCAGCTTCACCATCAAACGTTGGTGGTTTTATCTTTTGAAACTCCCCCTCCAGTTCTACTTTCTTCTTTTTAACTTCTTGCTGATCTGACACATTGCCAAGTTCTGCTTCATTGTAATTTTTGTTCTTGCTTTGCTGGGATGAGCTTCTTTCCACTTTGTCCATAGTTTTATTTCTCTTTTTCTTCTCTTCTTCATCTTGCATGCCTCTGTCAGTACTTGGATGTCCCACTTCCTAGTTTTTTTTATCTAACAGGCTTTTTAATATCTTCTCCTGATCTTGCAGTAGTCGTTATTATCTTTTCGAACACACACCATTTCCTACTGTAATTGACCGTATTCAATAGGAAACTGGTTTGGCGTTGTTTTTCTTCCACAAACCTACTATTTTGTCAGTGTTATTCGACACTTAACTGAACCAACATTTCTGGGTTCATCACTAGTGGATCTTGGGGTTCCCCAATGTCTTAGGGGGTTTGTTGTGTATTTCCCCTTCTCATATTATTTCCTGCTAAACTCTATGCAACAATAAACATATATCTTTACCGTTACTTGACCCTTAGTTTCCCAGCATAGGAATTCTGCTCTGATACCACTTGTAACATCTACAACATTCCTAGTTAAGAAAAAAAAAAATAAACTTACTCTCAATTAGCTAAATGTATATAAGTATATATTTTTTAATCTCAAACTGATCTTAGATTTAGATTAATATATTTAACTTCTGAGAGTAAAACTTATTTCCTAAGGTAGAATGAAAAGCCTCATACATACATCGAAAAACTGATACCCATAATCTTAATTAAATTCCTTTAGCTGGCAAACTTGATTGCTAAGTTTCCAACATATCTTATACAACAGACTTCAATACATTAGCTCATGTAATTTATAATTTGTGTATAACCCACAAAGTAAACCTTTGTTAATATGCAAGCTTGGGTAGTCAATGAAAATTTACTTACCATACGTTATTTCATAAAATCCGATACATGAATCTCACTGTAATTTCCTCGGCAGAGGGTTAGCTGGAATGGCAGAGATATTTAATATCGTTGTACTATCATTTACACCACTTGACAGCTGACGAGATTATCTGTGGATTTTCCTCACGGTTTTCTATGGTACCTCTTTGATCTTCACCATCGATCAGGTTCCGAATCAACAATTATGCTTCTGGCGGGAATCCCTGAGTTAAATCCACCAACCCTAACTCATCTTCCAAGTCTAGTTCTCGATTTCTTACTATTTTTGTTTTTTATTTCTTTCTTTGTTCCTGTAAATTCTGCACCTTTGAAGTAGACACTCATGGTTTGTGACCAATCCTTGGCTCTCAGGATCATGTCGAATTCTACATTCATATATATATCGACATTGGGTATGCATCCTCGTCCGAAGATTAAGCCTCAGCTCATAGTCGCCTTAGGGGAAAAAGGTTCCAATAAGAACACATTCCACCATATTTTTCCATGGCGACCTTTCCACGAAATTGCTTTACTCAATCAACAAACAATCAGGTAAAGGAAAAAATTTCTTATTTGTCCAGGTTTGTTTTTATTTTTTATTTTTTTATTTAAGCGTTATTATGATTTTGCTGTAAGGAATCCTTTGTAGTGTGTCATGAGGTTTAATTTCTTTACTTCTGTTTCCTTCCTTGTTTTTTGTTGCAGGTTGGCACACGAGTTATTCCTACCTTCTTCAGGTAGAAACTCTCTTTTCCATACCAGATTTTCCTATTTCTTTGCTCATTATTTTAGTCGAAACTTAATTTATGAGTTGCTACTTCTAAATCTTTTTTCATTTGATGCATCTCATTTTTTTTTGGTAGGTTAGTATCTTCAACCTAGCTGTTTTGACACCTGAACCTTTACTTGACGTTCCCGCCAAGTCTCTGTTTCCCTCTGGCTAATACACTAGCTCTTTCTCCAGGTATCTAGACGAACATATGCTTCTTCTTCTCATTCTCTGTTCTGAGCAAAGTACTAGAATTAGTTTTACTATTCTACTTCGGAGAGCAATCTCCCCTTTAGGTTGAGTTTTTAGAACAAGATTATGTAATAAATTTACATGGACTCTAGCTCTCCATATTTGAACTTGGGGTTTTATTTTGAGAGCTATTGTTTCATGCTCGTCACTCAATCGGTTTTGTGGAACCTCTCCGAGGGTTTAAGTGTGTGTATATATAATCCTTTAATATTTAATATGACATTTTCCTAGTTATGCTTGTATTCAATGGCTCTTATTTGCTTGTTATTTAAGCACATAATAGTGCAGTAGAGACTTACGAATTCTGTTAAGGAACTTGTTCTATTACTTTGCTTTACTGAATTTTCTTTCCCGTTCACCTATATTCTATTTTCGCTCATATTTGATATTATATAAATCAGTTATAAAAGAGATTATATGTTTATACTGTCAGTGCAAGTTAAACTACTTCCATTTATTTCCTTCAGAGTTTATTTTGTAATATAGAAATGGGAATTTCTGTCTATCATATTCTCAACTATGTACATACTTTTCCTGTTTTCAATTTAATTGCTTTACCTATAAATTCTTATTTCAACAATACCTGTGTTCTATTTTTAAAGGTTCTATTGAGAGAAAAATATGAAAATTTATTGCATAGCATTTGATTTTCCTTTCACTGTTATTTTCTACACTGAGGTTTAAATATTTTGTTTTGAGAATTCTATTAATAGCGCTAGTAACATGGTGTTCGGACCACCTTCTAATAGATTTCGTGTATAGCATTTAGAGATTATAAAGAACGATATGTCTTGGGTTTGCCCAGAACCGAAGACCAACAATTCTCCTTTCTATCTTTATAATATTTCTCTGTATTTAATACATTATTTTTCTTTATATTAATTATCAGAACCATATATATTACTATAAGACTACTTTCCTTTCTTAACTTTCCACTATTCTCCATGGAAAACTAATTTACAATTTGGTAGAATTTGTAGGCAAGAAATCATCTTTATTAACCGACTATTTCACCGAATTTATAAACAAGAATTATCACAATACAGTCTACAACTCATTCTTGTTCCAGAGGGATAACTTCTATATCATTATAGCACTACAATGATGAAATACTTAATGACATAAATTATAGATAACTCATTTGTACTTATCTAAGTCACACAGTTTTAAGCTGTGGTCCTCCCAACCATCAAGAGAGGCAATTACGTCCTCTTCTTGCCCCCGAGCTCTAGATGTGGATGGCATGGGTTAACAAGGGATTTCTTTTCTACTATGACTTCAGGACAACCAGTCCAGTAAGTTTAGAAAATTAGTTTCAGGACCTTTGAGTGATCTTCCACTAGTTTCTACCAGCTCTGGAAAACCCTCTTTCCTTTCTCCAAAAACTAGAATAGAACCCCTACTCCTCACTGGGATAAACCTTTTATCCTCAGAGGAACAGGTAACTGTTTCCAACTGTCCCAACCACTTCCAATTCTCAGAAGACATTTTACCATGAGCTTTTAACATATTTTTTTTATCCAATTGATTTTCCATAATAATTCCATTATTAAAAATAAATAACATAAATTGTCTTAGCTCTTCCTTTAACAATTAAATACAAATCACTTAACTAGTTACCCAACTAGTTAGCAGTAAATGTAGCTATCTCATTTTTGTATTATTTTATATTCTAAAAGTTTTAATTAGAAATTGTGGAAATAATTTTTTTCTCTTATATTCATTTTTATATGGCTTAAAATTTATTTTAAAATAGATAAATGGATTTAGTGATTTGAAAAATGTTTAAATATATCAATTTGTAGAGAAAATAATCAAATTAATAATTTGAAAAAATTCTTATTAGATTTGAAAAAAAAATTAACCAAAAAACTATAATAGAAAAAAAAACAAAATGTAAAACAAACAAACTACTACTTTTATTTTATATTCTAGCTTATTTTCACACTTTATATTTTTAAAATTATCAAAATAACTCTTTACCATCTTAAATTTATTTTATTTTTTATTAAAAATTAAATTAGCTTTGTAATAATTAAAAAATTAACCAGACAAAAATATAAGCTATATATATATATATATGGGAAACATTTAGCTTATATTTTTGTCTGGTTAATTTTTTAATTATTACAAAGCTAATTTAATTTTTAATAAAAAATAAAATAAATTTAAGATGGTAAAGAGTTATTTTGATAATTTTAAAAATATAAAGTGTGAAAATAAGCTAGAATATAAAATAAAAGTAGTAGTTGGTTTGTTTTACATTTTGTTTTTTTTTCTATTATAGTTTTTTGGTTAATTTTTTTTTCAAATCTAATAAGAATTTTTTCAAATTATTAATTTGATTATTTTCTCTACAAATTGATATATTTAAACATTTTTCAAATCACTAAATCCATTTATCTATTTAAAAATAAATTTTAAGCCATATAAAAATGAATATAAGAGAAAAAAAATATTTCCACAATTTCTTATATATATCACTAAAATGTAAGGAGTTAGTATTTATTTTAGTGGATTTACCAACGTGTAACATTTTGAATTACTTTCCATATTCCTTCAATTACCAATATACAAATCTTCATTGTAACATAAAGTAATTTTTTGTAAATGAATAATAAGTGACAAAAGTATTAACTGTGACCCTCGTAACATATTAACTTGAACTTCTTGATGTAACCTTGCATCAACTCCATGATCCTTTTAACTGAGTTATTTAATCCCATACTTCATAATATAAATGTCACATCATGCTAGGAATCAACATCATAAAAATGACACATAAGGAAACCATGTCATTAGGCACCTATAAGGTGAAAACGAGCAAATGTTTAATTTTATTATTAAATTCTCATGAGGGTGTTCACCCCTCACTCTATAGATTGTAAGGGAGTTTATCCCTTTTCTATTATCATAAAATCTTACATAGAAATATTATCTTAAAAACACCATGTCTAGCTAGAAGCTATTACAATATTCATGATATCATTTACTCACAAATCCTCAAAATGATTGTTCCGATTAGTAGATCATCTTGTAGTTGACATTCCTCAATATGCATGGATCATTATTTCTTTACCTGCCACAATGTTAAACATAAAATATCCTTTGCATAAGTCATCATTATTCCCCACCACTTTTGTCGCTAACAAACTTTGATATCATGATTAGATAAAGTATTAGTTAATGAGTAATCAACAATTTTTAGTCATGCCTCAACATCTATTCATTTGCATACATGAAATGTAAACAAATTATAGTCATATGCTTCCTTTAGAAATCACTACGCATGCATTAATCATAAGCATATAGCTATTAAATAATGTCTATAAATAAATATGACATTAACCAATATTATCCTTGCACAAGCACACATTCCTTTCAAAGAGGAAAACCACTACAACTATCCTTATTATTTTAAGGGAAACTAACACACTAGCTATAATTTTTCATGTACAAATATATACAATTGCATGCAGGTATATAATATTTTCTCAAAAGAAAGCTAACAATATATTTCCTTCGAATTCCTAATGTTTTCAAAGGAAAGCTAGCATAAAAGATAATATTTTTGTGCATGCAATTGTTTCTTATTTCCAATTGCATATTTCATAAAAGAGAGTTATCTACAATGGCTATTGCACATGAAATTACATTCTCTATTCCAAAGTAAAGCTAACATGATAGTTATTATTTCATGCATTTAGGTATATGTACTTATCCAAAGTAATTTTAACATATTTATTGCATGTAATTACATGTTTCTTTTTCAAAGTAAAACATGATAATTATTCTTTTTGCATATATATATTTCCAATAAATATATCATGATGATTTATTCCTTTCATGGAATAACCATATACATAAATGAGAACAAAACAACACATTATTTTCCAAGAAAACTAACACATTAGCTATCCTTTTATGTACATAACCACTTATTCTTTTCAAAAGGTTTATCATCATGGATCTTGTTTTGTGCTCTTCTATAGATATTTTTTTTCCAAAAGAAATAGTAGTTATTATTTGCATGGATGAAAGAACACATATGTCTTTATCGAGAAATTTACCCCAAATTTCTATCCATGGATTAAAAAAATAAAATAAAATTGTTTCAATCATTTAAGGGAAACAACAAGGGTAAAATATTCTTCTAAGCACACAAATTCGTTGGTTCTTATCATGAAACTACTCTAGTTAACTTTTCTTTGTTCACAAACCACAAAATTTTTTTCAAGAATCCATGCAATCCATTCAAGAATTACCCTCATTAACTTCTCTTCATTTTTCAAGATCTCATTCAAATATTTTAAAGATTACTCTCCTTAAATCATCTTTTTTTTTAAATAACTCATGAAATTGTTTTCAAGATTATTATCATTAAATTATCTTTGGTTTTCCGTAATCGTTATAATATTTTTAAGAAACCATACTTCTATATGTGCAACAACTATTTTTTCAATGCAAACATACACTTTTATGCCCGATCTCTATATTTATTGCATGAAAACATATACTTTTTTTTCCAAAAGAAAGCTAACTAAATATATATTGTGCATACAGATATTAGTTAAACAATATAGTTCTACATAATTCCTTGCAATTTTTTCATTAAAATAACATGGTTTCTTTATCATGACTTCCTGATATTATACGTCAAGTGTTCTTCTTTAGAAGGTTACTTTTATTTATGCAAAAGATCAATATCAAGAATAATTATTTGTTGGGAAAAAAATAATATGTAATCTCTTTTATATTTATTATTAACTTTTACTCGTGACATAATAATCTAAATAACGCCATCATCAGTGTTTATTATTGACTTTTACTCATGATATATTAATCTAAATAACTCAAAAAGGGATAATTCCCCTTAAAAATGAAGGATTTTATTTCCAAGAATACTCATAGGTAAAAATAATAACATTTATCAATATTCATGAACATTTATAAGTGCAAAAATATACAAGTTCTACTTTCCATCACTTATCCATTATTCAAATTCATAAAATATATATATATATATATATATATATACCAACTTACCGTTACTTAATGATTACTCTTGAAAATCATGGCCATTTTTATACAAACACTTTAAGAATGGTTTCACAATGCATCAAGACTCCGTGGAAAGAACCCTGTAATGTATGGCTAACAAATCTAACATAATCATGTTAATCACGACATTTTCAATGAAATTAAATACCTTTAACTAACAATTATTTATGCAATGTCATGTGATATTTTAATCACAATACTTATAGAAGTAATAAAAGAGAGCCTAACTCTCTAATAATCAAAATTATTAATAACTATACAAATTGCATATTGTCTTAGCCCCTACTAAGACATTCACCAGATTGGAAATACAATAAAGGAAGTTACACTTTTATTAATTCCTTTATGGTCACTAATATCGTTTCATGGAAAGATGTACATAAAATTCTTACACTATCATATAAAAAAATTTATTTTTAACACAAAACATAACAGATTAGTTAATTTTTTCTTCTATGAGAACCATATCACAAAAGAATGCTCCTCCCAACCAATGGGAACTAGTTTCTACAATAAGATTGAGGAATCTTCATATCTAGATAGTTCTGTAACAAAGACCATATCATGTCTAGTCTTGAATTCCACTGGCCAACCAACTCAATAATTCCAATGAGCACATAAGGTCCAATACATGATTCCTGATGGAAGCATCCTTCCTATTCCTCTGACAATGTCTCTTCCATGAGAAATTTTGGGCCTCCTGCAACATGATCCAAAATAAATAGAGTTTCCTCAACCTTTTCCCATATTCACCATCTTGGACATCTATTTTCCATTACTAAGATCATATATCTCTAGGTAGATGAAATTAAGGAATACAACCATTATTAACCCCTCCATGCACAAAACTACAATCAATCGAAGGGATCCTGACCTTTCAAAACTGTCCACAATTTTCTGGCATGTGAAATTATCATTTAGCACATTTTTCCACTATAATTTACATAATTAACCATATTTAAATGACTTCATCAACATTGGGGAAACCACCTAGTCGCGATCTTTTTCCATTTCTAATGATGGCTCCGGCCAGAATTTTGGGACCAATTTCCCCTGAAATAAAACTATATGGGATGTGTTGAATGTGATTATATATTTTAATGGGTACTAAGAACTAAAATAAGAACTCATATAGACAACTACTAAACCCGGGTAAGATGATAGCATATGTGTTGTAAAGATGTCACGATTGACATAACAATATAGATCATCATGCAACTATGATATTAACTCAATAAAAGGAAATTATTTTATTTAAATAGTTAATTAAATTATTTTTTTAAAACATCACATAATCTGATATCTCGTTGTTCAAAAATATAACTTATATTTAAATCAAACACATCAATAAAGACAATAAAAGATTGGACGTCAGACATATAATGTGAACAATAACATTAAACCATTCCAATCAAAGAAAATTTACAAAAAAAAAAGATAGTAGTACTTGATATTTCATAGCTCCTCTCATCATGGGAAAGCAAATGGTTCACTTTAATATTAATAAAAAATCAATTATAGTAGTGCAACTTAAGTCTCTTATTACAAAAATTTAGAAAACCTTCTCCATCTTAGAGAGGGAATTTATAGTTTCTTAACAAAGGATACAAATATATTAATCTAGCAACTCTTTAACAACTCTTCAACAATAGTATGTTAAGGAAAAAATTGGGAAATGGTTACAACAACTTTCCATTCCTATGAGGAAGACTGGCCAATAGTTTGTTGTTGCAGATTGTAGATATCGATCAAATTGTTGAGCTCTATTGGACATTTGGGCTTCATCCTTATTTGACCTATAAAAATAGTATTTTTCAAATATGGAAGCATTTTTACGATGAGATTTGAAAGGAATTGAAGAAGAAACCATTGGTTGTCTGAATTTAGTATAAACTACGAGTGATGCTCAAGATTAATCTTGGTCAACTAAACAATTATTTCAGCGATCTTCTTGCAATGTCCCTACCACGTATTTGACAATGCTATGATATTAGGAAAAGTACCTTTGAGATGGCTTAGAAGTAGATTAGATTGGAGTAAATTATCTTTGATCGATTTAATAATCGAATTGGTGACATTTTAGGCCACATTTATGGTTTCCTTGACCTTCTTCATTCGAATATCCCATTCCATGAATACAATAATTTTCTAAGCCTCATCATTCTTAGTTATATTAGAATATTTACCTGATTCACTTTATTTCACATGGAGGAAATTTTTGAGCTTTTCATTAATATATTTAAATTATTTTGTCATATCTCACAATTGATCAACAAAAGAATTGGAAGCCTTGCATTGATATTGAAATAGTTTTTTTTTTTTTTTTTTTTTTTTTTTTTTTTTTTTTTTATCACTAAGAAAGGGTATCCTTCTATTAGCTGGTTAAATTTTTACAGCCATAGATCTTCCGGAAAGCCAGAAACCAAAACCTGTGTCCAAAATTATCAAAGCGTCTCTGCCCATCATGGAAAACCAAAGGAATCACAAGTCTAATGACTCTTAAAAGAGGTAGAAGAGCCATAGCTTCAACTTGTAACCAACTAGACCTACTAAGACTTTAAACTATGAACATTATAGGGCTAAAAGCCCACCAAAAGCTTTTCATAATAAAAATAAGGGCACCCGATCAGTCTCAGTGATAGTTTTCCACTCGCAGACTGTTCAACTCTTGCATTGTCATGGTGTCCTCCTTTTCTCCATTCCCACTATCATCTGAAGGAGGCACCTAGTTAGGTTGATGAATTTCAAGATACATTGCAATCATCAAGGTGTCCTGCAAATTAACGATACTTTTGCCTAGCCCCTTTTTTTATGGAAATAAAACCTATGGATAATTATGCCTTCCATAACTGTGGTGCTTCACTTAGAACAACAGAAAGAAAGATATCTGACCTTTTCCCTAAAATGAATATATAAAGGGAGGAAAACCTACTTGTAATCTGTTCACTTTTCCTCGCCTCCCTTCATTTCTTTCGTCACTCTCAATCCAACTTAACTCACTTGATTGATACCTGCAATGGAAAGGAGAAGAAAAAAAAACATAAAGGAAATATGATCTATTCAAGTTAAACAAATTGAATCGATTAAATTCATAAATACACATATAAGATCATTGACACGTGATTAATAAAGGAACACATTTCTTTATTATGAAGTAGAAGGAAGAGTACAAACACTTTATCGATTCGTTGTCACTCATCCAGCTTTAGTCCCATCCTCATCACATCCAGCATCAGCAATCAAGCAGCATCACAATACATGCACAATACCTCTAAGAGTTGTGATCTCACTAGCATAACTCTACCTAACATAAATTCTTTCTCTTGTGTGCACTATAATTAGTGCTCTATTTATAAGTAGATTAATGTAGTTTGACATAAATGAATAATTGAATGGGTTTCCTAAAAATGGATGAAGAGGATTCTTTGTTCATGGGAATAGGAGGATAATAGGTTTAATGGCTCCATGGGATTCATATTCGAAGCTATTGGATGAGGTGAAAGCTATAACAACTTCTAGAATACACTAGAGGTTGTGAATATTCCCAGAATCCAATGAACAATTCGCTCCCTGCAAACCAATGTACTATAAAGAGGGCCTATATCCTCTGCAATGAAAAATTTCATGGGAATATATGCTTTGCAAAGCAGCTACAGTTGTCTAGGGGTGCATTGATGGCTCAATGGGGCACTTCTACTGGCATCTAAGTAATGAAACTTTGATGAAGGGAAAACACCAATCGAATGACTTGTTTATGCCATGTATCAGCTAATTTAGAGTATGATAGACCCTAATAGATATTTATATGTGTTTTTGGATGATGCCAAAATTGACCTGTAACAGCTGCCCCCTAAAGCATGAAGTCAAAAATGATAAGTTGAGTGATTTTATTTACGACAGGATCAGGAGGAACTGAAGTGGACGGTGACCTACATCAATTACAATACATTACATCATGATATCTATTCATCTTGGACATGAATTTCTAAGGGAGGCATATCCCATACTCATCACATAAACTATCATAACATTATAAATTCATATATAGATATAGACCGATGATAGGATGACCATCTGAATAATGACCATTGTACAAATGATTTGGTAATACTCCTGAAATCGTAGCCTGAATGGATGAAACTAGATCTGGGGTCTCCTATCTCATTCACTCGATCTCTTAAAGTACGGGTCTAACCATGTGAATATGTGATTTTAAGTCAAACATGGGAAGACATTGTATGATTACCAACCAATTATGTGAGTCATTAATAGATGTGAGAGAAACCATCGTTGATGATAATGGCTCTCAAGGTACCGCAATACATTATGCATGGTGTGAATGGATGATTTGATGTCAAACACAATATAAAGTCTTTTGGTCGAAGGCGTGTGATGTCAACATGTCGTCAAAAGTGATAAACTTCTCGTTGATGTAAGCAAGCTCTAAGGTACTTAAAGGTTGTTTTAAAGTCAACTTCCTCGATGATGAGCTAAGGTCGATAGTAAGCGACTTCTTGTAGGATGGCATTGATGTTTCCCCCACCAATGACATGAAACGGGAGTAATGATTTTGGAGACAGAATGTGACTAATGAAGCAATGTCAAGGATGGTGGTCATGAAATAAAGGTTTATGAGTATTGCAAAACATGAGGAATGATTGAGTGACTTCTCTTGAACATATTGGCGACACTGAATTAATTGGAAACATTTGACCCAAAACTAAAGTGATGGATGGTATGGTAGACAATCAAGCAGATTGACCAACCCAAAAATTATGGAGATGAAGTGAATAAGTGTCATGTTTAAGAGTGACTTGCTACCATAAAATGTTTTAGCCATTTCCAATTTTCCCTGGTCATTTATGACCAATACCTTTTTATTTTTAAACAATCTTGAGGAGGATAACATATGCTTGATGTATAATTCCACCCTTCGAGTGAATACATCTCTATTTGATTCTTTAATGAGTCTAATAAAGGTGAAACTCGATCTTATCATGATGGACAAGTCCATCGCTATTTGATGCTTTAACGAGTCTAACGACAGTGAAAAATCGGTCCTTTTCCATGTTTAGAGAGTTTGAAAAAGGGACTAAAAGAAAACTCCACAAGTTATTTTTCGGATAATAATCCCTCGGATTTGAAAAAGTGTAAAATAATACCTAAGAGAACCTCCTAACAATGTTCAAGTATGGTTTTCCTTTTTTGTAAACATAATCTATCCTAGTCTAGAAAAGGGTTAAAGTTATACTGAGTAGATGTTGTTTCAATTCCTTTTATGAGCTCGAAAGGACAAGTGCTTTGCAATATTTTCATATTTTGAGAGTCTGAAAAGAGCTCAAAGAGAAATCCAAGGGGTTTCCTTTTTCATGTTTAACAAATCTTTAAAAAGAAATAAATTTTTCTTTGAGTTCCTTTGTCATGTTTAACAAAGCTTGAAAAAGAGATAAAAGTATGCTTTGTGGTCAAAATTTCATTTTTGGATCATGCACAACAAAATCACTGTAATCAGTTGTAAACTTGCTCAAAGAACCATAAAATGGATTAACAATACATGTTTAAATAGAAAAAATGGGTAAAAACCATAGTAATTTCATTAAATATGCATAAATTAATAAAAAATACTATTAAAATAAGAAATTAGCAAATCATTTTTACCATTTCAACTTTACCATTTTAATTTTATTGCTCTGAGCTTGTTTTACTCTAAAAATTTAGCAGCTGATTGTGACAAATTTTGTGGATCATTTCTCGTGTCATTCGAACCAGGTAGAAGATACTACCCTCATATTTCTATTGGTTGAATTCTTGTTTAGTTTCATGCACATTTGTTAGGGTTTAGGGGCTCCTAGGGTAAATATATAATGCCCTAGGACCAATGCACCCTTGGATGTCAAAAAGTGCATTGCAATGAGGCTAGAAAGAGGCCCATTTCTTCTGTAACACTTTTTCTTCCACTCTGGGGTGCATTGGGCACAATTTAGAAACTTTCATCTTGTTTCCTGCCCAAAATTTCTCCAGTTTTTATAATGGAATGGATCCTAACTAAGCCTATGGTGTGATTTCAGACTTTGATCATATCACAATGTCGATTACATGGCGAGAAAGAGAACATAAAGAACATTATATGTTTCCCCTAAATGATCCTAGCACTGCAAGAGCCCTCAGAGACTCTGGGTTGCTCATGTACTTCATATTATCAGGGATGAGGCAACACATGGAACTATTACAGTTCATGATCCATTCATGGTACCTCGAAATTCAAACATTTCACATTGGGGACAAAGTGCTCCCAATATTGGTTGATGATATTTAATTTCTGATAGGTTTGTCGAGACGTGGTTCCCCCATTTCCCTTGTAGGCTCCATCTGTGGAGGTGAAATAGTGAAGGACCACATTCGACAGTTTTGTCGACCAGGAACCGAGCCTAGAAAATATGGAAAGATAAACATCAAAGATGTACATGATATGCCTTTGTGAACACTCCTATTCACTATCGCAAAGCTAGCTGGCAGCGTGACACTACATGTCACGAAAAGGTAATACATGTAGTATGTGCTTGAGTGTCTCGAGCCAATTGTGTTCAACTAGGCTGATGCAGTACTCCTTGAGATAAAAGAAAAACTAACCAAGGTAAAAAGTGGGAAGAACAAAAATTTCAGCTATCGGTCAATCTTAATCACTTTTGTTTTGGAGCGAGTTCCATTGATGCAACCACAAGATGTGACACTGGATTAGCTATTCCTAGAGATCCACAGATGTAGCGATGGGTCGAGCTCATGGCTAGACATGTTCATTAGTCATCGATATTGTTTTCCACTGCATTCTTTAGTTGGCTCCAAAGACAAAATATCTTCATAGAGGAGAATCCATATGCGGGGATGAATTTCCATGGAGATCCAGATTTGATTTTACCAGACGGTACTCAATGGGGTGCTATAGGTAAATGTTGACCATGTTTTTGGGTTTTTGGGGTTTTTTACATATCTTTGTGTTTTTTAATGTTTCCAAGGCTAACCTAAAGATTTTTTTATGTATGCAGATGTAGGTATCGTTCGACCAGTGGTTCATGCACAGTAGGCAGGAGAACCAACAGAGAGGACTGTCGAGAGAGAAATCCTTTAGGATCTGGATTTAGCCAAGACTCTTTCTAAGTTCCAGCAACATGTGGAGATTGATTCTTGGGATACCAGATGCCCAGATCGAAGGGTTACCTATGAGGCTACAACGCCATACCATTGGTGTGCCTAGTCATTGGATGAGGCTATTGTGCATGATAGCCCAAGAAATGACCTGATATCATGAGCATCAATAGGTTTAATTAGATTATGCGATGTTTGTATACACTTTGAGGTCAGATGACCAATGTGTCTTGGACACAATTTTTTTTTAAAAATGGTATAAATCTATTTTAATTTCATATTTTTTCTATGATTATATGCAATCCTATTGAATTGTATGATGCGAATTGAAAATACATCTTTACATATGTTGCAAATCTCTGTTTAACACATAACTCGTTAATGATTCAACCAAAGTGTTAAAGTTTCTGGAAATCTATTGATATTGAATGTAATCAAAATGTCTTTTCAAAAGATGAACTCTAAGGAACATGCGATGAATTGCTAGATTTCAGATAGTATATATGCCATTAAGTTGTAGTACGACAAGTTATAAGTCTAGCCTAATGATAGTGCGGTGAATACCAAGTGAAATGCCATCATAGAGTAGTTCAATCAACCTACTATACTCAATGATATTGTTGGTCAATCGACCAATACAAATCCCTTGGATACACACTGACTCGACACTTGGAGCAAATATGACCCATGTTGCAGAGGATAAATTCTGAGTACTATGAATAGCACCATCGGCATATCCAAAAAATGGTTTTGAAGATTCTAAAATCTGAAAAAAGTGCAAAGAGGATTACTAATGACATGAAAAAAATCTAAAAGACATAATTCTACACACACGCAATCAAAGCATATAATACAGTGTTTATTACGCAAAATGAGGCATAGTAATGTTCAAGATACAACCCATTTCAAGCTTGCAATAATGGAATCCCATCATAATCTACCAAATCCTAGGCACCCTTAGCTAGAATGTGCTTTAAAATGTAGGGTTCATGCCATAATGGTTAAAATTTCCCCGTTCCTATCTTATCAGCTTCCTAATCATAAAGCAAGACTAGATCTCCTTCCGAGAAGATGCAAGCCTTGACATTGCGGTCATATTGCGCCTTAGTTCATCTCTTATGCACTTCTTTGTACAATGTGGCTTCACGACGCGTTTCATCTAGATGGATGAGATCTAAAAGACGTGCCTCTTCTTCAGAAGTGTCAGGTAGGAGGTCAATCACGAGTTTCAACGATGGTATTTCACATTGTATTGGTAGCACCTGATAATTCCATACACCTTATATGTTTGAAGCTTCCCGCACCATCTAATTACTCAAATTTCATTCCAAACCTTATCTAAAGAAGAATTTGATTCATTTGGTGCTAGTGTTAGCAATCTCAACATCCACACAGATAATCACAATAAAAGAAACACTTTATAATTTTGCAATCTGTATGTTTGAGAATTCTCAGAAATTATGATCTATTTTGTAAGAATAATATGAAAATGTAAATTTATTTGCTCTGTTGTAGAATTATATGTTTAAAGTATAACAAAAACTATAAATTACATGGGAGTAGTGTGTGATTTTGATGTATGGTTTTTATAGGTTATTCAAAACGTTTTGGTTCTCTTTCAATCAGTATGGAAAGTTAGATCTGCGAAAACGAATGAAAATCCAGTAAAAAAATATTTTGTGGGAAGGATTTGACCAGCATAGTTAGATGGATAGAGTGTGGGGACAACAACACAATTGGAACCTACAATGATGATTTCTAGCAAAGAGACAATTTTGCAAAGTGAACATTAATAGTTCATTTGTTATATATTCCTATACCTAATAAGAATCTTAAGAACATTACATGTTTTTGGTATTTTGTTTGTGGAAAAATATGATAAAGTTAAGGCATCTCTATATCAATTGCTGATTTCCAATCAGCAATCAGATGAACATGGGTGTGGTTAATCATTTGACCACTCCATGTCTATCTGATTAGCAAATACTTAGAGAGTCAACAATCGATATGAGATGGTCGGCTGAAAATACTATCGAAATTTTAAAGTTTTAGGTACAATAATATTATGTGTATGTTAGTAAAATCTAGTCACCCAAAATAGTTTCCCTATGATTAGCAACAATGTAGGCTTTTTTTTTTTGTTCATTTCATTGGTTTTAAGTATGGAATAATTACTTACCCCTCAGAAAAATAGTTTTAAACTATATTTACACTGTAAAGCGTCCTTATTTTAAATTTTTTTTCCTAAAATACCACGTTTACCATTGTGGACCATTGATTTTGATGTTAGATGATTGAAATACTATCTAACTTAGTATTAAATATTGTTATTTTTAATCAGTTACAGAAGAAAAATGTTTTAGAAAAAAGTTTGGTAAAGGAGTATGGAACTCTGTGAGAGTTTCTGCTCCAAGACATCGAGCTCATTTTATTCTCCTATGGCTACGAATTTGTTGATAAGGGAAATGGAATTACCGATTAATTTACTCACTTTCTACATGTGGGGAATGACCATGGCATTAACCCTCCCTCTGGCAGGCTGAAAACCATACAGACAAGAGTCATCGTTGGTGAAGGTCGCGCTCATCCACATTTCCACATTTCTCATCTAAGCCTTGAACCTATTCCACCTCAAGTGCTTCAGCTCTGCCAAAGATTGATGAACCTAACTTGTGGTGTCCTTGAAATCCTCAATAGAATCCTTGAGGGCTGCTTTTTCTCTTTTATTCATCCCGGCTCTTCTTGTTTTTAGGCACGTGGCCCAGAAACATTGTGGGAATTAACGAGGCTCACCGTCACGAATACCTTCACAACATCACATGATAACGATATTGTCAGTTTGGAATAAGATATTAAAAGAGTTGGAATTGAACCATGATTGGTTAAATGGAAATTCTTTGGATTTTCCCCTTTCATTTCGCTAACTGCAAGATGAAATGGGAGAAAATGACTGTAGTAGCAAGGTGAGGCGACATTGTGGGGTTTTTTTTTTATTCTGTGAGGCAAGATTGTGGGGTTTTTGTTTTATTCCGTGATTAGTGTGTTAGTTTCAGTATTTGCATACTTCCACCAGGGATCAAAACACATTTTTCATGCGCATCTTAGGTGTCCCGCTCTAAAGAAACTTTCAATCATTCCATTAGGTCATGATATAAAATTGTTCCATTGGTGGTTGTCTTTGTCAATAAAACATCATTCTCCCTCAGAGGATCATATTGGCTGACTCATTCTCATGTCTCCTTGAGCATAAACACACCTACGGAAATTCTCTTTTCACCAAGAAGTCTTTTAAATCAAATCTCATTCATGAAAGTCAGGTCTAAAGCTATCCCATTAGGTTGTTACATTTGTATATTTCTCAAGGTCACTCCTTCATTTTAGATGAGGTCAACACATATATGAGAGGGACTAAATAAAATCATCATGATGTAATTATCATATTTTCAGAGTTATAATTTTTTAGTTTAATTATTTTTATATCAAAATGTCATTTTGAGATAAAATTCAATATGTAATTTATTTATTTTTTTAGAAATGTAGTTTTGTGTTCTCATATGTAATAAATTATTCCCAAGCTATCAAATAAAATTATTTCTAGCCTAAGTGGAGCAAATAAATCCAAACTCCATCAAACTGCAAAATGCCAAAAAAAGTCAGAGAGATAAAGAGTACCAGTGCTAAAGTCCAAAGGAAAAATGAAACATAAGAAAGGTGGGTAATTAAAACTTAAAATTCAAAACCACTAAAGATATAAAGCTATTCAATTACTTCAAAGCAAGTCAATGGTTCCACTCAGCCATCAGGAGTTTCCAGCAAAGGAAAAATTTCAAAGTTTTCAAGCATTTTTAGTCAAATTTTCATTAGGGGAATTTTGAGGTCTAAAATGGGCCTCCTAAGAAAAATGTACAACAAAAATAAAATTTATAACAACCAATAGGATTCAAGATGATGATGTCAAAAATGGGGGATGATTTACCATTTTTTAAATAAAAGGGTAAAAATGATAAAAAATAATAAAATAATAAAACTACTTTTTCAACTCGTATTTTCAAATTATCTCCCAAAATTTTTACTCAAATTTCGAGTGGGAGTACTCGTTGGATGAAAATTTTAATTCCTCATCCAAGGAGTACCCATGTTGCATACTTTTGATGAACTCTACTACACAAAAAATGAGAAATACATAAAAAACGTGATTGTAATCACGTTTTTTATGTATTTCTCATTTTTCGTGTAGTAGGACCTATCGAAAGTATGCAACATGGGTACTCCTTGGATGGGGAATTAAATTTCGCATCCAAAAAGTACTCCGGCTCGAAATTTGAGTAACAAATTTGGGAGATAAGTTGAAAATATGAGTTGAAAAAGTAGTTTTTTCATTTTTCCCTCTAAAATTTGATGATGTCATCAAATCTTATTTGATTTTTTCCACTATTATTTTATAATTTTCTTAGGAGGCCCATTTTAGACCTCAAAATTCCCCTAATGAGGGCGCTGTGCATTTACCCTTGGTCGCTGCACGTTTGACCAGACGCTACACATTTGCCCGACAACTCCTGACCAAATTACACAGGTGTTGCGCGTTTCCCCGACAACTCCATACCAAATTACAGAGGTGTTGCACGTTTTCACTCAGGCGTTGCGTGTTTGCTGAGGGAGGGTTTTAAAGGGTTTCACAACCTCCAACAAGCTTCTATTTTCTCACAAATTTCTTCAAAGGGCTTTAAAGTAGTAAGTGGACCCTAAGGCACCTCTCCTCTCATATATTTGGTGTTTCATAAGAAGTTTTAATTGAAGTAATTAATTTCTATGAAACCATAGCTTCCATTTCCTTCCCACTTTCATGCACTAAATCCATATTCATGTCCCTAAAATATATATTAGTCATAAAATTTTTAAATCCTAGGGTTTTTAGAGACCTAGTTTTTCATTCCCATTCACTCCCTCCATTTACCTAACCTAGTCATTTCATCTCTCTCTCCCTTCATCTCATTCCATTTACCCTAGGGTTTCCAAAGCCTTCAAATTCAAAATGTCTCAAGAGGATGATAGAAGTGTCAGTGAGGAACAAATACCAAAGAAGAGCAAGAAAGGAGGGAAAATCATTAGATATGAACCAATAACCACAAAAGAGCTCACGACTTCTCCCCTCACTGTGTCATATTTTAAACATGTTTTTTTTTTTGAGTTTTGTGAGAAAGTACAATAGATCCAGTATCACCCTATGTTTATAAGGTTGTTCATTACCAATATTCATGATAGGCAGGTCACTCTTACTGGGGTCACTTTTACCATGTCCACTAATGCCATTTCAGATGCTACAGGGATCCTTAATATGGGAGAGAAATGGTTTAAACAAAGAAAGCTTGATCAGAGCTACTATGAACCATATCTCAAACCTAGATACAAGGATGACAAAAAGACCATTTTCCCCTTCTCTCATCTTCTTGACCATTATGTCCCTATGATGAAAAAAACATGAAATACTTCACCTGTGAGGGGAGGTTTTCTCAACTCTATTCATATCATATCTAACTCCTCGTGCACTTCACTAGTGTCAGAATGATTCACATACCCTACTTTCTCTATCGCAGCATTGACAAGATGTCATACATTGTACAAAACATGGATTATAATCATCAAATGTAGAATCTTTTCCATCACTCACTCATCAAGATGATTGTCATGCATCAGCTTGAGAAAAAGAACATTTCATGGGACACATTCATAGCAAATGAAGTCTTCACTACCCCTCCTAGTCAGCATGAGTAGATTATCCCCTCATAATCTCATCCTCCCATATCCACTCCTCCATCTCAACCTACTACTCATACATCATCACAAAGTGAGATGAATTCACCTCATGTTGATCCTACTTCTTCACGTTTCCATAAACCTTCACCATCACATCATGATTCTGAGTCATCCAACAGTGAGGAGGACATTGAGGCAACTTGGGCTAATGTGACTGATGTTGAGCCATTTCCTAAGACCTATTAGAGAGGTTACAAGTATGTGTTTTCTTCACTTGGAGTGAAAGGAGCCATCCCTTCTTCATAAAAGAAATAGGTGGAAAAAGGCAAGTAAAAGGTTGGAGAGCCAAAATTGATGAGCAGAGGGATAAAGATGAAACAGAACAGGAGTTTCATCTGATTGACCTAGATGAGGAATATGAGGGAAAAATCATTAGTACAGAAATTAAATGCAAAGAAGAAAATATTATTGATCTTTAATTGAATCTGGATGGAGCAAAGTATGTGATTGACTTCCTTGAGCAAGAAAATTAGCAGTTTAAGACCAAACAACTCATCAATGAGGTCAGGAACATCAAAGCACAAAGAGAGGTAGAAAAGGCCAATGCCTTGTTGGAGGAGACCTTGGAGAGATTTGGTGAGATTGATGATGAGGAGGAACAACCTCCAAGACAAAGACCAAGGACTAGAGGGCTGAAAAGAGCTCTAGCCCTTGAGAGACAAAGATATTTTGAGTTGGCAGAGAAGCTCACACCAAGTGAGTTATTTGCCCTAGAGATTAGCAAGGATAGGGAATCATGTCTTGATACAGCCAATTTGTATCTGGAGTGGTTGGTAGTGAAGGCCAACAAGGACAATGGCATTCAGAGGAAAATGGAAAAGCAGTATGCCATGAGGAACAAAATTGCGACGACCAAACTCAAACGAGCCCATGCAAAAATTCAAACTTTCACCAAGCAAAAGGAGAAGGAGAGGTTAGATATACTTGATGAGGTATCTCTTCATGCCTCAAGCACTAGAAAAGAAAGTATCCTCACAATTTTGGCAAATTTTTGGCACACTTGGCACGCCAGTGCATTAGTGATTTTTTGAGTATTTATGGCACACAAAAATTATGCCGAACGTGTAGCAACCTGGTCGCTGCGCTCTTTTTTGGAGCCTCTAATTGACATATGGCCAACACCATCATGCTAAAAATGATGAAGACATCAACCCTAGCAAGTTTCAAATAATTTGGAGGACAACTGGTCCCTCAAAACTACAAAAAATACAAAATTTTCATGTTTCTACCTCCTATTTAGCTTGGTTGTTGTGCGTTTACAAGTCTTGGGAGATTGAATGTTTGATAGTTAAAATGGGCACCATTTTGGAAATTGGAGGTATATTTGAAAAATAGACTCAGAGAATTTTACAATGAGCTACCATGGAGCTGATTTGGACACATGGGAAGGCACTCAAAATTTTCTTGCAAAAGAGGCTATTTTTCCTGTTAGGCACTGCGCATTTGCTAGGAAAATGCATTTTTCACAATCTTCAACAAATTTTGAAGTTTCACTCCAGTTTGAATTTTTTCTTGTGAAAATGAAGAAATTATTGATGTAATTGGTCATGGTGAATGTAAATGTCATGTTTTGACTTTCATCTACGGTAGATACATTAGGTCAATCCTCTAGAGGTCAAATGAAATAGTTTCCTCTCTTTTAGAGGAAAATTGTTAGGTCTTCCTAGTCTTCAGTTTCTTGTTTAATAGTATGTGAAACTGATTCCTATCTCATGAATTCGACTCCCTGAGGCTATAAAAGAGTTTTTTTGAAGCCTATATGATGTATTTTCTCAGTCGTTGTAATGGTTGGACTCACTTGGAGGTTTGGCATCTCTAGAGACATACTTTTGTATAAGTTTTGGCCTGGACATTAATCAAATTTGCAGTTATTTTTATGGGATCCATGTGGTATTTTGTTTAGTTTCAGTTTATTCTTTTGTGATCATATGTTTGAATGTTTTTTGTATTTCATCCATCATTTCATTACTATTAAGTGAATGTTCTCAAGTTAGATGAACATAATCCATAATTTTTATGCTCTGTTTTGGGTAAACATTCATAATTTGTAATTTCTTTAGCTTAGAAAGAAAACATGAATTCAGCATGGTATTTCTAGCTCCTACCCTGTATTAATCATCCGACCATCAAAACCCTAAAGTGCTAAACATTGTACCTACCTTTCCCCATAGAACACCCTGCAAACCTTGACCTAATTTCGTTCCCTTGACTATTTGACTCTTCCTGATCTAGCAAAACCCTACACAATAAAAAACAAAACCCTGAGCTACTATACCAGGCCTAATATCTTCTTTCCTTAGTCATATTTGCTGTGATCCTTATGCAGAGAGCCCTCTCCTTGCCTAGTAGGGCTAGCTACTTGGGTAAGCATGGTTTATGGTTGCCTCGGAATTTCCTTCTTTAGCCTGAGGTTCAATCTGAGTGATAACATTTTGGTGACCATACTGGGGCAGAAAAGTGAGATAAGATCAACCCCAGTAATAATTTTTCATTGAAATTATTAAACTTATGGATGATAAGTTTATATTTTATTCAAAGGATGAATTGAAAAAATTGTAAAGAGAAAATTGGTTTTCGAAATTGGACATACTGGCTTCCCGAAGATACACTAGATCCAATCCTAATCCCAATCCTCCCACCATTGTTAGTGATCCTCAGAACATAGGAATAAAAGCCAAAACTATTGTGGAAACATCTAGTTTAGTCGAAAATCAATCAAAGAGAAGTTCCATTCCCAGACCTAATTCATTCCCTCGAAATTTAGAAAACTTACAAGATAGTGAGTTTGATATAAATTTTGAACAAAGCTTATTCTGAAGCAAATCTTTAAGTTGGATTGGTGAAACAGCTTTTGATTCCTCCATTTCCTTTCAAAGTCATGTTGAAGATCTATTTTCACATTCTCAATCAGGGTCACAATTAGGGTCAGAAATTTTAAAAGTTTTTAAATATCTGTAGAGCTATTCTTCACAATTAAATGCTTCGGTGATAAACAGACCTCATATCTCAGCTTCTTCTAACATCACTTCATCTACTATTCACACTCTTCAATCAGTGACGAATCTTCCCTTGAATACATCAAGCATCCAAAACCTTGTTATAAATCCTCCACCTCCAGTCATCATGGCAGCAAGATATACCCCCCTTGTTCTCCCTCAGAAACCTGGTGCTATTCCCCAATATTACCAAACAAAAATCCCTTTGTTTGACAATACTCAACCTCTGACAGCTGAAAAGCACGTAGATACGATTAATGACTTCTTTGATCTTCATGAAATTGACATAGAGGATTTGAAGATGAGGTTATTTGTACAGAGTCTCGGAGGGGGAGTAAGAAAATGGTTCAGAGCTTTACCAGTAGCCACTATTGATAGTTTAGAAGTTTTGCATCAACAATTTGTAGAAATATGGGAGGAAAAGAAAAATCCCCTTAAAATTCTGTCAAAATATGAGAACATCAAAAGAGATGTTGGTGAGACTGTGCAATATTATTGTGTGATATTTGATGCATTGTACGATGCTCTTGCTGCACATAGTAAACCACCGGAAGGTCTGGATTTAGTCAAATTTTCGGATGGGTTTGATATTGATATGGCATATCAATTGCGTGAACGTGATGCTACAAATTTATCAGATATGCAAAATAATGTTGTAAGTGTGAAAGTGAATTTTCTAGCCAAAAGAGCATGGATGAGATTTGGAAATAGAGTGACCATCAAGGAGGAGATATCTACTTCTTATGCTAAGATGGATTCATTACTCCGAACTATGAAAATAATTGTTGACCAATTTTCCACCTTAGATAGACCTGAAACACATATCAGAAACCCAAATTTCAGAGGGAAACAATAGCCTCAGTTTAGAATCAAGCAAAGAGAGCAGAAAGCAACCGACCAAGTAGTGGAACAACAGCAGTTTCGGACCCCGCCACAGTAGAATTATGTTGAAGGAGTGGAAGATGAAGATCCGGTGGTGGAAACCAATAATTTCTTTACAGCAGATTGTTTGCCCATATTTCTGACTAAAGATGAAGAGTATACTGAAAATTTGGATACTCCAAAAGATGAGGACTATATCTTGGCGAATGATGATGATTTGGAAACTAAATCTGATTACTACCAACATTGGTATATGAATGCTTTGAGTGCACAGCAGAAACAATATTCTTTAAGGAGTAGAGATGTACCTGTCAATCCTATTCATAAAATAAAAGAGGTCTAGTGAAAGAATGATCTTCCGAATAATTAGAGAAAGGGTAAAGAACATGTGGATCATAATCATAGCAACATCAACCAGCCATCAACAAGGTCAGCTACTAAAGAGAAAGAGACTTAGAAAAAGGAGAATGTAACAAAGGATCAAACTGATAGAAGAGATAATGTTAACAAAGAGGTATATAAAGTCACAAATTTTAATTTAGAAATGAAATAGCTAAATTGAAAGTGTCCATTCCTTTGACATAATCAGTAAATAATAGTCATTATAAACATCAGGTGTCTAAAATGTTGCTAGTTGATCCTTTGTCTGATATGGTGAATATTGAATATTACCACCCCGAGCTCATTTCCGGTCTAGCTATAGATGGTCAATTAGAAGAGAGTGCAGTTCCCCCATTTTATTTAAGCCTTAAACTACATGAGTACATACTTCATAATGCTATGCTTGATTCTGGGGCTTCTCACAATTTAATGCCTAAGGATATTATGGAAACGATTGGCATGAATATCACCTGATCATATCATGATTTGTATTCGTCTGATTCTGGTAAAGTTTGATGCACTAGTCTCATTAAAGGTTTAGTGCTTTCCTTAGACCAAATCCCAACCAAGAATTTTTTGATGGATGTGGTGGTGGTGGATATACTGCCTTGATTCGGCGTGTTGTTGTCGAGATCCTGGGGATCCAAACTCAAAGGTACTTTATGACTTGACATCTCTTATGCTACTATTCCTGTTTTCAAGCAATTGAGGGAATTGTATCGGGAAAAGAAAATGAAGTATATGATAACTAGTAAAAAGAATCCCATAAATCATCCAATATGGGCTGTACATACATATCTAGAATCTTCTATTTTGTATAATGATGGTGAGTTGAATGATGTAAATAATCAGCTAGTAGTGGTAAAGGATGTACCCGAAGTTTCAAAGAGTTTTAGAGTAGTTCTTGATAAAGAAAAAGAAATGGTGACTTCTTCCAAACAGCCTTCAGAAAAAAAGAAAATCAGTATAGATCAAAAAAATGAGGTGACTGGAAAAAGTAAATCAGAACCTATAGTTAAGTTTCAGCATCTAGAAGACGAAGATGGAATTGGAGTAGGGATTTTTATGGTGCTTTGGGTAAGGAAGGTGCAGGTATTGTTATTTGGATCTGAAGTCCTGTTGGTAAGTCAGGTGGAATTCCAGGTAATGTAAGAGAATGCTCTTATAAATTGGCTTTTCACTGTTCTAACAATGAAGTAGAGTATGAAGCATTGATCACAGGTCTCAAAATTTTGAATAAACTTGGTGCAAAAAGAATTTTTGTTTATGGTGATTCTGAGCTTGTCATAAAGTAGGTGAAAGGATAATACCAAGCAAAGCATCCGTGAATGAGAGCTTATAGCAATGCAGTCTTAGATATCTTAATTTTTTTTCCTAAATATACATTAACAGCATTGCCAAGAAGTCAAAATATCATTGCAGATCGCTTGCTATGGTAGCAAGTAATCTCAAAATTCCGATGAACTCAAGTAATAAATTAGAAATTCATGTCAAACATAGACCTAGTGTTACTTATAACTTAAGGTATTGGCAAGTTTTTTGGGATGACAAAAAAATTAGTAGCTTTTTGCAGAATGAAGGAAATTTCAAATGTTCTTTTATTGATGATGTTTGTGATACTAATGATAAAAACACAGAGGTCAATCAGATGAATATTTTGCAGCTGAAAGGTAATATTATTCCTAGAGGTCTCGTATCTTTAGAAGAACTATTTGATCAGGATGATGTGGTGATAAAACCAACATTGACTCCTATAGAAAAGGGTGTGGAACTCATGAACATCGGAATAACAAATAAGCCCAAGATGGTTAAGTTGTCTAAGACATTATGTCCCGAGGAAAAAGATAAGTATATCAAATAGTTATCTAAATTTTATGATATTTTTGCATGGGATTATGCATATTTTAAGGTCTATGACAAAAATATTATTCAACACACTGTTCCCATCAAGCCAGATCAAAAACCTTTCAGACAGAAGTTGAGAAGGATAAATCTAAGATTGTTTCCATCCATTGAGAAAGAGGTAAATCGATTGTATAAATTAGGTATCATTGTTCCATTTAGTTTTTCTGATTGGATTTCAAATTTTTTTATGGTAAGGAAAAAGACCATAGAAATAAGGTTGTGCATTGATTTCTAGAATTTGAATAAATTGTCTTTAAAGGATAACTACCCCCTTCCTAAGATGGATCATGTTTTGCAAAGGGTAGTTGGAGCATCACAGATGTCGATGCTTGATGGTTATTCAGGTTATAATCATATTTCGGTACATGAAGAAGACCAAGGTAAAACTGCTTTCACAACACCATGAGCGACGTTTCGGTATCTCAAAATGCCATTTGGACTAAAAAATGCAGGGGCTAATTTTCAACGAGCGATGGATATAGCCTTTGCTAATGAGAAAGATGTTTTCTTAGTGGTGTATTTAGATTATTTGACAGTGTTTTTTGGTTCTGATGATCAGCATTTATATCATCTGAGAATTTTTTTTCAGAAATGTAGAGAGTTCGAAATTTCTTTGAATTCTAAAAAGATTCATTTTTCCATGGAGGAAGGAAAACTTCTTGGTCACATAATTTCCAAAGGTGGCATTCGCATTGATATTTCTAGAGTAAAAGAAATTCAGAAAATAAATTTTCCGCGTAATAAAAAGGAGATACAGGATTTCAATGGTAAGATGAATTTTTTATGCAGATTTGTTCCTAATTTGGTTGAGAATTTACGTGAAATGACTAATATGTTGAAAAAGGACAACAGCGTAAAATGGACCACTAATGCTATGAAGCATTTCAACTTGGTAAAGCTTGCTTTAACTACAACTCCTATTTTGGTTATTTCAAATTATACTAGTGATTTTATAATATTTCCATTTGCATCTGACCATGCCTTGGCTACAGTTTTAATGCAAAAGAAGGATCAGGTTGAGAAACCCATTGCTTTCTTTAGTCGAGCCATTAGAGATTCTTCCCTTCGCTATAATATTATTGAGAAGCAAGCTTTGGCCTTAATCAAAACCTTGAAAGATTTCTGGATCTATATTCTACATTCACACACTATAGCTTATGTTCCAAATGCAGCTGTAAAAGAAGTTCTCACATAGACTGATCCAGAAGGAATAGGAGGTAGGTGGATAGCAACAATGCTAGAGTATGATCTTGATATCAAGCCCACCACGCCGATCAAGGGACAAGGGTTAGCCAAACTCATGGTTATATCCAACTTGCATGATCTAGACATAAACCTTATTGCAGCAATGTCAGATGATGAAGAAGATGGCGCTCTAATACATATATCATAAATATTTCTCACTTCACCATGTTATTTAGATATAGTGTATGTTATTTAGCACCTATGTCCTCCTCCTGGAATGCCAAAAATTAAGGGCAGGTCTTTGAAATTAAAATCTACTAAATACTGCATTCTAGGTAGTGCCATTTATTAGAAAGATCCACGAGGTGTTCTTTTAAATTGTCTGGTTGAAGATGAAGCTAAACAGGTAATGGATGACTTCCATAGGGGAGATTGTGGAGGCCATTTGTTTTGGAAAACAAAAGCTAATAAATTTTTGACAGCAGGGTATTATTGGTCGAATCTATTTTCATATTTGAACAAAACTATCACAAACTGTCATGAATGTCAAGTTTTTCAGTGAAAAGGGAAACTCCTTCCTCTTCCGCTGAAGGCTATTGTAGTAAATGCTTCTTTTAAACAGTGGGGACTTGATTTTATTTTTGGAATTCATCGCACATCATCAACACTGCATAGATGGATTATAATAGCTACCGACTACTTCACCAAGTGAATCAAGCCTATTCCTACAAGGCAAGCTACAGACACGGTAATTATTTAGTTTTTAGAATCCAATATTTTGTCTCGTTTTGGTTGTCCTCACAATATTATCACAGATAATGCAGCAACATTCAATTCAAAGAAGATGATTTAGTTTTGTCACAAGTATAATGTCAGATTAGTCCATTCCACCGCATACTATCCACAGGGCAATGGATTAGCTGAGTTCTCTAATAAATCCTTGGTTAATATCATTAAGAAAATGTTAGAGGAGAACAAGAACAATTGGAATAGGATGATTACAAATGGTTTGTGGGAAAATTGAGTGAGCACCAATAAGTCAATAGGTATGTCACCCTTTGAATTGGTTTATGGTACAGATACAGTGTTTCCTACATCACTTTTAGCCTCGGTTATGAGATTATTATAGGAATTAGGTAGCCAAGAAGACGATATTTAGCGTCGAATCAATCAAATGATTCACCTTCAGCAAAAAAGGGAGGAATTTTCTTAGACTACCTCTAAACTTCAGGAGAAAATAAAAAAGATTTATGATCGCAAAACCAAGGCAGATAAGTTTTAGCTAGAAGATGTAGTGTTGCGGTGGGATGCAAGAAATGAAGAGAAAGGAAAGCACATGAAGTTTGAAAATCTATGGAAAGGACCCTACAAGATTTTAGCTTATTGAGGAAAAAAAATACCATTTGCTGAAAGAGATGAATGGAAGAAAATGTTTAAGAGGACTAGTCAATGGCAGACTCTTGAAACAATATTATTTCTGATGCAACTGTTGAAATAAATGTTCCACTTTCATTGTAAATACCAGTTTCTATTTTCTACAAGGTTTGGAGCATAAAATCATTTAGACTTGGGGCCTGAGGTGAAAGCTATAAAGCTTGTTGATTTTCTGTTATTTTTAGAGTCTTTGAGACAATTTTGAGTTGGTTTCAGAGTCATTTTTTTAGTTAGTTCTCAGTCACTTTGATTGGCTTTTGAGCCACTCTTATAGTCTGTGGTCTTAAATTGTTTGAACGTATTGGCCCAAAGGCTAGGCACTTGGTATACGGTGTTCTTGACACTTCCAATAAGGCCAATGTTAGTGTCAATATTTTCATACTTCCAACAGGGATTAAAAAACATTTTGAATGTGCATCTTAGGTGTCCCACTCTAAAGGAATTTTCAATCATTCCACTAGGTCATGATATAAAATTGTTCCACTGGTGGTTGTCCTTGTCAATAAAGCTTCATTCTCCCTCAAAGATCATATTGGCTGACTTATTCTCATGTCTCCTTGAGCATAACCACACCTATGGAAATGCTATTTTCACCAAGAGGTATTTTAAATCAAATCTCACTCATGAAAGTTAGGTCTAAAGCAGTCCCATTAGGTCATTAGGTTTTTATATTTCTTAAGGTCATTCCTTGATTTTGGATAAGGTCAGCACATATATGAGAGGGACTAAATAAAATCATCATGACGTAATTATCATATTTTCAGAGTTATAATTTTTTAGTCTAATGATTTTTATATCAAAATGTCATTTTGATATAAAATTCAATATGTAATATATTTATCTTTATCCAAATGTAATTTTATGTTCTCATATGTAATAAATTCATCCCAAGCTATCAAATGCAATTATTTCCAGTCTAAGTGGAGAAAATAAAGCCAAACTCCATCAGACTGCAAAATGCCAAAAAAAAAGTCAGAGAGATAAAGAGTATCAGTGCTAAAGTCCAAAGGAAAAGTGAAACATAGGAAAAGTGGGTAATTAAAATTGAAAATTTAAAACCACTAAAGCTATAAAGCTATTAAAACACTTTAAAGAAAATCATTGTTTCCATTGAGGCATCAAGAGTTTCCAACAAAGGAGAAATTTCAATGTTTTCAAGAATTTTAAGTCAAATTTCAAGGCGCTGCGCATTTACCCTTAGTCATTATGCGTTTGACTAGAAGTTGCATGTTTGCACTCAAGAGTTGCGCGTTTGCCTGAAAACTCTTGACCAAATTACACAGGCGCTGCGCTTTTGCACTCAAGCGCTGTGCATTTTTCTGGGCGATGCGCTTTCCTCAAGGACGTTGCACATTTTCTCAGGGAGGGTTTTAAAGGGTTTCATAACCTCCAAAAAGCTTCTATTTCCTCATAAATTTAGTCAAAGGGCTTTAAAACTGTAAGTGGACCCTAACACACCTCTCCTCTCATATATTTGGTGTTTCATAAGAAATTTGAATTGAAGTACTTAATCGCTATGAAACCCTAAAATCCATTTCCTTCCCACTTGCATGCACTAAATCCATATTCATGTCCCTAAAATACATATCAGTCATAACATTGTTAAATCCTAGGGTTTTCATAGACCTAGGTCTTCATTCACACTCACTCCCTCCATTTTCCTAAGCTAGTCATTTCATCTCTCACTCCCTTCATCTCATTCCATTTACCCTAGGGTTTCCAAAGCCTTCAAATTCAAAATGTCTCAAGAGGAGGATAGAAGTATCAGTGAGGAAAAAGCACCAAATAAGAGTAAGAAAGGACGGAAAATAATCAGATATGAATGAGTAACCACAAAAGAGCTCATGGCTTCTCCCCTCACTGTGTCATGTTTTAAAAATGTTGGTTGTTTTGAGTTTTGTGAGAAAGTACAACAGATCCAGTATCACCCTATGTTGACAAGGTTGTTCATTACTAATATTCATGATAGGCAAGTCACTCTTGCTGCAGTCACTTTTACCATGTCCAATAATTCCATTTCAGGTACTACAGGGATCCCTAATGTGGTAGAGAAATGGTTTAAATAGGGAAACCTTGATTAGAGCTACTATGAACCATATCTCAAACCTAGATACAAAGATGACAAAAAGACAATTTTCCCCTTCTCTCATCTTCTTGATCGATATGTCCCTATGGTGAAAATAATCATGAGATACTTCACCTATGAGGGGAGGTTTTCTCAACTCTATTCATATCATATCTAACTCCTCATGCACTTCACTAGAGTCAAAATGCTTCACATACCTTACTATCTCTCTTGCAACATTGACGATATGGCACATTGTACAATAGAGGGATTATAATCATCAAATGCAAAGTTTTTTCCATCACTCACTCATCAAGATGATAGTCATGCGTCAACTTGAGCAAAAAACATTTCATGTGACACATTCACAGAAAATGAAGTCTTCAATAATAGTCCTAGTCAGCATGAGTAGAGTATCCCCTCATTATCTCATCCTCCCATATCCACTCCATCTCAGCCTACTACTCATACGGCATCACCAAGTCAGATGCATTCACCTCATGTTCATCCTAATTCTTCACCTTTCCATAACCCTTCACCATCACATGATGATTTTGAGTCATCTAACACTGAGGAGGACATTGAGACAACTTCGGCTAATGTGACTGATGTTGAGCCATTTCCCAAGACCTATCAGAGAGGTTACGACCATGTTTTTTCTTAACTTGGAGTGAAAGGGACCATACTTTATTTATCAACAAAATAGGTGGACAAGGCAAGGAAAAGGCTAGAAATCCAATCATTGATGAGCAGGGGGATAAACATGAAACAAAGCAGGAGTTTCAGCTAATTGACGTAGATGAGGAAGATGAGGGAAAAATCATCAGTGCAACAATTAAAGGCAAAGAAGCAAAGATTAGTGAACTTCAAGCAAATATCGACAGAGAAAAGTATGTGATTGACTTCCTTGAGCAAGAAAATTAGCAGCTAAAGATCAAACAAATCATCAATGAGGTCAGGACCATCAAAGCACAAATATAGGTAGAAAAGACCAAGGCCTTGTTGGAGGAGACCTTGGAGATATTTGGTGAGAATGATGAAGAGGAGAATTAGCCTCCAAGACAGAGACCAAGGACTAGAGGGTTGAAAAGAGCTCTAGCCCTTTAGAGACAGAGACAGGTTGAGTTGGCAGAGAAGCTCACACCAAGTGAGCTTCTTTTCCTTGAGATTAGCAAGGATAGGGAATCATGGCTTGATAGAGCCAATTTGCATCTGGAGAGGTTGGTAGTGAAGGCCAATAAGGACAATGGCATTCACAGGAAAATGGAAAAGCACTATGCCATGAGGAACAAAATTGCAAGGGCCAAGCTCAAACGAGCCCATGCAAAAATTCAAACTTTCACTAAGAAAAAGGAGAATGAGAGTTTAGATATACTTGCTGAGGTGTCTCTTCATCCCTCAAGCACTTGAGAAGCAAGTATCGTCAAAATTTTTGAAAATTTTTGGCACACTTGGCACTTCAGTGCATTTTTTATTTTTTGAGTATTTTTGGCATACAGAAATTCTGCCAAATGCACATTGACCTGGTCATTGCGGTATTTTTTGGAGCCTGTAATTGACAAATGGCCACCACCATCATGTTCAGAATGATGAAGACATCAACCCTAGCAAGTTTCAGAAAATTTGGAGGAGAACTGGTCCCTCAAAAGTGCAAAAAACTACCAAATTTTCATGTTTCTACCTCCTTTTTAGCCAGGTCACTGCACGTTTATGAGTCTTGGGAGACTGATTTTTCGACAAGGAAAATGGGCACCATTTTGGAAACTAGAGGTAGATTTGGAAACTAGACTTCGAGAGATTTTTAATGAGGTATCATGGAGAGGATTTGGACACTAGGAAGGCAATCCAAAGTTGCTTGCAAAAGAGGCTATTTTTCCTATTAGGGCATTGCGCGTTTGTGAGGAAAATTCACTTTTCACAATCTTCAGCAAATTTTGAAGTTTCACTCCAGTTTGACTTTTTACTTGGGAAAATGAAGAAAGTACGAATGTAAATGGTTATGGTGATTGTAAATGTCATGATTTGACTTTCATTTAGGGTAGATACATTAGGTGAACCTTCTAGAGGTCAAATGAATCAATTTCCTCTGTTTTAGAGGCAAATTGTTGGGTCTTCCTAGTCTTCAGTTTCTTGTTTGGCAGTAGGTGAAACTGATTCCTATCTCATGGATTCGACAACCTGAGGCTAGGGAGAGTGGTTTTGAGCTCTATATGATGTATTTTCTCTTTCTTTGTAATGGTTGGACTCACTTGGAGGTTTGGCATCTCAAGAGACATACTTTTGTATCAGTTTTGGCCTGGACATTAATCAAATTTGGAGTTATCTTGATGGGATCCATGTGGTATTGTGTTTAGTTTTAGTTTCTTCTTTTGTGATCATATATTAGAATGTTTTGTGTATTTCATCCATTATTCCATTACTATTAAGTGAATATTTTCAAGTTAGATGAACAGAATCCATAATTTCTATGCTCTATTTTAGATAAACATTCACAATTTGTAATTTCTTTAGTTTAGAAAGAAAATATGAATTCACCATGCTCTTTCTAGCTCCTCCCCTATATTAATCATCCCACCATCGAAACCATAAAGTGCTAAACATTGTACTTACCTTGCCCCATAGAACACCCTACAAATCTTCACCTAATTTCCTTGCCTTGACTATTTGACTCATCTTGATCCAAAAAAACCCTACATAATCAAAATCAAAACCCTGAGCTACTATACCTAGCCTAATATCTTCTTTCCTCAGTCATCTTGATTGTGATCCTGACGAAGAGAGCCCTCTCCTTGCCTAGTAAGGCTAGCTACTTGGCTAAGCGTGCTTTGTGGTTACCTCAAAATTTCCTTCTTTAACCTAAGGTTCAATCCTAATGATAACAGAGTGCAGGTAAGAAGAGTGGGATTGTAAACTACAATAATATATATTTAATAAAATTACATATAAAATATAAATTACAATAATATATATTTCCCTTTTGTTAAACAAAATACTAAAATTATATAAAATATGAATTACAATAATGTATTTCATAAAATTATATATAAAATATAAATTACAATATAATATAAATACAAAAGTGGATGTGCAAACAAATATTATACTTCCGAGAAATAATATTTTTACCATTTAAAACTCAAATCTAACAATTTATTAATTGTATAAATCTGCGGACTTAGTCTAAATATAATTTTCAAATTGCTGAACAAAATTAACTAGGTATTCATAATAAATTTCCGTACCAAAGTACGCTGGAAACTTGCAGATAGAAATCAACAAAGCAGACGGTAAGAAGGAGAGATGAACCCACGATTTTGGATTTCTTTGATATATAATCATTCTATGTCTGCATATGATTGTCAAATTGCTTAACAAATTAACTAGCTATTCATAATAAATTTCCATACCAAATATGTTGGAAACATTTATTTGATACAAATAATTCCAACTGAGCGATTTTATATTGATGTACTACATGTAAAAACATAAAAACTATATTAATGTAGGTGGTTGTCAAAAAGTATGATTGTGAAATTGTTTAACAAAATTAATTAGGAATTCATAATAAATTTCCATACCAAAGTACGCTGGAGACCGGCGAATACAAAGCCAAAAAGCAAAAGAGATGATTCTAAAAACGTAAAAACTATATTAATGTAGGTACGATAAGCAAAAGAGATGATTCTAAAAACGTAAAAACTATATTAATGTAGGTGGTTGTAACAAAATCGTGCGTGCAAAGAAATTAATAACGAAAAATGATATTAAAAAGAAAGATATTAATTATGAAAATGATATTAATGTAGGTAGTTGTAAAGTAATTGTGGGAAAAAATGGAATTTTATTATTCATAGTTTTATTAAACATATTTTAATGAGTTAATAGATGATTATATTATCTTATTTTGTGTGGTTAAAGATGAAATTATATTATCCATATTTTCATTAAACATATTTGAATGAGTTAATGGATGATCATCTTATTTGATTTTGATTTTATATTAGTGTATTGCTTTTAAAAATGATATTAACCTATGTAGTTGTAACCAAATTATATTTTTAAGTTGTAAAGCGTTTCTCTTTGATAACAACAATTACATAAATCTCTTTGAAAATTTGAAAACAATAGTTACAAAAATAATCGAATAAGGAAGAATAATGAAAACAATAGGATAATTGTAGTAAATAAGAAAAATGGATTGTAGTACTCCAAGTTGAACATTCAATATTTCCACCCTTTTAACTTACGGACTTATTTTCATTTTCTTATATGAAAGTGGTAAATAATTGTAGTAGTCCAACTTTCACATTCAACATTTCCACTCATTAATTTACGAACTTCTTTTCATCTTCTTATATGAAAGTGGTAAATAATTGTAGTATTCCAACTTGTACATTCAATATTTCCACCATTTTAACTTACTGACTTCTTTTCATCTTCTTATATGAAAGTGGTAAAGTAGTTTAAAGTTATAACAGAAAATTCAACAATGAGTGGCCTAACTATTTTGTCAAGTTTGAGAAAGCCAAAAACAAGTTTGAAGATAAATAAATCACATATCACATAAAACTCTGCACACTACACTTTATATGCTATCTATACTAACTAGATTATAAAAAAATCATTTTTTTTTATCCAAACAATTCTCGAAACCTATATATATATATTCATATTTATAAGTTAAATATTCAATTAAGTCACATAACATATCACACATTTTTTCGTCTATACTACTTTTTCATATCTTTAAAGCTTTTCCTTTATAATATATGGTGCAATTGCTAGTTTAAAATTAAAAAAAATATGAAAAAATCATATATTTTTCAAATTATTTATATGTAAAAATATTATAAAGAACAAGAACTATTAAAACTTTATTTAGATTTATTTTTTTTAATAGTTTGATAGGTTTATATTTAACATATTATTATAAATTTTTTAAACCTTTTTGTTATATGATCTTAAACTCTGAACAAATATTTTATTCTTGTAAATTGATAAATAACTTTTTTTGGGTTTCTAATTAATATTTTGTATTAATTTTATTAATTTTCAAACTTATATTTTTATAAAAGTTATAATATTTTATACTATGGAGAAATTATTTTTATAATCACTTTATAAATTCTGTTTAATAATGTAAAAGATAACTAATACTATTTCTAGTATTGGGGAACATATTTTTTTTATAATACATTAACAATATGATTAATATTTTTGCTGTCCTTATTATTATAATTTTTATTCTGTCTTTTCAATATAAATTGATTTTTTCATATTTTTAATATAAAAAGAATTCTTATTTTTTACAGTTTTGTTTTTAATAACAAACTATAAAGACCATATTACCTTTTTTAATATAAATTGATTTTTAAAAAATATTTAATACTATTAAAAAAAATTCCTCCATCTTAAATTACAGTTTTTTTTTGTTTTAATAACGAAACTATATAATTTATATTATCATTATCAATATTTAATTACAGGTTTTTTTTGTTTTAATAACGAAACTATATAATTTATATTATCATTATCAATATTTAATTACAGTTTTTTTTGTTTTAATAATGAAACTATAAAATAATATATTGTTTTTAAATTGGAAGTGAACTATAGAATGGGTATATATATAACTTTTTATTGAAAGGTAATTACCGTTTTATTTTTTATAACAAAACTGGCACATGTGCTATTGCCTTTTAAATTTAAGTGAACTAGACATATCGTCTTTTAATTTGAAGTTTTTATATTATAGAAATATATTTTAATCTAATTTTATTGTTAACATCATATACTATATTTTCATTTCAATATTATTTTTTTTTATAAACAATTTTTTTTTATTAAAATTAAAATTAAAAATAATTTCAGTAAATTTTTATTTTACAAATAATTTTTTTTTATTAAAATAAAATTAAAAATAATTTCAGTAAATTTTTATTTTACAAGTTTTAAAATAATGATTTAATTTATTTTTATAAATAATCATAAAATTAATATGATTTTAATTTTTAAATGTTTAATAATAATTAACATTTTTAGTTTTAATGATCATCATTATTTTTATTTTATCATTAATTTTTTCATCAAATATAATTGGTATGAAATTTTTTGAAATTATCAAAGTATAATATTGATTGTAAATTTTTGAAATTATTAAAATTAAAATTAAAAATAATTTCATTTTTAATGATGGTAAAATTTTATTTTACTAGTTTTAAAAAAATAATTTAATTTATTTTTATAAATAATCATAAAATTAATATAGTTTAAATTTTTAAATATTAAATAATAAATAACATTTTTAGTTTTAATGATCATTATTATTTTTATTTTATCATTAATTTTTAGGATATGAAATTTTTTGAAATTATCAAAGTATAATATTAATATGAATATTTTTAATGATAATTATTTTTATGTTTCTGAATATCATATTTTTATTATTTCAACATATGAAAATAGAAAATTGAACTAGTGATTTGGTATCAAAAATACCTTAACAAAACATCTAATCACAATTTATCCAAAATCCTGTAATGACACTTTTAACTTATGATAATTCTCATCTTATTTTAGCAGTTTTAATGGAAATGTTTGAAATTTTCATATTATTATCAGTGAACCGACTGTGGCCGACGTCTGAAGCAGAGTTGCCAACTTAGAGGGAGCGGTTTCTTCAGTGCAGGTGTCACATACATGCCGAAGAAATATATATTACCATAAAAAAAAATTAGATGTTACTATTACCATGGTAAACCCACGGCAAGGCTTTTGTCACTACATACATTCACAATATAAAGTATAGGGATTAATGATTAAAATCTGGTACCATAATGTCATTGAAATATTCTACCGTAGTGATTGTTAATCTTGGCGCTATGGCTAATTCAATGATTTAATGATTCTGACTGATCTTATTAAATATCCTTAAGTATGGTTTGAGTTTTATGATTTGTATCGGTGCCATCTGTCCAAACCTCGGCTTGGAGAGTTACTCAGCTGGTGTTATCGGATATGGTGTTATTGTGTTTTAGTTGGTATTTAATTGTGCCCATACCAAGGCTAGGATGGGGCCGACACCTGGCTTACCTTACGCCCTTCCCGCTATTCTTCACTTAATGCAATTCATTGTTTAGTTGTACTGCCAGGCCTACTTGGCACAACTATCAATCCGGACTTGAATTCCCTCCATTCCTTTTCGTGAAAGACTACACTTCTAGCTTGCTAGTCTTACTTGCCGGGGACACAACGCGGGTTTCTAGTAAGCTCACTCCCAACAGGTAGAAGGTCATGGGATGGTGGTTTCTAAGAGTTTCATCGGCGTCCTCAGAGCCTTCGAGATGCCTGTTGAGATCTCCGCCCGGTTTCCTCTAAATACAGGTTAAACAAATGCTCTACCGCATCTCAGACAAGAGGTTTACAGTTTTTCTCAGTTTTCTTCTTTCTATTGTTTATCTGAATGATACCTTGTTGCTGTTCTTTTTTATATTGAAAGGTGGTTTCCTTCTTTTATTTATGAACACATGCGATAACAGGGTGCCGGGAACTTGAAGCTTACCCATGCTCTGGGGTCGATTTTTCTCCAGGAGGGTTCTTGCCACTTCAGGATTACGCTGGTAAGTTCTCCACGTGCCCATCCTACACTATCTAACCCCTGCCGGCAATCATACTTTTGGTTTGAGTACTATTCGTTTTCCAATTTGGCGAAAAACTAATGACCCTTACCTTCTCTCATTCTTATAGGAATATCCAAATTCAGGTCTCGGACTCACAGGTAACTATCCTTGCGAGGGTTAACCCATCACTTCTGTTTACTATCATCAACACTGTTATTATTATTCTAACTATCTTCTCCGGGGTTTTTGCAGGTATAAAGGCTCCTTCACCTTTATGCATTTCTCAAGATTCGGCTCCTTAACCTTGGCTAACTATCAAAGCCATTCTCACAGGTACATACTTTTTGATGGCAGGAGAGAAAAGTAATCTTGTCAAAGCCCTCGTCGAGGCTACAGGCCTTTGACTGACCTTCTAGATTAGGATTTGATTAAGTTAAGAATATAGTCATCAGTTCTGTTCTCTCTGCGCTAGGGTTTTTCATTCTACTCAAGGGTTTTCCTGTCTGTTGGACAGCGCTCATAGAGCATTGGTTTATAACTTGGTTTTAGAATAAATTCCTTATTATGGCTAGCTGTTATCCATATTTTGACTCTGAGATTACAGACATTCTTTTTCTTGACATTTGCATGTATATAAATCTAAGCGCAAATTCCTGTTTAATATCTGTAAGCAGTAATGCGAGATTTAAGATTTGACCCCTCACCCTTTAGTGGGTGCGGAAACCCTACGTTTTGTGCTCTATTTGCATGTACAGTTATTATGAAATTTCTCATGTACCGATTTTTCCTACTTTGCCAGAGGTTCTCTGTTAACTCTACTAAATCTCTATTTATTCATTTTGTTTTACATCTTTCATTACTCTCGGAATAAATACAATTACCCATAGTTAACAGGTTTTTAGCATAAATATTATTGCGCTCGTACCTTCCTCCATCGGTATGAGCATTACAGGGTTCGGTTCATATCACTATTCGAACCTGTCAGGCGTGGTTGTGACACCAAACTATGATGTATATATGTTTATTTGTACTTGTTTACATGTTTCACATCTTTATCATAGTTTCACCAACTGTGGCCTGTTAACAGGTTTTCTTTCTTACTGATGTTTATATTCTACTCAGTTTCCACTTGGCTTTACTACAAAGAAGTTTGAACTCTAATGTTGATTGTATTAAATTTTTTTTTCTATTTCTCTCTATGTTGATACTTATCCAACACAAGATAATAGAAATAGTTATATAAGAAATAACTACATAAGAAGGAAACAAATGAATACACCATCCTTACAAATTCCACTGAATGATCTCTCTCATTGCCTCAACGGAGTTTAAACTTGAAGAACCCTTAATCAAAGTATTTACCAATTAGACATTTTAAGCTTTCTAGAGTGTTTTCCGGGAGAGGTACCAATTGTAGATTATGTACTTAAACTCATTTCCCTACTGTAGCTTTAGACAGGGCACACTTTACATTTTTATTTTCAAGAACAACATTGAAAAGAACATTGAAAAGAGATACACTACAACAATACATATCTGCACATTTCTAATCGTATTAAATTCAGGATTCCACATTAGTACTTATCTGCAAGGGTAGATTTGTCCAAGCTGTCGTCCACCCAACCTTCAAGGGAGGCTATCACGTCCTCCGCTTGCCCCCTAGCTCCAGAAAACTGAATGGTGCCACAGAAGTAACAGTGGAATAACCTGCTGTGACCTCTGGATATCCAATCCAGTCACCAACAATAAATCTGGCTCACAGAAGGGTATCCAAAGTTGTTTTCAACTGGCCTCTTACCAACTCTAGAAAACACATTCTCTTTCTTGCCAATTTTTCCAGAAACCCCTCTCCTCTGGATTCCAAATTTATCCAATGAGGAGAGGGTAACTGTTTTCCAACTGTTTCCAACCACCATCTATTCTGGGAAACTGATACCAACAGCTTAGCAAATTCCCTTTTTATTCATTGGTCTCCTTTTAATAATTTCAAAAATAAAAATAAAATAATAATTTTTGCCTCAACATATAACCATCAAGTCTTTCTTGTCAGAAATAAAAATAAA
The DNA here is from genome assembly GCA_034641835.2 of Pinus albicaulis. Classification (NCBI taxonomy): domain Eukaryota; kingdom Viridiplantae; phylum Streptophyta; class Pinopsida; order Pinales; family Pinaceae; genus Pinus; species Pinus albicaulis. Next base: position 257,897,644 of record CM076582.1, read on the forward strand.
AATAAACAAATTGTTTTAAACTAGTTACTGTCAGTTAATCTTTAATTGAGGCTGTCACATCTCCCCCCCTCGAAGTAACACCATCCTCAGTGTTTTTCAGCCCAACTCTGCAAAGAGTTCTGGGTAGGCTTCTTGTATAAACTTTTCATCCTCCCAAGTAGCTTCGTCTGGTCCAAAGTGCTTCCACTGCACTTTGACCTGGATAACTACTCTTTTACGGAGTTCAATTTCCCTGCGATCAAGTATGCGTAGCGGCTCTACCAGAAATTCTCCGTCCGGTTCTACCTGAAAGGAAAGAACAAGATTTATCAATCAGTAGAGTTAAACTTGATTCGACTTTAATTAGGATTTATTTCCATGTTTACTTCCTACCTGTATGTTTTTCCAATGGATTACATGTTTCTCATCATCCACGTATCGCTTTAACAACGATACATGGAATACATTGTGTACTTTAACATGGCTAGGCAGGGCCAGCCTATAAACTACTGGCCCCACCCTTTCCAGAATTTGGAAGGGTCCGCAGTAATGGGGCACTAATTTTGCGCATGAAGTCCATCTTAAAGTACTTCTTTTTGGTTTAATCCTGACATACACGTGGTCCCCCACTTCGAATTCTCTATAAGACCTCTTCCTGTCTGCAAAGACCTTCTGTCGGTCCTGCGCGGCTTTCAAATTCTGTCTTATTCTTTTTACTTCAGCTTCTAGCTCAGCCAACATTTCTGGCCCCAACATTAATTTTGTCTCCGGACCACTCCAGTTTATCGGTGTATGACACTGTCGTCCATACAACGCTTCAAAGGGACTCATCTTTAGAGATTCATGATATCCATTATTATATGCAAACTTCACTAGGTGTAGGTAGTCCTCCCATTTATTTGGCTGCCGCATTACATACATGCGCAGCATATCCTCCAAAACTTGATTTACCCGTTCAGTCTGCCCGTCGGTTTGAGGGTGATAGGCAGTACTGAAGTGTATCTGAGTACCTAGACCCGAGAATAAAGTTTTCCAAAAGGCGGAGGTAAACTTAACGTCTCGGTCTGAAATCACGATCTTAGGTATACCATGCAATCTAAAGATTTCCCTCATAAATATGTCTGCAATTTGCACTATCTTGTAAGTGGATTGTACAGGTATGAAATGGGCAGATTTACTTAGTCTGTCCACCACTACCATGATTGAATCATTCTGCCTCCTTGTTCGCGGTAAGCCTGTGATGAAATCCAAAGAGATCACTTCCCACTTCCATTCAGGAATGGGTATGGGCTGCAGTAGCCCTGTTGGATGCCGATGCTCCACTTTTACCTGTTGGCATTCTAGACACTTACTCAAATATTCCGTAATTTCTCTGTGCATACCTGGCCAATAATATATTTTTCTAATTGCTGTAAGCATCTTTTGATAACCAGGATGACTAGCGTAATTGCTGCGATGGTACTCGTTCAGGATCAACTCCTTGAGACTTGTGCGATTAGGAACATAGGTTTTTCTGTGAAAAGTTAACATCTTTTCTTCATTCCTGTCATATTCAGATGGCTTACCTTGCTCTTTATCCTCTTCCACCTGCTGCCATAAAAACTTGTATTCTGGGTCCTTCAGTGCCTCCTCCTTTAATTGTTCGGATAGCTGGCTTACAGGTTGGCTGAAGTACATTGCACAGATCGCATGTAATTTCCTGCTCAAGGCATCTGCAACTCGGTTTTCTTTACCCTTAACATGTTGCATGTCCATGTCAAATTCACTCGAAAAGGCATTCCACCGGGCTTGCCGAGAGTTTAAATCGGCCTGCTTAAAATAATTAGTTAAACTGCTATGGTCTGTTTTAAGTACAAACTTTTTGCCCAGTAGATAATGCCTCCACACCCGGAGAGCATGCACTACTGCTGTAAGTTCTAGATCATAAGCAGAGTATTTTTGCTTGTGCTCTTTCAGTTTTCGGGACTCATAGGCTATTACCTTGCCTTCTTGTGTTAACACTGCACCGACTCCCTCCTTACTGACATCCGTGCATACCTCGTAGTCCTTGCTAGGGTCAGATACCTTCAGTACTGGTGCTGTGGTTAAAAGTTGTTTCAGCTTTTCAAAGCTGATCTGACAATCTTTTGACCATTTGAAAGGTTTTCCTTTCTTTTGTAAGGATGTGATAGGATAGACAATCCTAGAAAACCCTTCGATGAACCGTCTGTAATATCCTGCCAAACCCATAAACGATCTGATATCCACCACATTCTGGGGTGCTTGCCATTCCAAGATATTTTTAATCTTTTCGGGGTCCACCGCTATACCTTCAGCTGTCACAACATGACCCAAGTACTGAATTTCTGTTTTAAAGAAATCACATTTGCTGAATTTAGCATACAGTTGATGTTTCCTCAGCATTTCCAGGACTATCCTCAGATGCTCCTTATGTTCTTCTTCGCTCTTGGAATAAATCAATATGTCATCTATGAAGACCAGTAAAAAATGATCTAGATATTGATGAAAAATACCATTCATCAACCTCATAAAATTTGCTGGTGCATTCGTCAATCCAAATGGCAACACCACAAACTCATAATGCCCATATCTGGTACGGAATGCTGTTTTGCAAATATCCTCATCCTTGACTCGAATCTGATGATATCTGGACCTCATGTCTATTTTAGAGAACACCCTGGTGCCTCTCACCTAATCCAACAAATCATCAATTCTGGGTAGAGAGTATTTGTTCTTAACCGTCAGTGTGTTGAGTTGTCGATAGTCCATACACATCCGTAATGTTCCATCCTTCTTTCTAACAAAAATAACTGGTGCTCCCCAAAGTGACACACTTGGGTGGATGTATCCTTTATCTAACAACTCCTGCAACTGCATCTTTAACTCTGTTAACTCTGGTATGCTCATTCTGTAAGGTGCTCTTGACATAGGAGAGGCTCCGGGTAGTAATTCAATAGTAAAATCTATTTCCCTTTTTGGTGGCAACCCTGGAATGTTTTCCGGAAACACATCGAAGAATTCCTGTACCACAGGGATATTTTGTATGTCTGCAGCCTTTCCCTTGGATTCATCATACCCTACTTGAATGGCGTACAACTGACATCCCTTTTGGATACAGTTACTCATCTGAGACGGTGTTATGGGGCGTAATTGCACAGGATTTTTAATTCCTTTTATTTCCTTACGCGTACCATCTAGCGCTCTATAATAAATTGTCTTTTCCTTACAGTCCACTAAGGTCCAGTGTTTTTCCAGCCAGTCCATTCCTAGTAACACATCATACGATCCCAATGGCAGTACATTTAAGTCTACCTGCAACTGCTGTTCTGCAACTTCCAGTATGCAATTAGCAATTTTCGCAGTCACCTTGTGCTTTGCTCCGGTAGCTAGTTGAACTAACCAGGGGTTTTTAAATTTCTGTTCTTTTAACTTACACATCTCCACTAGTTTAGGACTTACATAGCTTAAACTAGCTCCAGGATCTACTAAAATCGAGACAGGTTTAGAATGTATAGTACCTTCTAGTTCAATCATTATGGGTTGGAAGTCAGCCTGTCGATCCACCAAGGCTGCATTTATACGTGGTATATTTCACGCCACATCCCCCACTGTTGATGCCTCCTGCAAATTTTCCACAGATTCATTCTTCCTCCGTTGTGGACAGTTCTTATAGTAGTGTGCTTCCCCACAGCCCCAACACTATAGGGGAGGTTTAGAATTCTGCCCCTGCTCTGGTTTGCTTGATGCTTCTGTAGGTTTTTCTTCAGCTGGCCACTTGATCCTTTGATGATTCTTGTTGAACTGTTTGCCGCCAGCATTCTGTCCTACCCCTTTAAAGTGACTGCTTTTGCTGCTTTTAAAAGTAGAGGAATTCTTTTGATTTTTCTTGGGCTGCCAACCCTTTCCACCACCCCCTTTGGTCTTATACTGCTGGTAACACATACGTGCTTTCCTGACAGCTTCATCCATCATTTGGGGGTTAACAAACTCTATTCTCTCCCTCATGGGAGCAGGAAAACTACTCAGAAATCTTTGTACCTTGGCTTTTTCCTCCCTGAGGTAAGGTACATAACGTAGTAGGGAAGTAAACTTTGTGACATACTCGTCCATGGTCATTTGGCCCAGCCGAAGATCATGGAATTCCTTAGCTTTATCATCATAAAATATTTCTGTTAGATATTTATCTTTGAAGTATTGCTGGAATAATTCCCATGTGATGTCCCGCTCATCAATGCTGCGAACATTTTTAACCTCCTCCCACCACAGGGTGGCTTTCTCTCACAGCTGGTATATAGCCAATCTGGCCTTCAGATTGCTGCTATACTCATATACCTGAAAATATTTATTGATGTTTATCAACCATGCTTCAGCTGCTTCTTTCGCCTCGCCATCAAACATTGGTGGCTTAATCTTACGAAACTCCCCCTGCAGTTCAACTTTCTGTCTTTTATGTTCTTGATGTTCAGACAGATTTTCCGATTCTGCCTCATTATTATTATGGTTTTTGCTTCTGTGGGAGCAACTCTTTTCAATCTTTCCAGTGGTGTTGTTTCTGGTTTGCTGGTCCTCTGCTTCCATTGATAATCCTTTTTCTGCACTTGGTTGCCGTATCTCATGATTTTGTTTATCAGATATACTCTTCAGAATATTTTCCTGGTCTTGCAACAACTTTTCATTGTCTTTCCGGACTCTAATCCTCTCTTCTTATAACTGTTGTACAGTGTTTAGCAGAGACGCAGTTTGTTGCTGCTGTTCTTCCAGCAATTTACTCGTTTTCTGATGCTGCTCCACCGTTAGTTGAACCCACATTTCGGGATCCATAATGGTTGGAGTCTCGTTCAGTTGTGACTGGGACACCATATCTTTCTTCTTCTTCTTAGTGCACTATTACACACACAGTTTTGTTAGTAGACCATTAGGTTGCCAGTGTTGTAACCGGCTCTGATACCACTTGTCACATACATGCCGAAGAAATATATATTACCATAAAAAAAATTTAGATGTTACTATTACCATGGTAAACCCACGACAAGGCTTTTGTCACTACATACATTCACAATATAAAGTACAGGGATTAATGATTAAAATCTGGTACCATAATGTCATTGAAATATTCTTCCGTGGTGATTGTTAATCTTGGTGCTATGGCTAATTCAATGATTTAATGATTCTGACTAATCTTATTAAATATCCTTAAGTATGGTTTGAGTTTTATGATTTTTATTGGTGCCATCTATCCAAACCTCGGCTTGGAGAGTTACTCAGTTGGTGTTATCGGATATGGTGTTATTGTGTTTTAGTTGGTATCTGATTGCGCCCATACCAAGGCTACGACGGGGCCGACAACTGGCTTACCTTATGCCCTTCCCACTGTTCTTCACTTAATGCAATTCATTGTTTGGCTGTACTGCCAGGCCTACTTGGCACAGCTATCAATCCGGACTTGAATTCCCTCCATTCCTTTTTGTGAAAGACTACACTTCCAGCTTGCTAGTCTTACTTGCCGGGGACACAACGCGGGTTTCTGGTAAGCTCACTCCCAGCATGTAGAAGGTCATGGGATGGCGGTTTCTAAGAGTTTCATCGGTGTCCTCAGAGCCTTCAAGATGCCTGTTGAGATCTCCACCCGGTTTCCTCTAAATACAGGTTAAACCCATGCTCTACCGCATCTCAGACAAGAGGTTTACAATTTTTCTCAGTTTTCTTCTTTCTATTGTTTATCTGAACAATAACTTGTTGCTGTTCTTTTTTATATTGAAAGGTGGTTTCCTTCTTTTATTTATGAACGCATGCGATAACAGGGTGCCGGGAACTTGAAGCTTACCCATGCTCTGGGGTCGATTTTTCTCCAGGAGGGTTCTTTCCACTTCAGGATTACGCTGGTAAGTTCTCCACGCGCCCATCCTACACTATCTAACCCCTGCCGGCAATCATACTTGTGGTTTGAGTACTATTCGTTTTCCAATTTGGCAAAAAACTAATGACCCTTACCTTCTCTGATTCTTACAGGAATATCCAAATTCGGGTCTCGGACTCATAGGTAACTATCCTTGCGAGGGTTAACCCATCACTTCTGTTTACTATCATCAACACTGTTATCAGTATTCTAACTATCTTCTCTAGGGTTTTTGCAGGTATAACGGCTCCTTCACCTTTATGCGTTTCTCAAGATTCGGCTCCTTAACCTTGGCTAACTATCAAAGCGATTCTCACAAGTACATACTTTCTGATGGCAGGAGAGAAAAGTAATTTGTCGAAGCCCTCGTCGAGGCTACAGGCCTTTGACTGACCTTCTAGATTAGGATTTGATTAAGTTAAGAATATAGTCATCAGTTATGTTCTCTCTGCGCTAGGGTTTTTCATTCTACTCAAGGGTTTTCCTGTCTGCTGGACAACGCTCATAGAGCATTGGTTTATAACTTGGTTTTAGAATAACTTCCTTATTATGGCTAGTTGTTATCCATATTTTGACTTTGAGATTACAAACAGTCTTTTTCTTGACATTTGCATGTATATAAATCTAAGCGCAAATTCCTGTTTAATATCTGTAAGCAGTAATGCGAGATTTAAGATTTGACCCCTCACCCTTCAATGGGTGCAGAAACCCTACGTTTTGTGCTCTATTTGCATGTACAGTTATTATGAAATTTCTCGTGTACCGATTTTTCCTACTTTACCAGCGGTTCTCTGTTAACTCTACTAAATCTCTATTTATTCGTTTTGTTTTACATCTTTCATTACTCTCGGAATAAATAAAGTTACCCATAGTTAACAGGTTTTTAGCATAAATATTATTGCGCTCGTACCTTCCTCCATCAGTATGAGCATTACAGGGTTCGGTTCATATCACTATTTGAACCTGTGAGGCGTGGTTGTGACACCAAACTATGATGTATATATGTTTATTTGTACTTGTTTACATGTTTCACATCTCTATCATAGTTTCACCACCTATGGCCTGTTAACAGGTTTTCTTTCTTACTGATGTTTATATTCTACTTAGTTTCCACTTGGCTTTACTACAAAGAAGTTTGAACTCTGCTGTCGATTGTATTAAATTTGTTTTTCTATTTCTCTCTCTGTTGATACTTATCCAACACAAGATAATAGAAATAGTTATATAAGAAAGAACTATATAAGAAGGAAACAAATGAATACACCATCCTTACAAATTCCACTGAATGATCTCTCTCATTGCCTCAACGGAGTTTAAACTTGAAGAACCCTTAATCAAAGTATTTACCAATTAGACATTTTAAGCTTTCTAGAGTGTTTTCCGGGAGAGGTACCAATTGTAGATTCTGTACTTAAACTCATTTCCCTACTGTAGCTTTAGACAGGGCACACTTTACATTTTTGTTTTCAAGAACAACATTGAAAAGAACATTGAAAAGAGATACACTACAACAATACATATCTGCACATTTCTAATCGTATTAAATTCAGGATTCCACATTAGTACTTATCTGCAAGGGTAGATTTGTCCAAGCTGTCGTCCACCCAACCTTCAAGGGAGGCTATCACGTCCTCCGCTTGCCCCCTAGCTCCAGAAAACTGAATGGTGCCACGGAAGTAACAGTGGAATAACCTGCTGTGACCTCTGGATATCCAATCCAGTCACCAACAGTAAATTTGGCTCACAGAAGGGTATCCAAAGTTGTTTTCAGCTGGCCTCTTACCAACTCTAGGAAACACTTTCCCTTTCTTGCCAATTTTTCCAGGACCCCCTCTCCTCCTCTGGATTCCAACTTTATCCAATGAGGAGAGGGTAACTGTTTTCCAACTGTTTCCAACCACCATCTATTCTGGGAAACTAATACCAACAGCTTAGCAAATTCCGTTTTTATTCATTGGTCTCCTTTTAATAATTTCAAAAATAAAAATAAAATAATATTTTTTGCCTCAACATATAACCATGAAATCTTTCTTGTCAGAAATAAAAAATAAAAATAAACAAATTGTTTTAAACTAGTTACTGTCACTTAATCTTTAATTGAGGCTGTCACAGAAAGATGTTTGAGAGGCAGCTCTGTACCTGGCGAGCGATGAGTCTAAATATGTGAGCGGCCATAAACCTTGTTGTGGATGGAGGAATCAGTGTTATTAATCACTCATGGGGAACCTACCGATGATAAGTGAATGATACTATTTGTTAATGAAATTAGGTCAGAGTTGAGTCATTGTCATATTATATAAATAATGTCGGTTGACCGCTGCTTCATTCGCTGGTTTTTTATTCCCTTGAAATCATTGCGGCTTCAGAATACCGTGGCCCTACGATATAAATAATTTCGGTTCACCACTCCGTAACCCTACTATATAAATAATCACCGCTGGTTCATTTCATGGTTTTGGTAAATGGCTAGTGTAGCTTCCATTGTCTTTCCTGCGTTTAACTTGTATCATATCCTTTTGGAATTACTTATTAATAATTATATATGACCGTAACTGGCTTGTCTTCCCTTTCTTAAAATCTTTTGAGTTGAGTTGTTGTAGTAACATGGCTAGACTCTGATCTTGATATTCAACAAAGTGCTATAATATTTAGTTCGATTTTATTAATCAATGAGAAATTTCTTACTGGTCATGGTATGAGAATTAAAAACTATATGGTCATTGTTGTATTATTTTTTTTTTTTTTAATTATAATTAGAATTTGTGGAAACAATTTTTTTTGTTGTATTTATTTTTTATTGCTTAAAATTTATTTTTAAATAAATAAATAGATTTATTGCTTTGAAAAATGATAATATTTTAATTTGCAGAGTTAACAAATCAAATTTATAATTTCAATAATTTCTTATTAGATTTGAAAAAACAATTAAGTAAAAAAATATAATAGAAAAAAAAACTAAAATGTAAAAAAATAAACTGCTACTTTTATTTTATATTCTAACTTATTTTCACAAAATTATTAAAAATCTTAAATTTAATTTATTTTTATTAAAAATTAAATTATCTAATAACAATTAAAAAATTAACTCATTTACACTATTTATTTGATATTGTAACCAAACCACAAAAATATAAGTTAAATGTTTATATATATATATATATATATATATATATATATATATATATATATATATATATATAACATCCTTAGTAACATAGCCTTGTATCAAAATGTACGGAGATTAGAAAATTCCGTAGGGTGAAAACTAATAAATGTTTAATTTTATTATTAAATGCTCATGAGGTTGTTCACCTCTCACTCAATGGCTTGTAGGGAGTTTATCCCTTGGCTATTGTCAAACAATCTTACATAGAAATATTATCTTAAAAAAACCATCTCTAGCTAGCAGCTATTACAATATTCATAATATCATTTACCCAAATGTTTTGATGAGTAGATCATGCTGACATTCCTCAATCTACATGGATCATTATTTTTTTAGCTGCCATAATATTAATAACAACATATCGTTTGCATCAGTCATCATCATTCCACCCTATTGTTGTCACCAACAAACTTTGATATCATGATTAGATAAAGTACAAATTAATTAGTAATCAACCATTATTAGTCATGCTTCCACATCCATTCATTTGCATACATGAAATGTAAAAAATTTATCGTGACACGATTCCTTTAGAAATCACTACACATGCATTAATCATAAGCATATAACAATTAAAGCATGTCTATAAATAAATACCACATTAACTAATATTCTCCTCACACAAACACACATTCCTTTCCAAGAGTAAAACCACTACAACTATCCTTATTCTTTTAAGGTAAAGTAACACACTAGCTCTGATTTTTCATGTAAATATATACGATTGCATGCAGATATATAATATTTTCTCAAAGAAAGCTAACAATATCTTGCATGCAAATGCATAATGTTCCAAAGGAAAGCTAGCATAAAAGATAATATTTTTGTGCATGCAATTGTTTGTTATTTCCAATATCATATTTTAGAAAGGAGAGTTATTTACAATGGTTATTGTCCATGAAAGTACATGCTCTATTCCAAAATAAAACAAACATAATAGTCAGTATTTCTTGCATTTACATACATGTGCTTAACCAAACTAACGTTAACATAATTATTGCATGTTCCTTTTCTAACGTAAAACATGATAATTACTCCTTTTGCATATATATATATATATATATATATATATATATATATATATATATATCCAATAAATACATTATAATGAATTATTCTTTTCATAAAATAACCATATAAATAAATGAGCACAAAAAAACACATTCTTTTCCAAGAAAACTAACACATTAGGTACCTTCTTATGTACATATCCACTTATTCTTTTCAAAATAGCTATCATCTTGGATCTTATTTTGTGCACCTCTACCGATATTTTTTTCAAAAGAAATAATAGTAGTTATTATTTCCATGGATCCAAAAACATATATATATATATATACTCCAAATAGTTGTTCTATCTATGCATTTAAAAAAAAATAAAAAAAATTCTAGAGTAATTTAAGGGAAACAACATAGGTAAACTATTTCATTTAAGCACACAAATTCATGAATTCTTATGATGAAATTACTCTAATTAACTTTTTCTTTGTTCACAAACCATGAAAATTCTTTCAAGAATCTATGCAATCCATTCCAGAATTACCCTCACTAACTTATCTTCATTTTTCAAGAACTCATTTAAATATTCTAAAGATTACTTTTGTTAAATCATATATTTTTTTAAATAACTCATGCAATTATTTTCCAAGATTATTCTCTTTAAATTATCTTTCGTTTTCCACAATTACAGCAATATTTTTAAGAATTCATAATTCTAGATGATCGGAAACTATTTTTCATGCAAACATACACTTCTTTGCATGGTATCTATATTTCTTGTATGACCAGATATACATCTTCTTCCAAAACAAAGCTAACCGAATAGATATTATGCATACAAATATTAATTAAATAATATAGCTCTACATAATTGATTGCAATGTTTTCAGTAAAAAAAACATGGTTTTCTTATCATGAATTCGTGATCTTATACATGGAGTGTTATTCTTTATAAGGTTACTTTTCTTTATGCAAAAGATCAATATCAATAATACTTATCATTATGAAAAACAAATTATATGAAATCTATTTTACCTATGATATTAAGTTTTACTCATGATATAATAGTCTATATAACACCATCATCGTTGTTCATTATTAAATTTTAATCATGATATAATAATCTAAATAACTCAAAAGGGGATAGTTCCCCTTCAAAATGAACGATTTCATTTTGAAGAATACTCATAGGTAAAAATAATAACATTTATCAATAGTCATGAACATTTATAACTACAAAAATATACAAGTTCTACTTTCCATCACTTATCCATTATTCAAATTCATAAAATCAAAACATAATATTTATACCAACTTACTGTTACTTAATGATTACTCTTGAAAATCATGGTCATTTTTATGCAAGCATTCTAAGAATGGCTTAACAACACATCAAGACTCCAAGGCTCCATGGAAAGAAACCTGTAATGTATGGCTAACAAATCCAACATAATCACGTTAATCACAACATTTTCAATCAAATTAAATACTTTTAACCAAATTATTTATGCAATGTCATGTGATATTTTAATCACAATACTTCCACAAGTACTCAAAGACATCCTAACTCTCTAATAATCAAAATTATTAATAACTACACCAAGTGCATATTGTCTTAGCCCCTGCTAAGACATCCGCAAGATTGGAAATATGATAAAGGAACTTACATTTTGGCTAATTCCTTTATGACCACTAGGATCCTTTCATGCAAAGATATACATAAAATTCTTACACTATCATATAATAATTCATATTTATTACAAAACATAATGTATTAGTTATTTGTTTCTTATATGAGAACCATAGTCGCAAAAGAGTGCTACTCCCAACCAATAGGAACAAGTTTCCACGAGAATATTGAGTAAAATTCACATCTAGATAGTTATATAAAAAATACCATACCATGTCGAGACTCGAATTCCACTGGAAAACCAGCTCTAGAATTCCAATGACCACATAGGGTCTAATACAGGATTCCTCATGGCAGCATCCTTCCTATTGCTCTGACAACGTCTTGTCCATGAGAAATTTTGGGCCTCCTCCAACATGATCCAAAATCAATATATTTTCCTCAACCTTCTTCCATTATTCACTGTCTTAGACAACGCTTTTCCATTACTAATATCATCTATCTCTAGGGAGAGGAAATTTAGGAATACAACTACTAGTAACCCTCCATGAAGTAAACTGCAATCAACCCAAGGCCTCCTGGCCTTCGCAATTGTCCAAAACTCTCTAGCATGTTAAATTCTCTTTTAGCACCCTTTTCCTCTGTAATTTAAATAATTAACTATATGTAAATGACTTCATCAGAATTGGGGAAACCACCTGGTCGGGATATTTTCCCATTTGGAATGATGCCTCCCACTAGAACTTTGGGACGAATTTCCCTCGAAATAAAACTATATGTAATGTGTTGTATGTGATTATCTATTTTAATAAGTACTAAGAACTAAAATAAGAAATAATATATAATACTACTAAACTTGGGTAATATGATGACATATGCGTTAGAAATATGTCACAATTGACATAACAATATAGATCATCATGTAAGTATGATATTAACTCAATAAAAACAAATTAATTTAATTAAATAGTTAATCTAATTAATTAGTTTAAAACATCACATAATCTGATATATCATTGTTCACAAATATAACTTAAATTTAAATCAAACAAAACAATAGTGACAATGAAAGATTGATTGACATACATATAATGTGAACAATAGCATTAAACCATTCCATTCAAAGACAATTTAAAAAAAAATGATAGTAGTACTTCATATACCACATCTCTACTCATCATGGAAGAGCAAATAGTCCAACTTAATATTAAGAAAAACTCAATTATAGTAGTGGAACTTAAGTTTCTCCTTAGAAAAATCTAGAACCCCTTCTCCATCTTGGGGAGGGACTTTATATATATTTTTTAAAGGATACAAATATATTGATCTAAGAATTCTTTAAAAACTCTTCAACAATAGTAACAATAAGGGGAAAATTGGGAAATGGTCACAACAAATTTTCATGCCGGTAAAGAATATTGACCAATAGTTTGTTGTTCTAGATTGTAGATATAGATCTAATTGTTGAGCTCTAGTGGATTTGGGCTTCATATTTATTTGACCTATAATGATAATAATTTTCAAAGATTGCAAAATTTGTATGGTGACATTTAGAAGGCATTGGAGAAGAAACCATTGGCTGTGCGACTTCACTATAAACTATGAGTGATGCTCAAGATTAACTATGTTGTTGCAGGAAAATATTCCCTAAGGTATGGGGTGAGGGACCTAACAGAGTGGAATACATACAATCACAAGAATCATTCAAATTAAAAGTCCTAATGCTTAAACTAGAAAAATAGGGATAGGTGACCTTACCCGTATGTCCTACGTTTGAGGTCGATCCCGCATGGTGAAAACACTTTGCTACTTTTTCTTGTTTAAAACCCGCAACTCACTCAAGACAAAGTACAAAGACTAGTTGTACAACATATATATCTTAAATTTTAGTATTTTAGGTCATATAAACTCATAACAAAATCATGAAATAACAATTACAAGATCATTAACATGTATATGAAACATATAAGAACATGACATAAGGAACAGGACAAAGCTTCTTTTATTAATTTATGTAAAAATAAAGTGGAGATATGACCTAAATTCAACCACGACTCCAAGCGAAACCATCCTTTGAATATGTCCACCCCAAGCCTTGACAATCTTCTTCCATAAGAGGTGTACAAAGGATGTCACATAAAATGGGGTGATCATCACAAGGAAACAAGGGTTTCCTGAACCTGGCAAGTGTAGGAGGCACAGGGATAATCAGACTTGATCTGGGCTATAACAAGCTATAGTATCAATATCGTTCTCTCTCCTCCCTTAGGCCTTCCCAATAAGGTGTATTTATACTTCATCAAATTAGTTTCTCAATTGGGAAACAGTTTGGCCACCGACTGGTGTAGGTGGTTCTCACATAAAACCAGCCCAATTAATAAAGAGTTTTTATTTTTTTAATATTTTATATTTTATATGTGGGTCAGATATGAGTGAGCCCACGTCTGCACATGTAAAATTCTAGGCAGAGTCACGTATGGAATTGAAAATAATGCTTTTTAAGAAGTTGACCAAGGCTGAAAGGAAAAGGTTGCCCAAGGCCAATACATAAGTCATCAAGTATATAAAGGTGATAAATGATGCTATAACACTTGGTCAATTCATCAATTATTTTGGAGATATTCTTCCAATGTCCCTGCCACGTATTTGACAACGGTACGATATCAGGAAAATTACCTTCGATATGGCTTAGAATGAGATTGGATTACAGTAAATTATCATTGATCGATTCAATAATAGAATTGGCGAGATTTCGAGCCACATTTATGGCTACTTCGGCCTAATTCATTCAGATATCCCATTCCATGAATAAAATAATTTTCCAAGTCTCATCAATCTTAAGTATATTAGAATATCTACCTTGTTCGCTTTCTTTCTAGTTGAGGAAATTGGTGAGTTTTTCATTTATATCTTCAAAGTAGTTTGTCATATCTCACAATTGATCAACAAGAGAGTCAAAAGCCATGCATTGATATTGAAATATTTCCAATTTATGGCAAAATAACTTTTTTTGTTCCGCAAGAAGAGAATTCAAATATTTAGTATCCCTTTTCAACTCTTTCAATTTAGGACTAATATGCATTTGTTCAATCCTTTTCTGCATTCCTTGAATTTGATCATTTATGACCTGTAAATATATTGTCATATCAGACCTTAAGGAGGTCAAACTTCTGATGTAGCTCAGTTAACTCTGACTCCCAGTGCTCATTGATCCTTTGTTTTTTATCCTCAACATTATGCTCTAGCAGTGTGATTTTCTCTTCTTTCTAATTTAGATTTTGATGGAATTCTGTAACCTTATCAATAGTTTCTACGGCCTAATCATTCGTAAACTGACTAAGTCTCCCTAAATCCTATATTTGTTTTATAGTAGATCCCTTCCATAAAAATTCAAAAGAGGATACATTGTTGGATACTAATACATGTGATTGATCATGTTTTCATTTCTTTCTTCCTCTTTTCACTATAAACTTGTGTTGGGGACTGTAGAAAATATCCAATCGAGGGATCTCAAAAATATTTAGAATAATTTAAGAGGAAGGAAAGGAAGGAATATTTCAATTTATTTCTGATCTTGAACATGAGATATACCAGTACTCCCTTTTTCTTTATAACTCTATTGAGAAGCCTTAGCAGTGTCTTGAACGTTAATTTTCTATGGATCTTTTACAGTTTGATGCTCATATTTTTTTGAATTTAGAGTTTGTCTAAACTCTTTTCAAAATTCATTCAATTTAGGATCAGATACAAATACCTCTACATGAGAAGAAGAAGAAACCACAACACCTTCTGTTTGAGGAGGTATTATTGATTAAGAAGAAATAACAACCTAAAAATTATTACTTAAGGCTTTTTCCTGATTCCTGAGATACCTGTAATAAATCCAAAGGAAGTTTAGATATTCTAAAATATTTGTATTGTGCAAATTGATCCTTCTCTTCTGGGATCAAATGATATTCTTCTCTTTTTTGTACCAGTGGATAAAAAGAAAACTGCTCAAATAAGTCATCCAACGTGTCTTGTTCATGAATAAACTGGTTGAGGTTTTAAGAAGCGATTATATTCTTGAGAAGCGATTTTCTTTTCATTAAAATAACATAACTATAACATAAGATACTGTTTTTTAAATTATATGTGAAATATAGAATGAGTATATATGTAACTTTTTATTAAAAGTTAATTACAGTTTTGTTGTTATAAAAAAATTATGAAATGGGATATGGCGTTTTAAATTTTAAGTGATAGCCATATTGTCTTTTAATTTGAAGTTTTTATATTATAGGAATTTATTTTAATCTGATTTTATTTTCAACATTATATGACATATTTTCATTTCCATATTTTTTTATTAAAATAAAATTTTATTTTTATTAAAATTAAAGATAATTTTAATCTTAATGATGGTTAAAATTTTTATTTTACCAGTTTTAAAATAATTAGTTAATCTATTTTATAAATAATCGTAAAATTGATATCATTTTTTTAATATTGAATAATAAATAGCATTGTTATATTTGATGATTATTATTATTTTTAATTTTATTTTATTAATAACGTTTATACCAAATATAATTGGTACCAAAAATTTTTAAATTGTCAAAGTATAAGATTAATATGAAAAATTTTAATTCTATTTTTTTTAGTTTGATAATATTACATTTTTTTTTCATTTTGAATATATCATCTTGATTAGAGCAAGAAACTAAACTAGTAACTTCAAATCAAGAAGTGCTTTAACTAAACACCCAATTACACTTATCTAAAATATCTAATAAATATTTTTGTGACATTTTTCATTTTAATGATAACTGTCATCTTGGCGAGGGTTGATCTGCAGACGAAAGGGGTTTGAAGAGTTCTGCAGCAAGATCGGATTCCCTGCCAGGGCACTGGCAAGAAGAGCAGATTTGTTCCAAGATCTGAGGCAAAGAGGAATAGAGCTGGCCCAGAAAATGGGAAGACCGGGGGCCCTCAGAGCCCCCATGTTCAAACAGGTTACGATTGACAAGGGCAAAAGGCAGGTGGAGGGCCTGAAGATCACTAGATCTACAACCTCTGCAGCTCGCACGAAATCTAGTGATTCCATCCTAATCAATCGTACAGTTGATCCAATCAAAGGGACTAAGAGAACACAAGAATCGATCGCTGCGCATCCCACTCATGACGCTGATCCTTGAGCAGAAGTCTCAAATCTAAAAAAAAACACAAACAACAGCCCCGATCTGAACCGCTCCACTGAAAGGGAGGCTGAGGACAATGATACTCAACCTAAGTACCATGGGCACTGCAAACCAAAGACCAAGGAAATCCTCAGGGTAATCATTAATGACCCAGATCTGAAAACCTATAGGGATCATATGTCCGTTCACATAGTGATCTGCAAATTCATGGGGTTTTGGCCTAGTGAAAAATCCCTCTGTCAATGGATCAAGCAAATCTAGAAGCCTAGAGGGGACGTGAAGTTACACCTGGGAGCAAAGGGTTTTTTCACGGTAGTCTTCGCTAATTTGGAAGATAAAGACCGGATCTTCGAGGGAGGACCGTACTTTTATGCCTTAGCCGACCTCTATATGAGGCCCTGGAAAGCCAACTTTGCACCTGAGCAGGAGACATTCACACAAGTGCCGGTTTGGATCCGAATTTTCTCTCTGCCGATCAACTATTGGAGACCCGTAGTGCTGGAACAAATTGGTAACACCTTGGGAACTTTTGTCCATGCTTCTGAAGCCACTCTTCAAAAAAGGTACACTTCCTATGCCTGCATCTATGTTGAAATGGATGTTTCAGGGTCTCTGTATGAGGGTCTGTGGTTGGAATATAGGTATGAGGTCTATTTTCAAACCATTGACTACGAGCAGATACCCTTTAGATGCAGAAAATGCCATGAACATGGACATTTAATCCGCGAATTCCCTCAAAACAAGTTAGTTGAGAAAACCAAAGATAAATCCACCCCAGTTTCGGACAGATTTATTCGACCTACTGGCAAACATCGGGCCAACCGCAAAAACACTCCTAAATCGGAAGACCAGCGAACTAAAACATTGAACTCCTTTGAAATACTGGGAGAAGACTCCCCATCGGAAAAGATGGCTCAAGACCACGCTACAGAACAACCAGTCATCGAAACAGCAGAGCAAGGCCACCAATCACGGGAGCCTAACAAACATTTGGACCTGCTCTCGGCTACAAAAGAAGACAAAGACGAGGAAGGGGATGAGGATATGACCCTCAGTGAACTTGGCACGGAAGATCAAGAATTAGGAGACATCTTGGAGAAAGAAGGGCTAGATCTCAACTCCATTGTGGAACAATGGAAATAGAAAGGAATAGATCAAATACCAGAGGAGGAAATCAATAGGGTAAACTACCTATTCCTAACCAGACAAGATGCAGCAGCAAAAGGTTTGAAACGAGGTAGAGGAGCAAATAAAGGCTTGGGCATCAAGTCACAAAGTCTCCACCAAACACAAGCCAGTCTTAAGCATAGAAGGAAAAGGGGCAAGAGATCTAACAATGATGCTCTTCATGAACTGGGTCAGATGCTGATTAATTTGGGAAAGATGAAAGCCCTAGAGGCTTTCTCCTTCTCCGCTTAAGTAATTGTTTACCATGAAATTCCTCTCCTGGAATGTAAGAGGACTGGGTAGCCTTAGGAAACAAAGGCTCCTGAAAAGGAAAATTACTCAAGAAAAACCAGACCTGGTATTCCTTCAGGAAACCAAGTGTTCGAGTTAGAAATTAGATCAGTTAGGCAAACGTCTAGGCAAACACCTGGAATACCTAGCAGTTGAAGGAAATGGTGTGGCCGGAGGTCTAGCCACATTCTGGACCCCTGGAACTCTACATATTCATAATGCTGAGGCTACAAAAAAAATTCTGGCCCTGGAAATGTAGATCATTGAGGAAAGCGGAACCTTTTTCTTCACCAATGTTTACAGTCCTCAGCGACAGGAGGATAAATTGCTGCTTCTAAGAAATCTCACCAAGTTACACCATAGACACATCCATGCCAAAGCTATCTACAGTGGAGATTTCAACATGATAACCTCTCTCACTAAGAATAAAGGGGACACTCAGGCACTCAATCATGATGCCACAGCCTTTAGTTCCTTCATTCATGCGATCAACTTGGTGGACATCCCCCCCCGTAATGGCATATTCACCTGGACCAATAGAAGAGGAGGAGACATTCTCATTGCATCCATATTGGACCACTTTCTGGTTTCTGAAAGCATTCTGTTAGAAGGGATCACTATCGATTCATATATCCTCCCTTTTGGAGGTCAGACCGCTGGCCTGTTACGTTGTAGGCCTCCATAATGGGCATTCCTAAAAACAGGTCTTTCCGGTTTGAGAAATTATGGTTAACTCACAAGGATTTCTCTAGCAATATCGAGAAATGGTGGAAGGAATCACCAAATGTACAAAGAACGAAGATGTTCAAGCTACAAGCCAAAATTAAGTTCATTAAGGCCAAGCTAAAAACTTGGAACCGTGTAGTCTTTGGTAACATTTTTGAACACAAACAACACCTGGAGCAACAAATAGAAGAGATACACAAAACCTGGATTCAAGGCAGTATATCACAGGATTCAATTGACACTGAAAAGGAACTTATGGGGAAATGGAATGATAGATGCAAGCAGGAAGAAATTCTTTAGAAACAAAAATCCCGAATTCAATGGCTCAAGGAAGGAGAAAGGAACACAAAATTTTTCCACAGGTCAGCTATGGATTATAGATGTTCTAATATAATCACCAGGATCCAGGATGAGCAAGGGAATATCTTTCACTCGCACCATGATATTACCTGTCAACCCCGCAATCATTTCAAATCTATTGCAACTGAGCCAGTCATTGATCGATAGGCAGCCATTAAGGAAGTTGTTTCCTCTATTCCCATCCTTGTGACGGAAGAGAAAAACAGGGCCCTGGAAAGACTTGTCTCCCTCCAGGAGGTGGAGGAAGTTGTTATTAACATGGCCAATGGGAAGGCACCAGGGCTAGATGGTTTCACGGTGGATTTTTTCAAAGCCTACTGGGATGTGGTTAAGGAGGACATTTGGGAAGTAGTGGAGGACTCCAGAATCTCCTCCTCAATTCTCAAATCCCTAAACTCCACATTCATTGCGCTCATTCCCAAGGAATCTGATGCCTGCACCCTTTCCAAATTTAGGCCCATAGTGCTATGCAATGTGTTGTACAAGATCATATCAAAAGTCATAGCCAACAGATTGAAGCCTATTCTTCCTCATATTATTTCTGAAGAGCAGTTTGGTTATGTGGAAGGCAGATAAATTATGGACAGCGTCCTGCTGGCTCACGAGATGGTTCACACCTTACAATCACTCAGGAAAGCTGGCATGGTCATTCAGCTAGACCTCTCAAAGGCTTATGACAAGGTCAGTTGGGAATATTTGGAGGCTGTGCTCAAGGCTTTTGGCTTCATTCATCAATGGATAACTTGGATTTTAGCCATGATCAAATATCCCAGTCACTCTATTCTGATTAATGGGGTCTCCTCCGAGCCATTCTTTCCTTCCAGAGGTATCAGGAAAGGGGACCCTATCTCGCCTTTCCTCTTTGTCATCCTCATGGAAGGCCTCAACCGAATCATCAGATCTGCCAAGGAAAAGAATCTGATCATTGGCCTTCAGCCCTTAAGCAACATCCCTGCCACTACTCACCAACATTTCGTGGATGATACTATGCTACATGGAACCCCGACTGTGAAGGAAGCTAGGGGTTTCAAGCATCTGTTAAATTTGTTTAGTCGAGCCTCAGGTATGGACTTTAAATTTGATAAATCCACTGTCTTCTTTTTTAACATGCACCTGGCTATTCAGAAGCATTTAACGAATATCCTAGGTTTCAAAAGATGTAGCCTACCGTCCAAATACTTGGGCATTCCTCTTACAGCCAAACCTTGGCAGAAGTGTCACTAGGAAAAGCTTATCTTTAAGTTGGCAGGCAGATGCAATCATTGGACCAATTGGGTCCTTAACCTGGCTGGCCATTTGGTCATGACTAAGGCCGTCCTCTAAGCCATTCCTCATTACCTGCTTTCGATCCTGCCAGCCACCAAGGGATTTCTTCAAAAAATCAAAAGCATTCAACGGAACTTTCTCTGGTCTGGTAATACAGGGAAACCAAAGTGGGCGCTTGCTGCTTGGGACAAGCTCTGTAAACCTAAGACCCTTGGAGGGTTAGGATTACAGGATCTGGGATCTACCAATAAGGCCTGCGGAGCCAAACTTTGGTGGAGATGGCTCTCCGAACCTCAAACCCCTTGGGCTCGCTTCTGGAAAGCCAAGTATGCGGAGTACTGGCAGCATGAGGAGCTCATAAGAATAACTGATACTCCTGCAGGCTCTCCCATTTGGAACCTTTCCTATGCCAACCAGAGCATTATACAGGATCATTGTTTTTGGGAGCTCAGGAACGGTCATAAGGCCCTGTTTTGGGAGGATGCCCGGCAGCAACTCCCAAAAATTGAAAATCATGACCTTCACCCTCTGCAGCAATGGTTTCATAACAATGGCAAATCGAAAGTGCACCAATACTGGGAAAACCACACAGGCCAGCAATTTTGGAGAACCTGGAGTCTCATCCCTCCCCCATTGGACGAACACCTTACAAATCTCTTCAACATTCTCAATACCATTTTGAGGAAAAGACAAATAAGGGCAGTGCCAGGACTGGATATCTTGCGCTGGGGAAAGCAGAATGGAGGTTCTTTCAACCTCAAAGAATCCCACTTTTATATTGACAACAGAGACAATGAGGACAAGGTCCCCTAGTTCAACAATGTTTGGAATTGTAACCTTTGGCCCAAAATCAAAACTTTTCTATGGCTGCTTCAGAATAAGAAGGTATTAACTTGGGAAAACCTTCTTACAATAGGGTTCATCGGACCTTCCCACTGCCCCTTATGCAAGGAGTAGGAGGAAACAATGAATCATCTGTTCAATGATTGCAGCTGGACTAGTAACCTGTGGGACTGGCTTCAAAATATTTTCCACCTAATGGATTGGTGTAGGTATTCCATTCATGAAACAATCACCAACTGGCACTTAAACTAATCTAACAGTGACATGGTAAAAAATCTTTGGAGGCTCAGTCCAGGTTTCTTATTATGGACGGTATGGAAGGAGAGGAATAATCGTATTTTTCAAAAACATAGCATCAGACAGCTCGATGAGATAAAAACCACTATTATGCATAATTTGAGAGAAACCACTCTCACCTGTTGCAAGTCCGAGGAAGAAAATTCGTTGTCTTCTAATGACATTAAGATTCTGGCCATGTTCGGCCTATCTGAAGAGGCAGAGAGAAGAGTGCAGATGAGCTCCATCGGGCTAGCTCCCTCCTCAGTCATTTGGCATAATCCTCCTCCAGGATACTGCAAGCTAAATTTTGACGGAGCCTTGAAAGGCAACCGAGGCTCTGCCGGCATGGGAGGTGTCCTTCACAATGAAGAGGGAGAGATTATGTATATCTACTGCAGAGACTTGGGAGAGACGACCAATAACGAAGCAGAATTCGCAGCTTTAGAACACGGGTTGAGGCTTCTTATTCGGCTTGGTAAAGGAATGGCTATTGTAGAAGGGGACTCCCAGCTCGCCATCACCACTACTAAGAAAATTCAACATGGCACGAAACCTAGCAAGGCAATTAAACACTGGCATCTAGCAGCTATTACTAAGCTCATAGCGCAGCACCTCGCCTCCATCAATGGCATACTCCTTCAAGCCGTGAGAAGGAAAGCCAAATCTCTAGCAGATCATCTAGCTAACCACATGGTAGATCACCCAGCTGACGCCCAGGACACGTGGTGGCAGGACCTAACACTGGGTACGCTCCAGGATCAGTGCCACATCATCTCTAGGCAAGACCTAACTGCTAGTACTACCGTGGGGATGGACGACAGCTTATCACTCATAATTAGATCATGAATTCCCCCATTTTGATTAATCACGTCAGTTGGCAGAGCCCGAAGATGTCACCAAGTAATCCTCGGGTTTGGAAGTTTAGTATGCGAAAGGACAATCGTAGGGGCAACCGATCCCTTCAGCGGATCATATGGTGGCTTCAGGCATGTTAGAAGATCGTGCAAGAGAAGAAGATCTTGGCTCATAACCCCGGCTCTAGTGGAAGGCTCAGACGACAAGCTGGCATGTATTATAACATTAAATGGCTCTCAAGTGGCACTCTTTTCTCCACTACCCGGTAGTATATTTACCTGAATTCTTGTTTCCCCTTGCTCATTTCCCGTCTCGCCTTGAGGTATCTCTGTACCAAAGCAAAGTTCGGCTTTATTCCCCTCTGCAAGCGCTCACCTTACATTTACCTGGTTTCTATGGCTGATCACAACCTTCGTAGCATCAAAACTTCACAAGCCCTTAAGCAGGCCAAGGATAGTTATGAGGCCTCCTTCTCCAAATGAGGGAAGCAAACAATCGAAGTGTTGCAGGAGGAAGTACATAATTCGCGGGCTTGGATTTATGACAGTGCTATCAGTGAGGAGGTTGACTGGTTAGTTGATCCTGGGACTCCATAAACTCGCAACATGCAATTTCTGGAAACCCAAACTGTGGCATGGCAAATGAAGACGATGCTAGCAAAGGCAATTACCATGCAGGGAGTAGCAGTGAAGGAGACCTTTGCAGAAAATTCCATAGCATCGGCAAAAAACACAACGTGTTTGGACAAGCTGGAAACGACCCTTAAGTCACTGACAGAGGAGCTTCGTATGCACGCAAGGCCATGGATAATTTTGTCTGTCGATTTTATCTCTACCTCTGACATGTACTCAATGTCTCCATTGAAATTCCAACAGATGACTCACAGACCACCATCATTCGAAGATTCAAGCCGAGAATTCAGTCCAAAGGTGGCGAGGAGGCAAGTCCTAGCGCTGTCAGACAATCTAGATCTTCAAATCCCCTTCAGTGATGTTCATGCTATCTTCCAGGTTTTATTTCCTGTCGGTCACTATGTCTATAACTATGTTTATTTCGCTGTTTATGTGTGTGGATAGTCTCAGTCGGCATGTATCAGGCCATCTTCTAGCCTTCAGTACTTTTGGTCAATGTCTCTTTTCACAGGCCACCGTGCGAGGTGGGCCTGCTGTTTTAGTCCTGTTCTAATGCTCCTTCAAACCAAGGCTTCCTACAGCCCAAGAAAACTCAGTCTAATTATCAACTCGCAAAGGAGCAGGCCTAGGATGTTGTATGGCTAACCTTTTGCTGGTCTTTTGTACTCTCTTGTAATATCTGTTTCCTGATATAATATAATGCTTTTGACTTACAAAAAAAATAAAATAAAAATTGTCATCTTATTTTAACGGTTTTAATGAAAAAAAATTAAATCTTAGTAAAAACAAAAATTCAAAGATGTTATCAATCTGTGTATAAGAAAGAAGGGGCTGAAAATACAACTAATATTATTATATTCATACTCAAAGACATGCTCTTTTTAAGCATCTATGTATAAATATTTATAAGGAAAAAAATAAAAACTTAGACCAATGGTCTTTGAATGCATATTGGAGGGCAAGGTCGCAGTATTGATTAAGTAGACTATTATTCATATGTTATGCAATATTGTTGTTGAAGCCTGCTACAGGAAAATAATATGATACATAATTGTTCTCTATTTTTGTCTCTTTATATATTTTTGTGTTGTCATTGATTCGAATTCCGCATTTTGCATAAAATATTTTGTGCTTCTCTATTTCGCGTATGTTCTCATCATAGAATTAGAGCATACCATAATTTCCAACATGGTATCAGAGTGGGTTTAAACTCTCAGTGAAAGAAAGTGTTTTTTACTGAAGAGCTAAAAGGTTGTTTTGAGAAGTAGATTCTCTAGTAATGAGAAGTTTTTGTTTACACAGACAAGATTGAAGTAGTAGGCACAAGACTAACTAATCCTCAAATACCACATTTCAATGGGAAGAATTGTGATTATTGGGCCATTACAATGAAGGCCATGTTTTCTCCACAAGATATGTGGGATTTGGTGGAAAATGGTTTCCAAGAACTAGCAAATACAGCAAGACTTAATGATTTGCCACAAGCAGAAAGAGATTTGTTGAGAGACAATAAGAAGAAGGACACCAAATCCCTCTTCTATATTTTCCAAGGAGTAAATGAGAGTATTTTTCCAATGGTTTCAGCAGCAACAAATTCCAAGGAAGCCTGGGATACCCAACAGACAACCTACCAAGGCATGGAAAAGGTGAAGACAACAAAAATTCAAATGTTGAGAAGATATTTTGAAAATATTTGTATGAAAGAGTCTGATAACATAGACTCATTCTTTACACATGTGATTGGGTTGGTTTCCCAAATCAGGTCTCATGGTGAGACACTTGAAGAAAGGAAAATAGTTGAGAAAGTCTTAAGAATTCTACCATCAAGGTTTCATGCCATAGTTGTTGCCATAGAAGAGACAAAGGATCTCTCAGAGTTTCAGTGGATGAGTTTCATGCATCACTAATTTCTCATGAGCACAGACTAAACAGAGCAAAAAACTCCTCATTGGAGCATGCATTTAAGACACAAATGTCTTTTGTTCAAGGTAGAGGTTGAGGAAGATCAAACTACCGAGGAAGATGAAGAAGCCCACACAGAGGTGGAAGAAGCAGCCCTGCAAGTACAAGTGGAAGGGGCAACAATCAAAATCCAAGCCAAAGCTCAAGACCAAATCAAGCACAAGGACATATGTATGATCAATCTCATGTCCAAGTCATTATTGCAAAAAGTATGGTAATTATGAAAATGAATGTAGAAAGAAGAAAAATGAAATGGGTAGGAAACCAAGTGTAAATTTTACAAAATAAAATCAAAACCATGAAGATTTTTTTTTAGCTGTAATGTAGCACAAGAAAAACAAGAAGATATATGGTTCTTAGAGTTAGGGTGTAGTAACCATATGACTAGAAACATAGCAATTCTTTCCAATCTAGATGAAAGTGTAAAATCTGAAGTGACATTGAGAACTGATAACAAAGTCTTTGTCATGGGAAAAGGGAGAATAAATGTTCTGACAAAGAAGGGAGAGAAGAAGTTCGTGCCAGATTTCTATTACGTACCTGGTTTTAAATGTAACCTTATAAGCATTGGATGGCTCATGCAAAAGGGCTACACTATGTTTTCTAAAGATGACGGGTGCAAAATCATGGATAAACCTCCAAGTAGACAACTCATTACAAAAGTGCATATGATAAGCAATAGAATTTTTCCTCTCAAGATGAGATCACACTTGAATGAAGGTGGTGTTGTAGCAGCTGTCACACAAGAAATCTTTCAAGAAGAAGTGAAAGATGAGAACTAGTTATGGCATGTGAGATTTGTTCATCTCAATTTTAGAGGTTTGAACTTGTTGCATAGAAAAGACATGGTAAAGGGATTACCACCCATAGAGAAACTAGACATCCTATGTGAAGGTTGTATCTTGGGAAAATAACATAGAGAATAATTTTCAATAGGAAAGAGTATAAGGACAAAGGCACCTTTGGAGATTGTCCACTCAGATTTATGTGGACCAATGCAAACGCCATCATTAGGTGAGAGTCATTATATTTTGACATTTATAGATGATCACACAAGGAAGACATGGGTCTATTTTCTAAAACAAAAAAGTGAAATGTTTGAGCAGTTCTACCACTACAAAGCTCTTGTTGAGAAGCAAAGTGGACACTGCATAAAAGTGTTGAGAGCTGACATAGGTGGATAATTTATCTCCAAATACTTCCTACGTTTCTGTAGGGAGCATGGAATACACAAGAAATTTACCACAAGTTATACACCTCAGCAAAATGGTGTAGCAAAAAAAAATAATAGGACCGTCATGGACATGACAAGAAGTATGTTGAAGGCAAAGAATTTTCCAAATTATTATTGGGTAGAAGTTGTCTCTTGTGCAACATATATCATAAATAGATGTCCAACTAAAAGTGTGATGAACAGAGTTGCAAAAGAAGCATGGAGTGGAACAAAGCAATTTGTCACTCACATGAGTGTTTGGATGTGTGGCATATGCACATGTCCCAGATTAGTTAAGGAATAAGTTGGAGAACAAGGGGGAGAAATGTATATTTCTTGGATACATTGATGAATCCAAGGGCTATAAGCTCTATAATCCATGAACCTAGAAAGTAATAATCAATAGAGATGTTCATTTCATAGAAGAAGAAGCATGGCATGGAATTTTAGAGAAGATAGTAAATGTGAAGACATGTATGTCTCATGAAGAGAAAGAGGAATGGGTTGCAGCAAGTAATTCATCAACAATAACTTCTCCTCCACCCACGCAAGCTCAACAGAGCACACCACAAGAAAGCAATAAAACAAAATCGAGAAACCAAGGAAGTGCTTCTCCAAGCACACCACACAGACGAGCAACACCCTCAAGTTCAAGTGCAACTCCAAGCACATCTTTAGTAAATATAAGAAGACAAAAATTCAAAAATTTAAATGAAATTTATGAGAAAGAAAAAGTTGATAGTAGTGTTGGTCTGAATTCTTTATTTTCACCATTTTTTCATGTAGATGACCCAATCCATTTTGAATATGTAGTAAAAGAAGAGAAATGGGTTGAAGCAATGAATGAAGAAATAGGAGCAATAGAAAAAAATGACACATGGGAGTTAGTGGACCACCCACAAGGAAAATAATTTATTGGAATGAAATGGGTCTATAAGACCAAGAGAAACATTAAAGGCAAGATAGAAAGGCACAAAGCAAGGCTAGTTGTCAAAGGCTACAAGCAACATCAAGGAAGAGAATATGAAGAAACCTTTACACCTGTTGCAAGGATGGAGATGGACAGTGTTTTCTATAGAAGCACAAAAAAAATGGAAAGTTTATCAGATGGATGTGAAGTCAACATTATTTAATCGAGTGTTGAAAGAGGAGTTGTATGTTGAACAACGTCCTGGCAATGAAATAGAAGGCCAAGAACAAAAGGTGTGTAAGCTGCGGAAATCTCTTTATGGGCTGAAGCAAGAACCACATGAATTGTACAACAGGATTGATGCTTACCTGATGGAAAATGGGTTCGACAAGTGTGATGGTGATCCCACACTCTACACCAAAGAAAATGACCGTAAAATATTATTGTTCTTTTGTATGTAGATGATTTGGCTTTTACAGGCAGTGATGTTTCTCTCATTGTTGATTTCAAAAAAATCATGAAAAGTGAGTTTGAAATGACTGACTTGGGATTGCTAAGATATTTTTTGAGCATAGAAGTGAAGCAAAAAGAAAATGGATTTTTAATCTCCCATGCAAAGTATGTTGCAGAAATTTTCAATATGTAAAACAAAAATCCATCATCAACTCCAACTGTCATGGGGTTGAAATTTAGCAAGGAAGATTGCAGCAAGAATGTCAATCCGACATTGTACAAAACCATGGTTGGCAGTCTAATTTATTTGACTGCAACTAGGCCTGATATAATATATCAAGTAATTTTGATATCCAGATTCATGGAGACACCCAAAGAGACACATTGTCAAGAAGCCAAAAGAATTTTAAAATATGTCAATGGGATGAAGGAGTATGGTTTTCTATATTCTGCAACTAATGATTTTAAGTTGATTGGTTACACTGATAGTGAGTGGGATGGAAGTGTTAATAATAGAAAGAGCACATCAGGGTATGTTTTTCATTTGGGATCGGGAGTCATTTCATGGGCTTCCAAGAAGCAACCAATAGTTTCATTATCAACAACAGAAGTTGAATATGTAGCAGCAACAACAACAACATGTCAAGCAGTTTGGATGACAAGGATGCTGAGGGATTTATGTCAAGAACAAGACAGAGGAACCAAAATTTTCTATGATAAGATTTCAACAATTAAATTTTCAAAGAATTTTGTTTTCCACAAGAGAACAAGGCATATTGATGCCAAATATCATTTCATAAGAGAATTAGTTAATAATAGTGAAATTGTGTTGTAGCATTGCAGGACAGAGGGACATTTTGCAGATATTCTCACAAAGCCATTGGGATAGAAAAGTTTTGTTTGTCTCAGAGGAATGGTTAATGGCAGCAGTTGTGATTTAGGAGGAGTGTTGGAAATACTTGCAACCACCGCCATGAATAAAACTGGCAGCAACCCACACTTACATTGATTTTTGTTGCAGTGAAGGACAAGCTCAGGATCCAAATCTGTAGGCATTTTCATGCAATGTTAAGAAACAGAGTACTGAAGCCATTACTCTGAATTATTTCTTACCTACCGCATTCACTTACCTTTTTCCCACATATCATAGCCCGCAAGTTTTAACCTTTATCTCTTAAGACTTATCCAAACATAAGTTTTCGTCGATGCGATATTTAGTGAGACCCTTAACCTTACCGCATTACCAAAACCACGCACAAACCTTTGTTTACACCTTATTCCTTACCTTTCGCTATTTCACACTTCCCGACATTAAAGTGCCTGCATATCGCACTTTGCACATCTTAGCATTTAACTTTTAAGCACCACACCAAACCTTACGATGTTGCGATGTGACATTGTCATCGAACGTCACAATACTTAAATATCACACTTCACATGATTTACCACTTACCTTTTTACCACCTGCATTTCGCACTTCGCATATTTCCAAACTTGCCTTTAAGTGCCCACCAATTGTTTTGTTTAAGTTGTGATTCAATCACAAATCGCATGTCGCAAGCTTAGGAGTTTACCGCACCAAGTAATTCGCAACTTATTTAAGTTGCGATGCGATGCGATCGCATATCGCATACTGCAAGCTCAAATGGATACCACCTACAAGTTAAATGTTTTATGTTGCGATGCGATAGTGCCATCACACATCGCAATTGCAAGAAATTAGGGTTTCCCGTATGTGCCCATTTAAAAGTTAAAATCGCCGTAATGCGATTTACGGTAAGGGCGCAGATGTGATGTGGTTGCGAAGCCGAAACCTATAACATTCTAGGTCCGGCATTATGTGTTTTGTGCATTTTTTTGTGAAGAATCAGGCTTTCGTAGTAGAAAGACGATTCTGTTGTTATCCTTTGTTGTTATCTGTCCCGTCTAGCATTGAATTGCATTAAAATTGTCAGCTCCACCATTCTTGTATTAAGCGGACTGTTCTTCATATGTTATACAATATTGTTTTTGAAGCTTGCTATAGCAAAAGAATATGATATAGAATTGTTCTATATTTTTTTTTTGTCATTGATTTGAATTCCGCATTCTGTGTAACCTATTTTGTGCTTATGTATTTCAAGTATGTTCTCAGCATAGCATCAAAACATACCAGAATTTTTGGACTTCTTATGGACTTCCCATGGATCTTACGGGTGGGTATTTCTATTTCAAGAAGGAAGGCCATCCCTCTGCATTTTCTAAAGAAATGGATGAGCCGAATGTTGCAGAGGCATCTCTGTACTTGGCGAGCGATGAGTCTAAATATGTGAGCGGCCATAACCTTATTGTAGACGGAGGAATCGATGTTCTTAATCACTCATGGGGAACCTACCCATGATAACTGAATGAGTGTAAATATGTGAGCGTCCATAACCTTTTTGTAGACGGAGGAATCAATGTTGTTAATCACTCACGGGGAACCTACCCATGATAACTGAATGATACTATTTGTTAGTGAAATTAGGTCAGAGTTTAGTCATAGTTCTACTAAATAAATAATGTCCATTCACCGCTTCTTCATTTCCTGGTTTTTTATTCCCTATGAAATCATTGTGGCTTCTGAATACCGTAGCCCTACAATATAAATAATTGGAGTTCACCACCCGGTAACCCTACTATATAAATAATTGCGGTTCACTGCTTGTTCATTTCCTGGTTTTGGTAAAAGGCTGGTGTAGCTTCTATTGTCTTTCCTGTGTTAACTTCTAAAACATCGTTTTGGCATTACTTATTAATAATTATATATGAGCGTAACTGGCTTGTCTTCCCTTTCTTAAAATCTCTTTTTTGAGGTATTGCAGTAACATGCCTAGACTCTAATTTTGATATTCAACAAAGTGCTATAATAAATAAATATTCAACGAAGTGCTATAATATTTAACCATTTTATTAAGCAATGAGAAATTTCCTACTGGTCATGGTATGAGATTCAATAATTTTTTACTTTTGTCACTGTTTTAGATTTTAGAAGTGATAGTTAGAATGTGTCGAAACCATTTTTTGTTATACTATATTTTTTTAATATTCAACAAAGTGCTATAATATTTTGTTAGATCTTGTTAAGTAATTAGAAATTTCTTACTGGCGGTCATGGTATGAGAATCGATTTTTTTTTCTTGGGTCATTATTGTACTACTTTACATTTAAAATTTTTAATTAGAATTCGTGGAAACAATTTTTTTTGTTATATTGTATTTTTTTATTGTCTAAAATTTATTTTTAAATAGATAAATGGATTTATGTGATTTGAAAAATGATTAAATATTTTAATTTGCAAAGTTAATAATCAAATTTATTATTTCAAAAAAAAATTATTAGATTTGAAAAAGATTTAACCAAAAAATTATAATAGAAAAAAACTAAAATGTAAAACAAATAAACTACTACTTTTAGTTTATATTCTAACTTATTTTTACACTTTATATTTTTAAAATTATCAGAATATTTTTTACCTTCTTAAATTTATTTTATTTTTATTAAAAATTAGATTATCAAAATATTTTTTACCTTCTTAAATATATTTTATTTTTATAAAAAATTAAAATAACTTTGTAATAATTAAAAAATTAACCCATTTATACTATTTACTTGTCAATGTAATTATAGGACAGAAATATAAGCTAAATATTTCCTTTAATATAAATTTTTTATTTATTACTCGGAATAATACTCTGCTCACTCACTTTGCTTGGCCTTGCACTACTTCCCCTACTCTGTTAAAACACTTTGACGGGTTCACCCACTAGGTAGGCTGGGATCGCTTCTGGCTTACCTTCATATTACTTATTGAAAGGGAGGGCCCGCTAACTACCGGTAAGAGCTGAGTGTCTCTTTCCGGTAAGAGCTGAGTGTCTCTTTCCTATATATATATATGCATGAATTTTTTTTACAAGATTTACCAACTTGTAACATTTTGAATTACTTTTCATATTCTTTTAATTGATAAACCTTAATTGTAATATAAAGTAATTTTTTGTAAAGGACTAATAAGTTACAAAAATATTAACTTTAAGTGTTGTAACATATTAACTTAAACTTTTTTATGTAACCTTACATCAATTTCACGATACTTTTAAATGAGTTATTTAATCACATACTTCATCATATAAGCATCACATCATTCAAGGAATCAACATCATAAAAATGGCACAAAAGGAAACCATGACATTAGACACCGATATACCCTAGAAATCTAATAGTTGAAAATGAACAAATATTTAATTTTATTATTAAATGCTCATGACGGTGTTCACCCCTCACTCAATTGTTTGTAAGGGATTTTATCCCTTGGCTATTGTCACAAAATATTACATAGATATATTATCTTAAAAACACCATGTGTAGCTAGAAGTTATTACAATATTAGTGATATAATTTACCCATAAATCCTCAAAATGGCTATTCTGATGAGTAAATCATCATGTAGCTAGTATTCCTCAATTCACATGGATCATTATTTCTTTACCCACAACAATTTTAAAGATAAAATACCATTTTCATAAGTAACCGTCATTCCCCACCATCGTTGTCACCAACAAAATTTGATATCATTGATAAAGTATTAAATAATCTATAATCAACCATTGTTAGTCATGCTTCAACATCCATTTATTTGCATACATAAAATGTAAAAAAAATATTGTGACATGCTTCCTTTAGCGATCACTACACATGCATTAATCATAAGAATATAATTATTAAAGCATGTATATAAATAAATGCCACATTAACTAATATTGTTCTCATAGTAGAAAACATTCCTTTCCAAGAGGAAAACCACTAAAACTATCCTTATCCTTTTAAGGGAAACTAACACACTAGCTATGATTTTTCATGTAAATATATACAATTTCATGCAAATTTTTAATATTTTCTCAAAATAAAGATAACAATATCTTGCGTGCACATGCATAATGTTTCCAAAAGAAAGCTAGCATAAAAGATAATATTTTTTTGCATGCAATTGTTTGTTATTTCCAATAGCATATGTTACAAAGGAGAGTTATTTACAATGGTTATTGCACATTAAAACACATGCTCTATTCCAAAGTAAAACTAACACGATAGTTGTCATTTATTGCATTTAGATACATGTTTCTTTTCCAAAGTAAAACATGATAATTATTCTTTTGCATACACCTGGATATATATATATATATATATATATATATATATATATATATATATATATATATATATATATATATATATATCTTTCAAAGAGATATATCATAATGATTTATTCTTTTCATGCAATAACTATATAGATAAACTAGCACAAAACAACACATCCTTTTCCAAGAAGACTAACACATTAGCTATCTTTTATGTACATAACCACTTACTGCTTTCAAAATATCTATCATCATGGATCTTGTTTTGTGCACAGATATTTTTTTCCAAAAGAAATAATAGTAGTTATTATTTGCATAGATCTAGGACCACATATATCTTTATTAAGAAATCTACCCCAAATTTCTATTCATGCATTAAAAAATAAAAAATTATTGCAATCATTTAAGGGAAAGAACATGGGTAAACTATGTCTTCTAAGCACACAAATTCATGGGTTCTTATCATGAAATTACTATAGTTAAATTTTATTTTTTCACAAACACGAAAATGCTTTCAAGAATCCATGCAATCCATTAAAGAATTAAATAACTCGTACAATTCTTTTCAAAGATTATTCTCTTTAAATTATCTTTTCTTTTCCACAATTCTTACAATATTTTTAAGAAATCATACTTCTATATGCGCCACAACTATTTTTCATCTAAACATACACTTTTGTACATGGTATCTATATTTCTTGAATGAAAACATATACTTATTTTTCCAAAATAAAGATAACTAAATATATATTATGCATACAATTATTAATTAAATAATATAGCTCTGCATAATTCATTGCAATTTTTTGATTAAAATAACATGGTTTCTTTATCATGACTTCATGATTTTATATGTGAAGTGTTATTCTTTGCCAGGTTACTTTTCTTTATGCAAAAGATCAATATTAAGATTACTTATTTTAGGAAAAAATTCATATGTAATCTATTTTATCTTTATTATTAACTTTTACTCATGATATAATAATGTAAATAACACCATCCTCGGTGCTTATTATTGACTTTTACTCATGATATAATGATCTAAATAACTCAAAAGGGGATAGTTCCCCTTCAAAATGAAGGATTTCATTTCCAAGAATACTTATAGGTAAAAATAATAACATTTATCAATATTTGTGAAAATTTATAACTAGAAAAATATACAATTTCTACTTTCCATCACTTATCCATTATTAAAATTCATAAAAGAAAAACATAATATATATCCCAACTTACCGTTACTTAACGATTACTCTTGAAAATCATAGCCACTTTTACACAGACACTTTAAGAATGGTTTGACAATGCATCAAGACTAAATAGAAAGAACCCTGCAATGTATGGCTAAAAAATCCAAAATAATCACGTTATCAATGAAATGAAATACTTTTAACTAAAAATTATTTATGCAATGTCATGTGATATTTTAATCACAATAATTATACAGGTACTCAAAGAGAGCCTAACTCTCTAATAATCAAAATTAATAATAACTACACCAAGTGCACATTGTCTTAGCCCCTACTACGACATTCACAAGATTGGAAATACAAGAAAGGAACTTACACTTTTACTAATTCCTTTATGATCACAAACATCCTTTCATGGAAATATGCACATTAAATTCTTACACTATCATATAAAAAAATTCATTTTTAATACAAAACATAACGAATTAGTGATTTTTTTCTTCTATTAGAACCATAGTCACAAAAGAATGCTCCTCTCAACCAATGGGAACTAGTTTCCACAATAACATTGTGTAATTTTCACATCTATATAGTTCTGTAAAAAATACCATACCATGTCCAGTCTTGACCAACCAGCTCAAGAAATCCAATGAGCACATAGGGTCCAATACAGGATTCCTCGTAGCATCATCCTTACTATTCCTCCAAAAATCTCTCGTCCATGAGGAATTTTGGGCCTCCTGCAACATGATCCAAAATCAATAGATTTTCCTCAAACGTTTTCCCATATTCACCATCTTGGACATATTTTTTCCTTTACTAAGATCATTTATCTCTAGGGAGAGTAAATTCAGGAAGAAAACTATTATTAACCCCTCCATGCATGAAACTGCAATCAACCCAAGGCCTCCTCGCCTTTTAAAACTGTCCACAATTTTCTACCATGTGAAATTCTCTATTACCACATTTTTCCACTGTAATTTAAATAATTAACCATATGTAAATGACTTCATCAACATTGGGGAAATCACCCGGTCGTGATATTTTTCCATTTCTAATGATGGCTCCAACTAGAATTTTGGGACCAAATTCCCTTGAAATAAAACTATATGGGATGTGTTGTATGTGATTATATATTTTAATAGGTGATAAGAACTAAAATAAGAACTAATATAGATTACAATTAAAACCGGCTAAGATGATAGAATATGTGTTATAAAGATGTCACGATTGACATAACAATATATATCATCATGCAACTATGATATTAGCTCAATAAAATGAAATTATTTTAATTAAATAGTTAATTTTTTTTTTAGACATCACATAATATGATATCTTGTTGTTCACAAATATAACTTAAATTTAAATCAAACACATCAATAGTGACAATGAAATATTGGCTGACATACATATAATGTGAACAATAACATTAAGTCATTCCATTCAAAGAAGATTTACAAAAAAAATGATTGTAGTTACCGATATATCGTAGCTCTTCTCATCATGGAAAAGAAAATGGTTCAATTTAATATTAATAATAAATCAGTTATAGTAGTGCAAATTAAGTCTCTTCTTACAAAAATTTAGAACCCCTTCTCCATATTGGAGAGGGAATTTATAGTTTTTTAACAAAGGATACAAATATATTGATCTATAAATTCTTTAAAAACTCTTCAAAAATATTAACACTAAGGGTAAATTTGAGCAATGGTTACAACAAATTTCCATGCCTATGAAGAAGATTGTCCAATAGTTTGTTGTTGCATATTGTAGATATCGATCAAATTTTTGAGCTCCAATGGACATTTGGGCTTCATCCTTATTTGACCTATAAAAATAGCATTTTTAAAATATGGTAGCATTTGTATAGTGAGATTTGAAAGGAATTGGAGAAGCAACCATTGGTTGTGCAACTTCATTATAAACCACGAGTGATGCTCAAGATTAACCTTAGTCAACTGATCAATTATTTCACAGATATTCTTGCAATGTCACTGCCAGGTATTGTACAATGCTATGATATTAGGAAAAGTAACTTCGATAAGGATAAAAATGAGATTACATTACAGTAAATTATCATTGATTGATTCAGTAAGAATTGGTGAGATTTCAGGCCACATTTATGGCTACTTTGGCTTGCTTCATTTGGATACCCCATTCAATGAATACAATAATTTTCTGAGCTTCATCATTATTAGTTATATTAGAATATCTACCTTCTTCACTTTATTTATAGGTAAGGAAATTTGTGAGCTTTTCATTCATATATTCAAAGTAGTTTTTCATCTCTCACAATTGATCAACAAGAGAATTGGAAGTCTTTAATTATTTCCAATTTATGGCATGATACTTTTTATTTTATTTTTTTATCAAGAAGTATGGGATTACTAATAAGTGGTTAATTTTTTACAACCATAGATCTGTCGGCAAACCAGAAACTAGACCTTGTGTCCAAAATTATCAAAACATCTCCACCCATCATGGGAAACCGAAGGAATATCAAGTATAATGACCCCTAAAACAGGTAGAAGAGCCAAAGCTTCAACTTGTAACCAACTAAGCCTGCTAAGACTTCAAATTATGAACACCACAAGGCTAAAATCCCACCGGTAGCTTTTCATAACAAAAATAAGGGCACCTGATCTGTCTCGGTGCTAGTTTTCCACTCCCAGGCTATTCCACTCTTGCATTGTCACGACGTCCTCCTCTTCTCCATCTCTGCTATCATCCAAACGAGGAATAGATTTGGCTCAAAGAATGTCTAGATACTCTGAAATATTCAATGTGTCCTCCAAATTACCGATACTTTTTTCTAGCCCTTTGTTTTATCGAAATCAAACCTACGGATAAGTACGATTCACCTAAGTGTGGAAATTCACTAATAAGAACAGAAAGAAATATATATGACCTTTTCCTTAAAATGAATAGATAAAGGGAGGAAATTCGACTTGTAATATGTTTTCTTTTCCTCACCTTCCTTCTTCGCTTTCGTCACTCTCAATCTAACTTAACTCACTTTATTGATACATGCAATGTAAAACACAAGACAAAAAAAAAACATAAAGGAAATACGACTATTCAAGTTAAACAAATTGAATTGATTAAATTCATTAATACACATATAAGATCATTGACATGTGCATTAGGAAAGGAACAAATTTCTTTATTATGAAGTAGAAGGAAGAGTACAACCAGTTGATCGATTCACTCTCACTCATCTATCTTTAGTCCCATCGTCATCACATCCAGCATCAACAATCCAACAACATCATAAGACATGCACAATACCTACAAGAGTTGTCATCTCACCATCATAACACTACTTAAAAAACATTATTTCTCCTCTGTGCACTATGATTAGTGCTCTATTTATAATTAGATGAAGGTATTTTGACATAAATGAATAATTGAATGCCTTTCCTAAAAATGAATGAGGTGAAAGTTGTAACAACTTCTAGAAGCCACTAGAGGTTGGGAATATTCTTGGAATCCAATCAATAATTTTCTCGCAGTCGACCAACATACTCTAAAGAGGTCCTAGATCCTCTTCAATGCAGCCTTGCATGGTAGATTATGCTCTGCAAAGAAGTTACAACTGTCCATGTGTGTGTTGATGGCTTAATAGGGCACTTCAATTGCAATCTAAGAATTGAAACTTTCATGAAGGAAAACCACCAATGAAATGACTTATTTAGGGCATGTAGAAACTAATTTAGAGTATTATGGAAAATAATAGATATTGATATGTGTTTTTGGATGATGCCCAAATTGACCTATAACAACTGCCCCATAAATCATGAAGTCACAAATGATAATGTTGAGTGATTTTCTTTATGACATGATGAGGAGGAACTGAAGCCGATGATGACCTGCATCAGTTACAATACATTACATAATGATATCTATTCACCTTGGATATGAATTTCTGAGGAATGCATATCCCATACTCATTACATAAACTATCATAACATCCAAAAGTTGTCTATAGCTATAAACCCATGATAGGATGACCATTTTACGGATGATTTGGTACTACTCCTGAAATTGCAGCTTGGATGGATGAAAATAGATTTGGGGTCTACTATCTCATTCACTCTATCACTTAAAGTACAATTCTAACCATGAAAATATGTGATCTGAAGTCGGACATGGGAAGATACTGTCTGATTACCATCCAATGATGTGAGTAATTAATAGATGCGTGAGAAACCATCGTTCATGATAATGGCTCTTAAGGTACTGCAATACATTCTGCATGGTGTGAATAGATGATTTTATGTCGAACACCATACAAATAATTTCAGTCGAAGGCTTGTGATGTAAACCTATCGCTGGAAGTGAGAGACTTGTCGTTGATGTAAGAAAGCTCCAATGAACTGAAAGGTTGTTTCTAAGTCAAATTCTTGGATGATGAGCTGATGTCTACAGGAAGGAACTCATCGCAAGAGAGCATTGATTTCTCCCCCATAAATGACATGAAATGGGAGTAATTATTTTGGATACAGAAAGTGACTAATGAAGTAATGTTAGGGATGAAAATCATGAAATGAAGGTTTATGAGTATTTCAAAAGATGAGGAATATCTGAGTGAATTCTCTTGAACATATTGGTGACACTGAATGAATTGGAAACATTTCACATAAAACTGAAGTGATGGATGGTATGATAAACCATAGGTATGATAGACTATCAAGAAGATTACCTAACCCAAAAATCATGGAGATCAAGTGAATAAGTGTCATTTTCAAGAGCGACTTGGTACCATAAACTATTTTATCACTTTCCAATTTTCCCCAGTCATTGCTGACCAATACCTCTTTATCTTTAAACAATATTGAGGAGGATAACATATGCTTGATGTATAATTCCACTCTTTGGGTGAATCCATCACTATTTTATGCTTTAATGAGTCTAGCAAAGGTAGAACTCAATCTTATCATTATGGACAAGTTTGTCACTATTTGATGCTTTAACGAGTCTAACAACAGTGAAAAATTGGTCCATTTTCATGCTTAGAGATTTTGAAAAAGGGACTAAAAGAAAAATCAACAAATTATTTATCATATAATAGTCCCTTAGATCTGAAAAAGCATAAAATAATACCTAAGACAACCTCCTAGCCATGTTTGACTATTTTTTTCCTTTTTCATAAACATAATCTATCTTAGTCCAAAAATGGGTTAAGCATATACTGAGTAGATGTTGTTTCAAATCCTTTTATGAGCTCGAAAGAACAAGTGCTTGGAAATATTTTCATATTTTGAGAGTCTAAAAAATTTGAAAGAGAACTCCAGGGGATTTCCTTTTTCATGTTTATCAAAGCTCAAAAAAGAGATAAAAGTGTGCTTTGAGTTCCTTTTTCATGTTTAACAAAGCTCAAAAAAAGAGAAAAATGTATGCTTTGTGTTCAAAATTGCATTTCATGATCATGCAAGACAAACTCATTGTAATCAGCTGTAAACTGGCTCAAAGAACCATCAAATGGATTAACAATACATGTTTAAATAGTAAAAATGGGTAAAAACCATAGTGTTTTGAGCATGTTTTACCCTCAAACTTTAGCGATTGATTGCGACAGATTTTCTGGATCGTTTCTCGAGTTGTTTGGACTAGGTGGAATATATTACCCTCCTCTTTCTATTGGTTGCACTCTTGTTCATTTTCATGCACAATTTTTAGGGTTTTAGGGCTCCTAGGGTAAATATAAAATGCCCTAGTTCCAACGTACCCTTCAAAAAGTGCATCACCAAGAGGTTGGAGTGGACTAGTTTCTTCGTAACGCTCTATCTTCCACTTAGGGGTGAATTGGGCGAATTTAGAAACTTTCATCTTATTTTCTACCCAAAATTTCTCCAGTTTTTTAACGGAATGGATCCTAACTAAGCCTATGGTATGATTTCAAACTTTGATCAGATCAGAATGTCAATTACATGGTGAGAAAGATGACATGAAGAAAAGGATATGGTTTCCCTAAATAACCTTGGCACTGTGAGAGCCCTTAGATACTGTGGGTTGCTCAAGTATTTTAGATTGTCAAGGACAAGGCAACACATGGAACTATTGCATTTCTTGATCCATTCATGAGACCTGGGACTACATGCATTTCACATTCAGGACAAAGTGCTCCAAATAATGGTTGATGACATTTACTTTCTAACAGATTTTCGAGACGTGGTGCCCACATTTCACTTGTGGGCTCCATCCATGGAGGTGAAATAGTGAAGGACTACATTCGACAGTATTGTTGACCAAGAACTGAGCCTGGAAAATATGGAAAGATAAATATCAAATATGTACATGATATGCCTTTGGCGAACACTCCTATTCTCTATCACAAAGCTAGTTGGCAGCATGACACTACATGTCATGAACAAATCATAAATGCAATATGCACTTAAGTGTCTCGTGCGAACTGTGTTCAACTGGGATGAAGATGTACTCCTTCATATGAAAGAACAACTGACCACGGTAAAAAGTGGAAAGACCGAAAAATTTTCTATGGTTTGATCTTCATCACTTTTGTTTTGGAGCGAGTTCCATTAATGCAGCCACAACATGTGACACTGGATTCGTTGGTCCTAGAGATCCACGGATGCAGCGGTGGGTCAATCTGATGGCTAGACATGCTGGTTAGTCACCAATATTGTTTTCCATTGCATTCTTCAGTTGGCTCTGAAGACATAATATCTTGATAGAGGAGAAT
Organism: Pinus albicaulis; assembly: GCA_034641835.2. NCBI lineage: Eukaryota > Viridiplantae > Streptophyta > Pinopsida > Pinales > Pinaceae > Pinus > Pinus albicaulis. The sequence continues at coordinate 257,938,503 of CM076582.1, forward strand.
CCATATGCATGGATAGTTTTCCGTGGAGATCCAAATTTTATTTTACCATCCAACGCTCAATGGGGTGCTATAGGTAAAATGTTGACCATGTTTTTTATTTTTGGGGTTTTTTACATAGTTTGTGTTTTTTAATCTTTACAAGGCTAATCTAAATATTTTTTATGTATGCATATGTAGGTACCATTCGACCAATGGTTTGTGCATAACAGGTGGGATAACCAGCATAGAGGACAGTCGAGAGAGCAGTCTTTCTGGATTTGGATTTAGCCAAGACTCTTGCTGAGTTGCAGTAGCATGTGGAGGGATTGACCCTTGGGATACCAGATGCTCGGATTGAAGGGTAACCTATGAGGCCACAGTGCCATACCATTGGTGTGCCTAGCTGTTTGATGAGGCTATTGTGCATGATAACCCAAGTAGTGACCTGTTATCTAAGCATCACTAGGTTTACTTAGATTATGTTATGTGTGTATACATTTTGAAGTCATATGACCAACATGTCTTGGACACAATTTTGTAAAAAACTTGATATAAACCTATTTTTCTTCCGGTGTTTTTCTATGATTATGTGCAATATTATTTAATTGTATGATGTGAATTGAAAATATATCTTAACATATGTTGCAAATGTATATCTAACACATAAATCTCAAATGAATCAACCAAGGGGTTAAAGTTTCTGGAAATGTGTTGATATTGAATGTAATCAAAATGTCTTTCCAAAAGATGAACTTTAAGGAACATGCGATTAATTTCTAGATTTCGGACATTATAGATGCTAGTAATCTGTAGTATGACAATTTGTAGGTCCAGCCTTTTTGATGCGGTGAATGCCAAGTGAAATGGCATCAGAGAGTAGATCAATCAACCCGTTATACTCAACGATATTACTGGTCGATTAACCAATACAAATCCCTTGGATACTCACTAAATCGGCACTTGGAGTAAATATGGCCCATGTTGCAAAGGATAAATTATTAGAACTACAACTAGCACCATCAACATATCCAAAAAATGGTTCCAAATATTCTAACATCTGAAGAAGAAAAAGCAAAGAATATTACTAACCACATGAAAAAACTCTAAAAGACACACTTCTACACAGATGCAATGAAATCATATAAAGCAGTGTTTACTACGCAAAATCAACCATAGTAACATTTAAGATACAACCCATTTTGAGTCCATGACAATGGAATGGCCACATAATTTACCAACTACTAGGAATCCTTAGCCATAATGCACTTGAAAATGTAGGGGTCATGCCATAATGGTTCAAATTTCACCATTCATATCTTATCAGCTTCCTGATCATAAAGAAAGACTAGGTATCCTTTCAAGAAGGTGTGAGGCTTAAAATTGTGGTCATATTGCACCTTCATTCATCTCTTATGTGCTTCGTTGGCCAATGCGGCTTCAAAACGTGTTTCATCCAGATGGATGAGACTTAAAAGACATGCCCCCTCTTCAAAAGTGTCAGGTAGGAGGTCAATCGCAAGTTTCAACGATGGTATTTCAAATTACATCTATAAGATAGCTTCGGGACTGTAAACCAGCTGAAAGGGAGTGAATCTGGTCGCATTTCTCATGGAGGTTCGATATTCCCACAAAGCCGAGTACAAGATTAAATGTCAGTTTCGCTTATGCACCCCAATCATGCATTGAAGCATACACTTAAGAATCTTGATGATAGCTTCAACTTGTCCATTAAATTATGGATAATAAGGGGTAGAACTATCATGTGACATTCCTAACTTGGGAGTTAACTTATCCATCATGTGATTGCAAAAAAAATTTCCATTATCTATGAATATGACTTTTGGTACATCAAACTGTGTAACCACATGGTTAAAAAAGAAAAATGCAATTTTTTGTCCCGTGCTTTTGGATGTAGGCATCGCCTCGACCCACTTTGTAAAATAGTCAACGACGACAATAATATACCCATGCCCCCCTGCCGAGTGGGGTTTACATGTCTTTAATTCAATGCCCTATTTATAAAATGCACCAACAATGATGACAAAATGCATTGGTGCTAGCGGCAAGAGGGTTTTACGATCAAATATATGGCAACCATGAAAAATTCTAACAACGATAATGCAATCAAGAAATATGTAGGCCAAAATTAACTAGCATGGAGAATCTTGTGTGCTGTAGCATAACTAGAAAAAGTTCCACCACATGCACCAAAATGGAAATCATTTAGAACTTTTTCAACTTCCTCATGTGTGAGGAACCTACGTAAAATCATATCAACACCATAGCGATAAAGTGTATCGCCTATAATTAGATAATATTTGGCTTGGTATTGAATATGTCGCTATTGCGAGTGAGAGGTATTGGGCCTAAAAGTTTGGGTCTGGAGATTGATGATGAAATCTCCATACCACGGGTGAGAGGACTCAATTAGAAACAAGGACTAGTCCGGAATTGATGGTTCTATAGTAGGATTGGTGCTACTCAAAGGAAGGTCACAAATAAGCTCAGAAAACACTAAAGACTTCTTTGACTTGGAATTGAGGAATTCGAAATCAAACTCCTGCAAAATGATGATCCATTTTGAATATTTCCCACCCATCAATTGAGGTGACATAATTTATGTCATTGGGTTGCAATCCAAAATGAAAATGGTCTTTTGGAGCAAGATATAATGGTGAAATATTTGTACAGCTTAAATGACTACCAAAGCGAGCTTCTGAACATATGTGTACTTAACTTCCATATCATTGATATTATGACTTAAATAATATATCAGATGTTCAATGCCATCTTCTTCTTGGACTAGAACCATAGCAATGGTTGTATCTCCAGCAGCAAGATACAGGAAATAGTAACTCTAATAATTTTGGGGATATATTAATGATGATCAGATTATGGTATCTTTAAGAACACCAAAGGAAGCTTGTGCAACCTCATCCCAGTGGAAGGGAATCAATATTTTCAAGGGTCGAGCAAATCCTTTAGCCATTTTATCGTAGTTAGGAATGAACCTCCTTAGAAAGTTATCCTTCCCTTCAAGTCTCTGTAACTGAAGCAGATTGGAAGGAGAAGGAAAATCAAGAATGACCTGGACCTTCAAAGGAGGAAGCCAAATTCTATCTTTCAACATGACGAATCCAAGAAAACAACCAGAACCAACACCAAACACACACTTTTCCAGATTGAGGCATCGTAAAACAATCGCTCTCAGATGTGGTGCATGGTCAGCCATTTTTGTGAATGTGCAAGTAAGTCATCCAGATACAGTTGAAATATGTTCTTAATTTCATGAAAATCATAATTCATTGCCCTCTGAAATGTGGCTCTAGAATTATTTAAACCATAAAGGAGCTTGTGATAAGAGAATGTGCCCAGGGATAGATAAAAGCGGTTTTGTATTGGTCCTCTGGGAAAATATTAATCTAATTGTAACCGAAGAATCCATCCATGAAAGAAAATATTTCACATCTTCCACATTCATTGATAATTTGGTCGAAAAAGGTAGTGGGATAGTTATATTTTGGATAAGCATGATTAGCATCTCGATATTCGACACACACTCTAATTGTATTTTGTTTCTTCATGATAGGAACAATGTTATAAACCCAATTGGTAGGCATATCGGGGTAAATGAATCCATCACGCAAACTTTTTTCAACCTTTTCCTTAATGGCAACAGATTTATTAGGGTGAACAAGATGAAGGCGTTGTTGCACCAGCTTAACATTAGGATACATTTTAATCTCATGTTCAAAAATGTTGGAGTCGATACCTGGAATATCCTCATATGACCAAATGAATACATCTCGGAATTCACGAAAATGAGTGTGGTAAGTGTCAAGTTCATATGGAAAAAAAGATGCACCGACATGAATATTTTCTACAATAATGGATTTGGTGGAAATATCAATAGAAATTGTTTCTTCAATATTTTATGAGTTTCGTTTAGAATTGAAGAAATGCATAGGAATATAATTCGTCAAGAAATCAACGACAGGAGGGTGATATTATTTAGATGGATTATATTCACTGTAATATGGAAGATGGGATCGTTGATGTGATGATTCCCATGGTTCTTATTTCGGCATCATGGTTTCCATAATGCTCTCATCAGTCGAGAATACGTGTGAAAATGGATCAGACAAAGTACCAAAATCCAAAGAACGATCAACCTAAACAATCAACGACAATGGATTTGGATTGGCTGCATAAGCCAAGAAATTCCTATGCTAGCTCAATTGGACTTAGTGACATGATGTCACCTAGCCTAACTACTTCATAATCATTGGGAATATTCCTTAAGTATGATGAAGTGGAATATATCATATTGTAGGTCTGTATATGTGCAATTTCCAGCGATGTCCTAGGCGATGGTAACGAGAAGGTGCCCATTAGGGAAGGATCCTTAAAGAGTCTTATACCAATGTTTTGAAGAGAAGGTGGGGGTCCGTGAACAAAAGAAATGCTTCCAGATTCCTGGGAACTAGAGGTGAATAAAGAGAGTTGATCAATGGTTGTGATACTTCCTTTATGGGGGAAGATGATGATACCAAATTAAGTAGATACTACTGCAGCCATAGCGTAAACCCATGGTCTTCCAAGTAATATATTGTATTCAAGGGGTCTGTCAACGACCTCAAGATAAATAGTAAATGATTTCCCCCCTAGTTCTACTTGTAGGTTACTAAGAATTACACAAGGCTTATATGTACGACCATCAAAATATTTCAACGTTGTAGGTGATTGTGATAAAGTCGGTGAGCCAAGTGACTTCCAACAGCTCATTGACATGATACAAGTAGATGTGCCTTCATCAATTATAGTGCACTGAATGAGGTGATTCAGGAAATGTACTTGAATCAAAAATGCTAACTGTGCTGGTAATTATGGCACATAGCCCGTGTGATTAAAGACTACAATATTTGAATCCGTTAGATCGATTCCACCAATCACAGACAACAAAGCCTGCTTCTAGGAGGGACAATTATGAAGAACCTCAAGTGTTGACATTACAGAAGGTGATAGAGCCAAGTCTTCCACTACATGATAATTTTGAGTTGCACGAGCTCGAGGGTTGAATGTCGATTTGTGAACTGCTCCCTTCGGAAACTTTATTTTAACTTTGGAAGGATAGGCAGTAAAGCCAAATTAGATGAGGTCGAAGTCGAAGTGGTAGGTTAATCTGTATCCTGAAAATTTGATGACAACCACAGATTACTATAATATTTACCTTGATTTGACACCAAAACATCTGTTTTCGGCTTAGTGGTGGATAACATAAGCACTTGCGAACTAGAAGCAGGATCCGTAGCAACCATATGTGCTTCCAGGTTCAGAAAATGTTTTTTCAACACTATAGATGTGGAAAAATTCTTAAGATTTGGTAATTCTAAGTGGTGAGGACAATCTCGAGTAAAATTCTCCTCATTACATATCAATCAAGGGTAACGAGGTTTCTGAAATGAACCAAATGAATGAAATTATTTTTCCTATAGGGTTGAATTTGATTTCTTCTTATCTTTCCCCTTCTACCTATTTCCAGGTTTCTTATCACAATTTCCTTTGTCATATGACATGGCATGGATTTAAGAAGAAGACATAGGATCTGATGTAATAGGGTTCTGATTTAGAACAACAAGTGTTGGACTAGATAATGGACTTCCTGACAGAGAACTATTAGAACCAATCACACCATCGCCAGCATGAATGTGTTGACCATATGGAGCAGGAGGAAAAGTAAAATTTGGGCATGAGGAATTACCTGCTCTTCAGTGACAACACCACATTTGGCCACATCCTTAGTGATACATGGAAAAAATGGCTTAATAATCCACTGAGCTAAAATTTGATCAGGAACCAATGTTTTAACCATTTGACGATGACAACGGCACTCATGTATATGATCTGATATATGAGTAGAAGTGGTATGTATAAAGTTGGTAAAACGTTTCGTTCCAATTTTATATCTGATGGGTAACTAGAAGTGGGTTAAAAAAGTAGTTGCTAAAGCTATAAATTTATAAAACGAAGCTCATGGTAATTCAATGTACCACTTTGGAGCTAGACCAATAAGAATTCGATTGAAAATACGCAATCTAACAAAATCACCATTTAAGGAATTTGATTAACATCATAAATGATAAGTCATGGTATGCGTAGATGGGTCTTCTCCAGAATTTCCATTGAATTTTTTAATGTCCATGGGTAATTTATGAGGAATCACTGACCACCAAGGTAAATAATGAATGGGCTCATTGGTGAGCTAATTTAAATTATGTAACTCTAATGTCACAACAAATGGAAACTATCGATTAAGGTCAGGTTGAGCATAACCAGGATAAGATGGAATTGCCTAGGAAATAGGCCTTTTCATACAAACAAATGGATTTTTTTGCTGGAAACCAAGGTAGGTGTAGGCTTGTTGACCAAGACCTGGATAAGCTTGATACTGTGGGAATGGTTGCCGTGGCGGCCATGGTATTTAATAAAACAGTTGCCTACCAGTATAATTCGGGTGCTATTATGAATAGATAGGGCTAGTAAAATCTCGTGACAAATGTAAACTATCATATGGTTGTGAAATTCCTGATACAGATGGTTATTGAATACCAACCTCGGAAGACAGTGTCTATAGACCCGAAACTTGAGGGTTAGGGGTGTAATGAATCTCTTGAGCAGACTCACGAACATCCATAGAAGAAAAAATATGCAAGAGGTTGAACTGGTTGATATTGATACAAACTGTTTGTGGCTGAATAGGAAAAGTAGGCTACCATTGGTAAATAGACATTCCAACATATGAGTGACCTAAATAAAACGGAGTACTGCCATATGGATTGAACATATGTGGTCCTCCATAATATGGAGTATAGGGATATTCCACATATTATCTTTCATATGATGGGTATTGAGCCGATACTAGATAGGATGGACAGTAACTGGATGGACTAGCCTAATATTGAGCTGTTGATGTCAATAAAATATTAGGTCATTCAGTACTAGTATGAGATAAACTGGATAAATTCCAGATGATGACATGGGAGATGTCCATGGAGTATAGGAGACACTAGGGTAGGTTCCATTTAAAGCCTAGTAACCCAATGGGACGGATGGACCACCATAAATATGAGACTCAAGTGTCGTCGAATACATTGAAGATGAAGCAACAGTAGATGATGTCACAGGTGTAATAGATGGTACAGTCTGGGATGATGCCTCTACCATTATTGAATAAATGAGAAAATACTCTAACGAATCTACAGAAACTTAAGAGTGAAAAGGATCAACATGAGCAGAGTAGGTAAAACAATGAAAAGAGTGATATAAATGAAGCCCTGACAAAAAATGAGTGGGAGTTGAAGGGGTTTTCTTTTCTTGAAGTTCTTCCTCTATCGAAATAAAAAAAGGTGGATGCACTTCACTGTCAGGACCGCGATAAATTTCAGACTGTAAACTCTGCGGTAAAGAGGAAGACTCGACTGTTATGGATGATTTAGGATTAGACAGTTGCACCAGACCAACTTCATGTTGTTTGACTTCGGGATCAAGATGTTATGGTAAAAGAACAATGGGCTCCGGATCGACTTCTCATTGAACGAGCTCAGGTTATGGATTTACCATTTCACAGGATTGCATTTCAGTGTCCTCAGGTAACTGTGATGGTTTTGTCTCGATATAAGCAGATAAACCGGGATCAGTAGAAACAAATCGAGACATGGTACTCAAAGGATCATATGTCTCTGGTGTATGAGATGATGTAGCACCAAGAGTTCGATAAGTACCAGACTCGGTAGGATGAGCAAGCCTTTGTCTACTAGGTGTAGCTTCTGGCGGTAATGGTGGTTTATTTGCTGTCCTATGGGAATGACAGGGAAAGGGTTGATCTTATTCCATGATTTCTGATTGATTTTATACAGAAAAAAAAAACAAAAAGAGGGTAATTCTAGGCAAAAGGATTACCAAGCAACTTTGAACTACAATATACCGCCCCGATAAACCAAGGAGTTATGTACATGTAGGCAATCTCCCCAAATGTTGTGTTCAGTGTATCACACATACAAGGCGGTCGACTCAGTTACCTATGGATGATAAGCAATGTAAATTTTTCCTCCCAAATATACGCCAAGGTACGTAAAGGCCCAATCTATATTAGCATTGTATAACGCGAAACCCCATAGTGAGAGCATCACCTTATACTTTTCGTACTAGAAAACTGCCCGATATACACGAAAGTATGTCAACAAGTTCCAATATAATTACATACATGGAATGAGGTATCACACTCAAAATGTGTCACAGACAATTAATGACAACTGCTATGTTTAATGACGTTGGGACACGTCTTCTATCCTAGACCTATAATTTTTATCGTTAATGTTACAATGATTACATAGATAAATTTAGATAAATTTTATGTTGATCTTGCTTATCAATTTTTCTATTAGGTTCACCGCGATATGTATTGAACATTCCTAGAATGTAATTAGAATGATAAGCATTCGTTTCGAATTGATTTTAGACAATGAAAAAATAGCTACGAGGAATAGAGAAATCATTTTGTATGCAGTGAACAATGAGAACATATAAATTAAATTTCCCTAAACTATTCCTAAGTAGCACTCACAATACCTATATGCAAATGCATGTTTTTCTTTTCAATTCCTTTTAAGTTTAGATGAACAAAAAAGAAACTAATGCACAAAAAATCACTCAAAACTTTCAAGAGAAATGAAGACTGAAATGACAATTCCTCTTTTCAAAAATAATGAATTGATCAAATGTAAAATTTAAATTTGGAACTATTCGAAAATGAAAAAGAAAACAAAAAGAAACATTGATTAAACAAATCCAGAGTGATTCAAGAAGAGTACAGGAAAATTGGTCTCTAAAGGGAATCAATCACTCAAAACTCCTGCAAGAAAGACACTGTCAAGAATTGGCAAAAGACAAAATATGATAGATTTTGGTTGGTAACAAGGGAAATGCATCCCCGAGTGGGAGAGAGTGCATTACAGAGCACTATCCCTAAGCCAACAGTGCTATGCAGAGCACTGTGTCAAGAGAAACAGTGTGTTGGTGCCAGAGGACTCTCTAAAAATGCAATCAAACACACTACTTTTGCTAAGACACATTCAAATGACTGAACATAAACAAGTAAAGTCTACTAGACGTTGGTGGAAAAGAAAAAAACCACCAGGGATGATCAACCATTCCCCAGTGGAGTCACCAATTTGTTTTACGAAAATCAAACCTACAGATAAGTATGCTTTCCCTAACTGTAGTGGTTCACTTATAATAACAGAAAGAAAGATATATGACCTTTTCCTTAAAATCAATAGATAAAGGGAGGAAAACCTACTTGTAATATGTTCGCTTTTCCTCGCCTCCCTTCTTCACTTTCGTCACTCTCAATTCAACTTTGCTCGCTTGATTGATACCTACAATGGAAAACAGAAGACAGAAAATAACATAAAGCAAATAAAATCTATTCAAGTTAAACAAATTGAATCGATTTAATTCATAAATACACATAACATTATTGACACATGCATTAGGAAAGGAAGAAATGTCTTTACTATGAAGTAGAAGGAATAGTACAACCATTTGATCAATTCATTGTCACTCATCCAGCTTTAGTCCTATCCTCATCACATCTAGCACCAATAATCCAGCAGCATCATAGTACATGCACAATACCTCCAAGAGTTGTGATCTCACCATTATAACTCTACTAAAAAAAATTTCTTTCGCCTATGTGAACTATGATTAGTGCTTTATTTATAAGTAGATTAAGGTAGTTTGACATAAATGAATCATTCAACGACTTTCCTAAAAATGGATGAAGAGGTTTCCTTGTTCATGGGAATAGGAGGATAAGAATTTTAATGGCTCCATGGGTTCCATATTCGAAGCTATCATATGAGGTGAAAGTTAGAACAACTTCTGGAAGACACTAGAGGTTGGGAATATTCCCATAATCTAATGAAACATTCACTCCCAGTCGACCAACGCAATCTAAAGAGGGTCTAGATCCTCTGCCACACAAACTTGCATGGGAGTAGATGCTCTGCAAAGTCTTTAGAACTATCTAGGGGTGTGTTTATGGCTCAATGGGGCACTTCGAATGGCATCTAAGAAGTGAAACTTTCATGAAGGAAAACCACCAATGGAATAAATTGTTTATGGCATGTAGCAACTAATTTAGAGTACGATGGACTCTAATAGATACTGATCTGTGTTTTGGAATGATGCCCAAATTTAATTGTAACACCCTTCCCTGATGTTGTGGAGGTTCTCTTCCACAACTTGGCTAATTCTCCTTCTCTCGCGTATCAGATGGCCTAGGATGATTTGTGTCACCCAGGCCGGTTGCACCTCGACCCTATCCCCATACTCCTACTGTAGGGACTTTAGCAGGTTCAGCTCCATTTTAGAGATGGTGGAATCATCCTCGTCGTCCTTCTCCACGAAGTACAATGCGTCCAAATCCAGTCTTTTGCCCTGTTATTTGGCTGAGACTTGTACCACCCCCCTTCTCTTGCTTTGGATGCCTCTCCTATGCCTCTACCTCCTTCATGTTCCTCCCAACGATGGGCTTGAGTAAGGATACCCGCTCCTGAGATCCCTTCTCCTTTCTTCATGATCACCCTACTGCACCAGGCTAAGACTATTCTGCCTCATCCCCTTCGCATCCTTCTAAACCTGTCCTAAACCCCCCACTCAGCTTTTCCTTCTTCCCTACACCTTCCGACACCAAAAAAAATCCACACTCCAGTGAACTAGGACAGAGATGGAACCTCCCTCCCTCGGGATCTTGCATTCCCTATCCCTAGCCTTCATTTTTTGATGCTGCACTCCACTAATCATTGTCACTATCCTTCCCTCACTTCAACTTTCCTCCTCTGTCCTGCCTTCCCCCACATCACCTCCTATATGCCTCTTACATATGCTCGACCTCTAGGTGGGCAAGCATGCATGGCACCTCTCCTACCTCCCATGGGCCTTAGTCACCCAAATCCTGGGGGCAGGATACTTTTTGTTGTTGTGCAAGAAGAGAAATAAATTATTTAGTATCCCTTATGAACTCTATCAATTTAGGACCGATATGTAGTTGTTCAATCCTTTTCTTCATTTCTTGAATTTGATCATTTCTAAATTGTAAATATCTTGTCATATTGGAACTTAAGGGAGTCAAAATTCTGATGTAGCTTCGTTAACTATGACTGCCAGTGCTCATTGATCCTTTGTGTTTCATTCTCAATATTCTGCTCTAGCAGTGTGATTTTCTCTTCTCTCTTCTTTAGAATTCAATGGACTTTGGTAACCTTATCAATAGTTTCTAAGGCATAAGCATTGGAAAACTGAGTGAGTCTCCCTAACTCCTCTATCTATTTGTAGTATAGCCCTTTCATAAAAATTCAAGAGGAGACATTGTTGGATACTAATGCATGTGATTGATCAAGTTTCCTTTTATTTCTTCCTCTTTTCACTACAAATTTGTGTTGGGGACTATAGAAAATATCCAATGGAGGGATCTCATAAATATTCAAAACAATTTTAGAGGAAGGAAAGGAAGGAATAATTTCAATTTATTTCTCATCTTGAACATGAGATTCACCAGTAGTCCCTTTATCTTTATAACTCTATTCAAAACCCTTAAGGGTATCCTGAACATTAATTTTATGTGAATCTTTTACAGTTTGAGGCTCACCATTTTTTGAATTTAGAGTTTGTCTAAACTCTTTCCAAAATTCATCCAATTTAGGATTAGATAATAATCCCTCTACCCGAGAAGAAGAAGAAACCACAACACCTTCTATTTGACGAGGTACTACTGACTTTTAAGAACTAGCAACCTAAAAATTATTACTTAAGACTTTTTCATGAGATAACTGTAATAAATACAAAGGAAGGTTGGATATTATAGAAGCTCTATATTGTGTAAATTAAACCTTCTCTTCTAGGATCAATTTATATTTTTCTATTTTTAGTACCAATGCATAAGAGGAAACTGCTCAAATAACTCACCCAACATGTACTATTCATGAATAAACTAGTTGAGGTTTTGAGAAGTGATTATATTCTTGAATAAAATGATAGAGTCATACTTCTTGTTAGGCACAATGGGTAGATTGAATGCCTGAATGGCCTGGATTTCCTTCTCTGCATGGTTATAATTTTCCAAGTTAAATAAACCAAACCTAGCTAGAAAATATGGACACATCCTTTTATTTGAATATTTCAGTGTAGCATCCAATTTCTGTAAGGCCAACTTGAATATTCTTGACTCATGATATAAGAATAGGTAAACCAAAACTAGTTGGTGCTTGAATGAGCCTTCAACAATCAATTTTAAGAATTGATCATGAATTATGTATGATAGAAGTTGACTATAAAAGAACATAATTGATTTTTTTTTACTTGAGGAAAATACTGATAAAAATACTAAAATAACTTCATCATCCCACTAATCATTGAGATATCCTAACAGAAAAGAAACTAAATAAATAAGATACCTATACATCTCAAGGAACATTGCAGAAGAATACGGTGGTTTTGTCCTTGGAAATTCAAATTTCTCTGGTATAAAGGATTCAATAATATGATCTCTTTCTATAAAGGATAATCTCTAGTAAATTTCCATCAAAACATGTGTTGAATAGGGTGAAGGAAATATTGGGGGTTCAATTGGAGGGCTTGAAAAAAAAATTGTGACTTTATGCAAAATAAATTTTCATTATCCTCAGAAGTTATAGCTCTTTAGCTTGGGAGATATCAAGTTGCGCACCAAGTGACAAATTCCAGAAAATGATATGTCTGGGGGAAAGAAAATTGAGGTGATAAGGATTCTGAAAAGGAGAAATTGTCACTGGAATCTTCATATTTTTTAAATACCCAGCTGTGGAGTTTGTAAAATTAATATTCAAAATTGGTTTCAACAATTTTAAGTGTGTGTCTATGAGGGGAATTTGATATAGATTAATTACAGGGGGTGATAAAGGATTATCTACAAACATTTTTTACTTTCTTTTATGGCTAGTTGTTTGGGAAAAATAAAATCACTGAGATAAAATGGATAATTACCTCGAATGATGAAGATTGAAATATTTTGATCTTTCTAACTCACTTGAATCTAATTATGGAGCCTCCGGTTGCAAGTAGAATGGCATAATGATATGATTTAGAAAGAATAGTAAACTTTTATCGAAGAGATTCTAAAGACTTTTTTTGTTGGTGAGTCATTAATGGCGTGGAAAATTTAATACATTTGAAATTGACAGGAGACTTTAATTATGTAATAGTCACCTTATAAATTTAGCAGTAGGGATGGTGATGGCTAACCATGGAAGACAATTAGCGAGAAGTTAAACTGGCGGAAGTGATGGTGAGATGTGACGAGCGGTTTGCGGGGGGTGGGGTGTAGTTGTTTGTGTTTTTGAGTAAAGGGGTTGCTCAATCAGTAGGATATTTACATGTTATAACAATGAGGTTGATAGAAAATTCTTTGTAGACCCCCACCCCCCTCCATTAACTTTCTGAAATGTGGGGTGTCCTGCAATGTGACGCAAGTCATTTATTTGGGCACGGTTAGTCATGGTTAATGAAAGAAGCAGTGAAATTAAGTCTTCAGTGACAATGAGTCAAACAAAATTTATTATAAAAAAATAGTTTAAATTTTTTAAATAAAAGAGAAGCATTTAAATGTGCTCTCATATTCTAGGGGTACAAATTATTTTCCGTTCATCATTTTTTTTTTTTCATTTTTTCATTTCCCTTGTTATTTTTTTTTCTATATTTCTTATTCTCTCTCTCTCTCTCTCTCTCTCTCTCTCTTTATATATATATATATATATATATATATATATATATATATATATATATATATATATATATCTGTGTGTGTGTGTGTGTGTGTGTTTTAAAAATGAAAGGAAATTTAGAAATTAATTTACAGGAGTAAAAATAAGTTACAACACCGACTCCATCTGGGGAATGCTTCCTCATGTGGGAGGCAGAGAACTTGCAGATCCATGTTCCTTCTCCTCGAGATATGGAGTCTCTAATCTGAAAATTACACTTGCTACTGAAATTTAAATAAAAACCATAAATTTACAATGAAGATGATTAAAAACACTTAATATTGAATATAATGATTTAGATATTGCCCATTTACTGATAATGAGAATATTTTCCTTCCAAATTGTGTGGAATGAATGTATTATTTACTTTGACTTCTGCAATGTTGAATGTTCCCAACCATAAGTTATCAAAATTCCCATGTTTTTCCCCTTTCTTCTCTTCTTGCATCCCAATTGAGAACTTAATCTCCTTGTCTAAAATTTCTTTCTCTGTCTTTTCTATCAAACAAACTCTTCATTTTGTCTTGATATTGTTGAAGTTTATGTTGAAATTCATTTCTATGCAAATTTAGCTCAATTATTTGGTTTATTCTTCTTGAAAAATCATCTACTTCTTCATATAATTTATGCAAAAACATCATAAATAGAAATGCTAACTGTGTAGGGAAAATTTCTTCAATTCCACATACAATTTGAAAAGGAGATTTACTAGTAGACCTTTTAGGTGACACCTTATTTTCCCATACTTCATATTTGAGATAATCATCCCAACTCATTTTATGATCTTATAACACTTCTTTGATGGCTTTAATCATAATTTTATTTGATAATTCTGCCAGCCCACTACCTTGTGGATAATAAGGCGTGGAATGATGTAAAGTAATATTATATTTTTGATAGAATTATATCATCTTTATGTCACTGAAATCTTGAGAATTATTTGTAACTATTTTTGTTTGGAAACCAAATCTAGAAAGAATAAATTCCTCAATGAATTTCATTACCACTATATCAGTTGAGTTCTTAACAGGAATTTCTCTACCAACTTTGTGAAATAATAAGTGGTTTTCAATATCGATCTGTGTTGATTGATGGAAGCTGAAATTATTTCACAATTGAAATATAATCTCCATTGCAAGAAAGGAGCTTCTATTGAAATTGGCGAAAGGGGAAGTGTTTCTAACCTTTCTTTTCCTGCAATTATATGACAAGGGATGCAACTCCTCACCTTGTCTCCAACCCATGCAAAAAATATTGCCCAATAGAAACCTACTCTCAATATGTTTTATGCATTTTCTTTCCAAGCATAATTTCCTACACAAACTCCATCATGAAACTACTCAATCACTCCTTCTGTTTGACTTTCAGTTAAACATAGTAAAAGGATATTTAAAAGATCCTTAAAATACACATTTTCATTTACTATGAAATATTTCATGGCTTTGATTTTGAGGGATCTACTTTGATTCTTTGTGAATTCAAGAGGATACTCAAAATCACATAAAAAAATGCACTATATATTCATACCAATATGATAATAAAAAAAATTCACCAATGTGTAAAGGAAGAGGAACAAGAATTTCACTTTAAGAAGGTTCTTGTGGATTATTCTCACCTTAAGTCTACATAATAGTATTAATACCAAGTATTTTTCTGTTTGATTTTGCCTATAGTTTAGCTAAGCCTTGTCCTTTGACCAATTTTGTAGGTCTCATATCTAAATAAAATTCCAACATCTTAGTAGTCCATCTTCCCCTCTTTCCATCTCTGTCATGTTAATTCAATCTTGTCTTTACGACATTGTAAGGGACATAATCAATTATAGGAGAATGTAAAACATAAATCCTACATGCACTCAAAGATTGTACAAAGGAATAAGTATGTTTTTCTATGATTTCATATTTTAGTTCAACATCTCTCATAACCTTACTAAAAAAAGAAATTGGTTTCTCATGTTGATCATCATTTCTTCGCAATAAAACATTCTCTATAGTGGTATCTAAAGCAAAGGAGAAGATAATAAATTTTTTTGTATAATCTAGGCTACCTAGCACTGGGGCTTTTGAAATTTCCCTTTTGATTTGTGAAAAAATAATATTTGGCTTCTAATGTCCATTTAACTTCCTTATCTTTCTTGAGAATATCAGTAATATATTTAAAAATATCAACATAATTAGGTATGAATCTCCTTTGAAAATGAATCTTGCATAAGAATGACTTAATTTCTATTTTATTTATAGGAAAACTGATTACCTAAATTGATGAAACTCTCTAAAGATCAATTACAACTCCTTCCTTTGAAATTATGTGTCCCAATAATATTCCTTATCTCATGGAAAAAAGTGACTTTTAGGATTAAGAGAAATCCCAAATTTTCTACATCTCTCAAAAACATTTCTGAAGTGTTTATTATGCTTATCATCAGAATCAGAAAAAAACTATCGAATCATCAAGGTAAATTACAATAAATTTACTTACCTTACAAATATATGCCAAATCCATGGCCCTTTGAAATGTTGCTACAACATTGATTAGACCAAATGGAATCTTGTCATACATGAAAGTACCCCACAGAGTTGTAAATGTTGTCTTCTCTCTATATTCCTGATTGACCAGAATTTGGCTGTATCCAGAAAAACAATCCAACATTGAAATCCTATCAAACACTGATACTCTTTAAAGTAATTAGTCCATTTTTGGTAATGGATAATTCTCTTTCAAGGAAAATTTGTTTAGGTTTCTAAAATCAACACATAGTATTATTTCCCCATTCTTCTTCCTTACATGCACCAAGTTAACTATCCATTCAGAATATCTTAAGGGAAAATTTTTTTTAGCATCCAATAAATTTTGTTATTTTCTTCTTAATGACAGGAAATAAGATTGGGTTAATTCTTCTTAATTTTTGTTGAAAGGGCTTAGATCCTGGTTTAAGAGTAATTTTATGCTCAATAATGGTTATATGATAGGTTTTAAATTATTCATATGACCATGAAATTGCATCTTTGTAATACTTAAATAAACTGACATATTTTTGCTTTATGTTTTGAGGCAAAGAGGCTAAAATTTTGACATTTATGATTTCTTCAGTAGTATCAATATTGTAGTCTTGTATATCTTCCTGTTGTAACTTAGGAATGAATTTTTTGATACTTCATTTTAATCATTTTTTTCTCAAGGGGAACCAACCACTTTTGAATTTAATTATTTGATAACTGAATGATATCATGATCAACAATTTTCTGTTTTAAATTCAAATATAAATCACCACCATTGATTTCATTTCATCCGTATTTTCTTCTTCAACATGAAAAGAAAAAAAAATCATCAATTGTCTGTAAGAAATTCTTTAACTATAGGTTTTGGCCTAGTAAAGAAATTATCTGCAAACAAATTAAAAAAAACACTGGCGAGAGCATAAAAAAAATAAAAAAAATATACACGGAGATTTTCCCCTAGATCTATAAATTGGGACTACCATATTTGATTTTTCATTACATTCCTTTCAATGTTACAATACATATATATAAATGTTGAAGCTGCAAACCCTATATTAGGTGCATGAACATAACTATCGTTTTGTGCATGGATTTTGCACACGGTCTTGGGAATAATGGTTTTTTTTCCATAGTATTTTGTAGATCTGATTCATCAAAGTTAAAATTTTTGAGAGAACTATCAGGTCCTTGTCTAGGTGATATGTAATAGCTTCCATTAAGTTCTGCAATGAGGAATTCAGAAAACGATTGATTTTTAGAAACTTGAGAATAATCTTTGTTTTCAAAAAGAGACTGGACTTGGTTGATTGGGATAATTAAATTTTGAGACGATTGATCTTCAAATTACTGATATCATTTGTAACAATACGGATAGATTTTTTAAGGTCTTAATCATCAACCATTAATGGAGGTTGAATTTGTTGATAAATATTTGGTCTTTGCAAAATTTGATGTTGAAAAGGTCTTCTTTATTGTGCTTGAGGTATATTTTCAACTTGTTGGGTTACTCTAGGCTTGGTTTCCATTATTGAAATTATATTAGATAGGTTTCTTGATAAAGAAGTTATTTAATCAATATTTTTTTCCTCATCTTTGATCTGTGATGACAAAGTACTTTCTTCTCTAGCTTTCATTTTCCTTTCATCCTTTTCTTCCTTTGATTTCAATTTACGGGATGCTAACATGCATGTGTGATAAGGTTTCATATTTACCCTTTCTAAGAATTACAAAAAAATGATCTTCAAATCCTTTATAAAACCTAACTTTAGCTCTTGTAAGCGGAGGCTTATAATATGATGGATCCTTGTTATAAATTTTATTAAATATCTTACCAAAGTCTGCAATTGGTTCATGAGGGTTCCTTCTCCAATATTCAAATTCTATTAAGTAGCAGACGTGATCTTTTATTATTCCTCGTTGATTCTTTAAAATGATGATTAATTCAGCACATGAATTTATAGAATTTTCTTGTAGCTTCTTGAAACATATTTGGACATTTCCTTCTAATGATTGAACAAATAATATTGTGTAAACATCCTCATGTTTAATATTTATATTGTGTACAAAGTCAAGAAATAAAGCTACGTGACATTTTGTGAATGGTCTCATTTCTCCTTTAAATCTAGGTAATTTTTTTAAATACCCATCAGGAAAAGCATGGAGTTGATTTGTTGGTCAAAGTACTAATGCTGCATATCAAGCTATTGTAATCGCTTGAAATATATTCATTTGGTGTTGTAATAGAATTGTCTATTTGGATAAAAAAAAATTACTTTCATATGGTTGGGATGAGATTTTAGGCTTCTTCAAAAACTGAGGGTTAATGACTAATTTTTGAACTTCAGGTATAACTTTCTCAGGTTCTTCAAAATATAGAGGATTAGTATAAATACTAAGCTCTTATTTAGGTCTAGCAGAGATAGAAGGGTAAGAATGTATAAAATAAGATATGAAATATGTTGCTTTAAATTCAAGAAGTATAATATTAGGATCATCTTCAGTGTCAGAAAGTTTTGAATTGGAAGCTGAAAAATCAAAGGTCCCAAATTGATGGAATAAAAATGAATATTGAATATCTACTCCTTTAGAAAGTAGTTCTAAAACTTTAGGAGGAAGATAAAATAAGTCAATTGGTATTGGAATTGATAGAAACAAATCCATGTGTGAGATTATTTCAGGTGGAAGAGAGGCAGAAGACGAAGTAAAATATTCTAGCCTACAACTTATAAATGAAATCCTCACAAGTATGTCTATATATGATAAAGGATAAAAGATCTATGGATCTCACTGAGATCTAGTATGCCTACGTGGAGCCAAATTTAGTATGTGAAGTCACCCGGTGAAATATTTTAGCCTACTGGTCTCTTATTCACTATTAAGAGGAAAGTATAATCATTTTCCCATGGAAAAACAAACTTGAAACTTTTTTCCTCGACAGTGGCACTAATATAATGTTTTATCTTTGTAGACATTTCTAGGCCGAGGAACTATGCAAGAGAATCTATGTAAGGGTTTAATTGAATTAGATGACCAATGTATTAAATCTTTAACAATTCTAAATTTTAAGTATTTCTGAGAAGCTCAAAGGGATAATTTTCATTCATAACAAAAAAAATATTTAAGTCAATTTGGAAAGAAGAAATTAATAAGATATATGATTCTTAAGCATCCATAAAGAATATTTAATTAATCACATGCAGTTGATGCGTTCAGAAAATTTCTACATGAAAAAAATACATTCTCAAGAGACGGCAAAGGAAACAATTAGAAGATGTAGAAGAACTAAATTAAAAAAAAAAATAGTTAATTAATCTCTTTTAATGATTATAACTTTGCAGTTGGCTTTCAGGGAGATAACCATTCAATCTAGCCTTGCCCAAACTCCTATGTGACCTTGTACATGTGCATAAATAAATATCGAAAACATAAAAAATAAGAAGACAAGCTCACATGAATACAAAATATTTTAAGAATGAAGCGAGAATTGTTTGATTATATTCAGGAATATCCCAGAATAATTCATTCATATCATTGGGTCATCGTAAGGGTTCAAAAATTCTTTCTTTGATTTACAAAATATTTATAGAGTGTAATACAAAAATATCCAAATATGAAATTATTCTAAATAAAAATATGGTAATATCCAAAATTGATTTGAATTTAAAAAAAATAGAATACAAGAATAAGTTTTTCTAAACTGATTCAGGTAATTAGCACATAATTTGAGGGTGTTGTTTGATGACTTGTACTTTCAGCTGAATTTTCTACTTTCCACTCATTTTTATTTTCCTTCTACTCCTATTTTTTCTGCCTTCTGCTCACTGAAATTATATATTTTGTTGTACTTCATGAGTTCAAGTAATTTATCCCATCTTTTATCATATTGGATAGAATTTTTTGTTACCTTTCTATATGCCTCCTAGACATTGATGTGTTTTTAGAAAAGTTGGCCTAGTAATAAATAAATTTTGAACTTCATGCTGAATAAAAAGAATATATTCTATACTTCTCATAACCTTCATCGACTGATCAGGATTTTTATTGGGCACTCTATAGCTTTGAACCCTACAACCATAATCTAGTGTTTGAGGGCCACCGAGCAGGCTGTCCTTGGCAGAATCTCTACCCCACCCTCAGGAACCCTCCCATCTCCGGGTTCGTCAAAAGGCTCACACATGGTAGACAACAGTGGGGGGACGGTGGATCCTGATCTAAAAATGGAAGTATTTGTAAATGCGGTAAATGTTGTGCAAAGTATCCATTTACATTTACTCAAATGTGTGAAAAATTCTCCATGTCTTTCATGTTAAACAAAATGTATTTGGTAACTGTTTCTGAATTTATGTGTGAGGGAATGTAAATTATGTTTGATATTTAGCATATTAAATCAGAAATACACAGCAAAATAACTTCAACATAACATGACTCGGATATTTGGTGAGCAGTTCACCCCTCCTAGGCTACGTCTGCTGGACCAAGCCTCCCAAATTGGTTTGTTCTCTTGTATTAAAATGCTCCAAAATGCTAATACAGGTTTTAAAGTGCCTCAATAGGAAAATTTAACTATAAATATAGAGTCAGAAGACATAAAAATGCTAAAAATGCCTTTCCATATTCACTAAACAGTGAAGAATTACCATAAACAGTGCCTTATTCAACAAGGCCATGATGGCTCTTTGGACTCCTCTGAAGCTTTTCGGGCTGTATAGGTCCTAAAAAAGTTCTAAAACCTCTTCCATTAGGTTCATAAGGTTGAAAATAGTCAAAAATGGTTTTTGGTTCACCTCAAACAGTGAGGTACAGCTCCAGATAACTCCATTTCCCTAATGGCCCTGGTGGCTCTTCAAGCTTCCCTGAAGCTAAAATGGCTAAAAGACACCTCTCTTTGCTCTAAAACCTATCCCAATGGCTACATAATGCTCAAGAAATCCAAAATTGACCAAAATTATGTCCCAATTTGGTCCGATATTGGAGAAGTTATGACAAAAACAACATTCTGCCCAATGTTAAGTAAAAACCCCACTAATTGTGGGTAAACTAGAGTTAGCTGGAGATAAATTTGATGGTAAGTGCCAAATATGGGTGCGTCCTATAGATCCGGTGGAACTGTTATGTTGGAACACCTAATCCTCCATGGGTAGGTGTGGAATGCGAAAAGTCACAATGGAGTCCAAGTGACCTTGGAATATGAAACCAAGAGTCACACCATTGCACTATAAATGTACATCTTTGTATAATGGAAAATAAGAAAGCCTCATGCTTATCCTTCATTGTGTGTTGAGTCTCTTCTTGTGTGTTTTTATTCTTCTCCTACACCATGTGTGTCCTTAACATGGTGTTTAACATGGTATCGGAGCTAAGAAGTTCATAACCAGCTCAACTTGAGTGAGCCATTTTTGTTTATGGCCTATGCATATCTACAAAAATTCTTGGCATTTTTGTAGCAATCAGAGTTTTTATGTAGCATTGTTTTCGCCGCATTCATCAAGCTGTTTGTCGCATTCAGAAATTTGCATTGAAAAGAAGCAGCATTCAGAAATTTTGTCTTGAAGAAAAGCACCATTTGGGAGGCATTCTGCAGGTTTTTTCACTGCACATTATTTTGCAAATTCTTCTTATTAAATTATGCATTTTGAGCTACTGGAAAATAGTTTAAAGAGTGTTTCTGAAAAAGTTTCTGGTTTTTATTAGAAAAATTTCTGAGTTTTTACAGGCGAAAAATTCCACTCTGCTGTATATCTGTGAAATTCTCCAATTCTGCTATAAAATTTCGCATTTCTCCTGCTATCCTCTGCTTTATTCTACTCTCTATTGTATTAAAAAAAATAATAATAAAAATAAAAAAATAAAAATAAAAATAAAAATTAAATAAAAATTAAAAATTAAAAAATTAAATTAAAAATTTTTGGTTCAGGGCTTTCAGCCCCCTCCTCTGCAACTTGCAATTTTTTTTTTCTGCATACGGCCCTCAACCCATATCCCAAACTATGCACAACACTCACTCCTTATTACTCCAGCACTCCCCCGTATCAGTCATCTGCATACGCCCTACCCACTATCACTCCCCTTGCCCTACGCTATCTCCCAACACCCGATAACCAACTCTCATCCTACTTCCCCCCTCTACCGCTCTCAGCTCACCACGCCACCACTTGATGTATGAATTACCGCTCCCTTCTATGATTTCACACTCCCCTACGCCTCTCCCAGCACAGACCCCTCACCCTACGCATACACCACCGCCCCCATAGCCCACGACCTCCCCCAACCCCTCGGCCTTTCTGCAATACACGACCTCCTCCTCACAGCCAGCCCTCATCCCACCCCCTCTCACATCCCTCCCCCTCGAGCTATCCAAATGCCCCCTTATCACTCCAGCCCTCCCGCAAACCCCATTCTCCTCTCACGGCCCTCCCCTACCCTGTCTATCCCACCCTCTCACCATGACCCTCTGCCACCCTTTGCGTCGAACGCTCCACACAGACCACACACTATCCCTCGCACCTTACTCCATGCTCTCCCGCATTCCTCCAGGGCCCCCTCTGCAACTAATTGTCCCCCTCTTCGCATCTACCCCTACACCCTTCCCTCTCCTTGGCCGCTCGGCCTTACACCTCCCAACAGCACTCCGCCCCTTTTCAAAACACTCATTTTTAATTTAATTCGACCTTTAAAATTTTTAAATCCCACTCCCTCGCCCTTTTTAAATTCTCTTTCCCTTTTAATATTCCCTTTTTGTTTTTAAATTATTTTTCCCTCTCCATTTTAAATTAATCCCCTCTCTTTTAATTAATCCCATTTCTTTTAAATTCCCCCCATTTTTAACTAATTCCCATTTTTAATTAATTTTTTTTTAATTAATTAAAAAAAACAGTAGAGAGAGAGGAAGAGAGGAAGAGCAGAGAGAGAAAATGAACAGCAACAAATAGAAAATGGCATATGAAGCAGTTGGATTTTTACATTGAATTATTTGTGACATAGAAGGGTGATTTTCTGAAGAAATTGACATTTGAAGACGAGTTGTTATTGGTGCAAAACGACTCTTTGAAGGAAAAATCAGCTGCCTTAAAGGCCTCTTGCACAAGTGCTTTTGATGCACATCTTTACAAAATATTTTTGCAGAGATATTGACATTGTATTTCTTCTTCATTCATAGTTGCAATCAGTATTTGAGTTGTTGGAAAAATTGTTGATTGTCCTCCATCATTTGAGGAGCAGATTTTGTACTTTAAGAGTTGGAAGTTCTCTTGAGTCATTTGTATTTGTTGAATCACATTGTAAACGGGTGCATTTTCGGTTGAAGCCGACACCCTTTCATTTATTTTGAGCCTAAGTTGTTGAAAATGGCTAAAATCAATGAGGCATTAGAGTTTTTGAATAACCTCATTCATTCCAATGTCGATAATATGATAAAAATGAGCAAGGATGCTCTTTGTAATATTCAAATTTGTTTGCAAGATGCACAAGAAAAGATTGAGTTTTTGCAATTGGAATCTCAGCTTCAGCAAGATGAACTTCAGCAAAAGAGTCACCATTCTGAACCTATTTCTGTTCATAATATTGAGAAGGACTCCCATCAGTAGCAAGTCTGTAAAGTTGAAGTCGATTCCCATTCAGTTCATTGCACAAGAGCAGATTTACATGCAGATGCAGCAGTTCAACCTGCACTTCTCAAGCCCATCATCAGACCTTGGGAAGAGCTTGTCCACAACAAGCACCAAACTAGTCTTGGATATGACAAGGATGTGTCCTTTCATATTCCAGACTACACCAAGCCCATCATATTTCAGAGTGTCAGATTCTTGTATGACAGTTCACCAGCAGCTATTCGAGATCTTGCTCTGCTTCCACAACAAATTGTAAAATGCCAACACTGTGATCGATTTGGCCATATGAAAGATCATTGTTTTGATCTTCATCCATGCAAGCACTGTGGTCGGCACACCCATTATTTAGACAGATGCTTCAGAAACAAGCCTCCTGCAAGAACAAAGATTCATCTTGGATGGATCACTTCTTGGCAATGGGCATCAGCAGCCAAGAAGATGTTTAAGACACATGTTAGAACTTGTTCACGAATATTGAGCAAACTTGCAGTTGAGTTTTTGCCATCATATCACCTTTTCCCTAACAAGGGAGAAAATGGTGTTCATGTACAAGCTTCGACGTCAGATCTAGCGAGCCTGAGCCACAATATCTCATTCCATGTTCAGAGTTGTAGCCAGAGACACAGCAGTTCAAGCGAGCCTGAGCCACAATTCGTCATTCCAGATTCAGAGATGTAGCCAGAGACACGGATGCTCATGAGCATGCCTTCGGTTGGTGGATAACCTTAAACCGTCATCTTTGGTTGATGGATAACCTAAAACCATCACAGGTAGTAGACCTCCCTTCTTTTAGGTCGAAAGTCTCCCTTTCATATATGAGGAACACTTCCTCTAGCAAAAGCCTTCAGCTTCTTGCCTTCTTTGGTTGAGTTCCAGGAAATTCTTCAAGCATTCCAGAGTTGTTGGTAATCCTAAAACCATCACAGGTAGTAGACCTCCCTTCTTTTAGGTTGAAGGTCTCCCTTTTTTATGAGGGACAATTCCTCTAGTAGAAGCTTTCAGCTTCTTGCCAGTTTTGGAAGAGTTTCGGGAACTGCAACAAGTATTGCGTTCCAGTGTTGGTGGTTGTCCTTAAACCACCTCTTTTTTCCAACATTTCAGAGAGTTGATTCAACCCAAGTGCTGCCATGTATACTTTGCAGATTTGTATTACAACTCTTTTCTTGGACTCACACATACCCCTTCGGATTAAGGGGGGATGTTGGAACACCTAATCCTCCATGGGTAGGTGTGGAATGCAAAAAGCCACAATGGAGTCCAAGTGACCTTGGAATATGAAACCAAGAGTCACACCATTGTACTATAAATGTACATCTTTGTATAATGGAAAATAAGAAAGCCTCACGCTTATCCTTCATTGTGTGTTGAGTCTCTTGTTGTGTGTGTTTATTCTTCTCCTACACCATGTGTGTGCTTAACATGGTCTTTAACATGTTAGATGATCCAAAATAAATTTTATCATAGGTTATAGTGTTTGAATAAAATAATTATTAATTTAAGATATTAAATTAATAATTATTATTCTAGAATATTTAATAAATCTTTGAGATATTTAGAAATAGAAATTTGTTATTAAAAATTAGGACTCTAGAAAATAGTCGTTTCCTAGGCTCTAAGTTAGGAGTGAAGTTAGTAGAGTGGTTAGAAGCTCATTTATTGTAAATGGACACTTGTTTATTTTCCAAGTGATCCATAACTAGATTAAGTTAGAACATAGAGCTTATAAATAGGTTAGTTTCATATCTTCATTGTAGTGTGTAATGAGAGAATGTGAGAGTGTGAGTTTACATGTGTAAACTCCTGTAATTTGCTATGCAATATTTTTGCTTGATCAATAAAGTTGTGTGTCTGAGGACACTTCTGCAGTTTCATGTGGTATTAGAGCCATGGAAATGTTGTGAGGAGGAGATTCTAGCTCTACCAAGTTGTGGAAAACTCAACTCCGTTGAATCGATCAGCAAAATATTGATATGAAGTTTGTCAGGTTTTTTTGAACAAAAAATTGATTATTTGATTTTAGATCTATAAATTCTAAAATCATTTTTTAAAAAGCCACTGCAAAATCTGTGTGAATTTTTCTATTTCAAACTGTTTGAGTGAACAAAAAAAAGGGAGAGCGTTGTTTAATTCTATTTCAAACTATTTAAGTGAAGTAAAAAAAAGGGGGCGGAAAGCGTTGTCATGGAATAGTTGCTTGAATCATTTACTAATACTTGCCAAATCACATATAGAATCTATGATCCTTGAAAGATTTATAGAGGGTGTAAATAGTTGTAAAGATAGGAATTCTCATGTATTCTTAAAGCTTCTCTGTGATTTTTATGCACTTGATCGAATTTGAAAGACATTGGAAACTATAGAAATGTAGACTATGTTGCACCCAACAAGGCTAAGGAAATTCTTCGGCTCACCAAATACCTGTGTTTTGAAGTGAGGAGTGTGGCAAGAGAACTTGTGGATGCATTTGGTATTCCTGATTTTGCATTGCGTGCACCAATATGTATGCAGTTTGGACAGTACACTACGTATACACAATTTTTCGGCTTCTAATGACATCTATTTACAGTAACTAGGAGTTGGAACCATGTCTGCACCAATAATTAAAGACATGTAGATAATTCACACTCAAAACTGGATCAACATCGTTGGCTAGGCAGAAGCAGTGCTACAATCTACGTGAAGTTTATCTGCGTTAAACATTTGTCTGCAATAACAGTTTGTGGAGATTGCAAGGTGATCATTCCTGTATTTTTTTGTGACACATGACAAGCCAAATCACAACCCATTCTGTGAAGTGTTGTGTTGGACCACGGTAATAAGGAAAGCACAGAGAAAGTCTCAACAAGTTCCATTCATTGCTATATATGATGATTGGCCAACCCTTGCTTCAAAGTTAGCTTTTGAAAAATATGTTTTTACAAAAACTCAGAAGACAAATGCCCAAGCTTGCAGTTGTCATTCAATTGGTGGAAGCTTGGTGAGCTGCGGCAAAGATCCCAAAATAGTCAATATTTTTTAACCAAAAGCATTTTTGTTTATGTAATGTTTCATTGAAGTTATTTGTTCACATTGTAATTGGAGTTTTTTATTTTTATTTTTATTGGAGTAATAAGGTTATGTAATTTTTTGGAGTAATAAGGCGTTTTTTTTTGTAATTTGTTTTTGGAGAGATAAGTGTGACTCAAAGTAGTTTTACTTTGAGGGGGGGTAATTTTTTTTTACCAGATTGTGCAAGCGCATCATTGTAAAAGTCAAATTTTGAAAGTTGCCTTGTAAATATTTGAGAAATTGACTAGAGCCAAGTGCAAAGCTCAATCAATTTTCTCCTGTTTTGACGACTATTCGAGGGTCAAGGCCAAGCCCCGATAGTTCATTTTTTGTGTTGTGTGTTGTTGTTGTCTTGCGCATCTTGATATTTTTTTTGGAGCTTGATTTGTGGTGTGAAGTCTTAACACTACAATGTCTAAGCTGATTAATTTCTTTTCTGATTCCGACAGACTTGAAGGCTCAAAATCTTACAAAACATGGCAACGCCTCATCGAAAGCACTCTTGTTTATAATGAACTATGGCATGATATTTGTGATGGAGATGTAAAGCCAAATAAACCTACAGATGCAGCTGCGCTAGCAAAATGGAAAGTTGAAAATGCCAAAGCATTAGCTCTCATTAAATCCTCTGTCAATGATGAAATGTATGTCCATATCGAAAATGCTAAAGATGTTTGGTATGCTTTAAGAACTTTTAAATATTTGTTTGATACTCAGCCTCAATCAAAAATATTTCACCTACAATTAAAAATTTTGCATCAAAAATTGACTGAAGAAGGAGATATTCTTGAATACATCTCCAGACTTAAGAATATTAAGCAGGAAATTGTTAATGCTGGTTTTCAAGCAGTTGATGATAGTTTTATGGTCACGATTTTAATTGCTGGGCTTCCTTCTTCCTACACACATTTTTTGGAAACTCTACAGCTAACTGGAAAGTTAGAAAAGCTAAATTTTGATGACCTCTGCGAAATGTTGACTCAACATGATAAAACTTTTGGGAAGAAAAAGAAAGTTGCTGAAGATTTGTTTCTCACAGAAGCCAGTACTAGCAACTCCTCAGATGACAATTCCAAAAACAAAGGCAAAGGTAATTTTAATCAAAATCAAGCAGCACAAGGTCTTGGTCACAGTCAACACAGAGGAAACAACTCCAACAGAGGCTCCAATTCAGGCAGGAACAATTCTCAAGTCATAGGCAACAATAAAAACAGAGGATCTCAGCAAGGCACAGGACAGAATCCAGGAAGAGGAAAATCTCAAAATAGAGGAAAAAGCAGAGGTCGAGGACAGTCTCAAGGCAGAGGATAGTCTCACAGAAGAGGCATCGATTTGAGTCAAATTGTTTGCAGGCGATGTAACAGAGTTGGTCACTATGCTTTAGATTGTCGCACATCTATCAATAAAATTTCTATGTTTCAACAGCCTTCATCACAATTTGTACATAATCAAGATCAAGATGATAATGACTCAGAATATGTCTTCACTTCTTCACTAGCAATCCAACTTTCCTCCTATATTAAGAGTGATTATGAAGACGCTTTCATTTTGGATTCAGGAGCAACTCAGCACATGACCTGTAGAAGAGATTTATTTTGGAATTTTCAAGAGTGCCATCTTAATTCCATATTTCTAGTAGATGATACCAAACATACGCATTATGGAAAAGGTGTCGTCAAAGTTTTTCTCCCTGATATTAGAGAAAAATGGATTTCCAATGTGTGGCATGTACCCACCTTTAAGAAAAATTTGTTGTCTTTGGTCATGATTCGACAAGCCAGACATCAAATAATTATGGAAGATGGCTTAGTTAAGATTAATTCAATTAAACAGAACTTCAAAACAGTGATGACAGGATATGAAGATGGAAAACTGTTAAGGATGAAAGGAAAAGTTATTCCAAGGCATTCTGATTTTGCAAGGGCAATTACTACAAGAATTTCACCTATAAGATTATGGCATGTAAGATATGGACATTTGAATTTTGACAGTCATTCTCAATTGCAGAAACAAGGGATGGTTAAAGGACTTCCAACTTTCAACAAGGAAAATTCTAAATGTGAAGCCTTCATCTATGGCAAACAGAGTCGAGAAAGTTTTCCAACAAGTACATGGCATGCAAACAGGCTGCTGCAACTAGTTCACAGTGATGTGTGTTGTCCACTACAAACTTCATTAGGTGGTTGAAAATATTTCTTGCTGTTTATTGATGATTTCAGTAGAATTACTTGGGTTTAATTTTTGAAAAACAAGTCATAAGCATTTGAGAAGTTTAAAATTTTTCGACAACTTGTTGAAAATGAGGTCAAAGAAAAGATAGGTACTCTTAGGACAGATAATGGGGGAGAATTCAATTCAAATGAATTCAAAACTTATTGCAGTGAAAATGGCATCAAAAGGGATCTTGCAAATGTTTACACTCCACAGCAAAATGGAGTCGTAGAAAGGATGAATCGCGCATTGTTAGGCATGGCGAGATCCATGTTAACTTTCAAAGGGTTAAGACCAACATATTGGGCAAAAGCAATCCATACATCTGTCTATCTAAGAAATAGATCTCCAACTTCTTCTTTAGAAGGAATCACCCCTTATGAAGCTTGGTTTGGTTTCAAATCTAAAGTTAAACATCTTCGAGTTTTTGGATCCATTTGTTATGCTTTAGTTCCCAAAGAAAAGAGAACTAAGCTTGATTCAAGAAGTTTGAAATGCACGATGATTGGCTATTCAGATGAAAAGAAAGGGTATCATCTTTTGACCAATGGAAAATTTATTTTGAGCAGGGATGTCATTTTTGATGAAATAGAGAGTAAGAGTGTTGAATAAATCGAAAGTCTTCTTCACAAGTTAGAAACTAAGGGCAGTAAAAGGAAAGGAAATATGCAAAGTCAACCAACTTCACCAAATTGGTATGAACTTGATTTTCCTTTCTCTGAAGATGAGTCATCCAGTCCATCTACTTCAACAAAGTCATTTGGGTCTTCTAGCAGTTCATCAGCGTCTCCAAGCAGCAGCAGTTCTTCTGACAGTGATTCTCCAGATTCACCACCTGAATGACGAACATCAGTTTACATCAACCCCCTCTATAATGATGGGGACTTCTCAAAACCTCAAACAAGTGAGAAACAACTTCCAAAATGGGCAGTTCAACTATTGAAAGATGTAAGGCCTAATGAACAAAAAAGAAATAAGAACAAGGGCGTCAAAACGAAATGAAGGCAATTTTTCTCTGATAGCAAATGATTTTACTGAACCTTCTTCTTTTCAAGAGTCAGTAAAACATAAAGCATGGAAAAAAGCAATGGTTGATGAATATCATGCAGTTCAAGACAACAACACTTGGCAACTTGTTGATTGTCCTCAGCATGTTAAACCTATTGGATGCAAATGGGTTTATTGAATTAAGTATAAGAAAAATGGTGATATTGACAAGTATAAAGCATGCCTTGTTGCTAAAGGTTTTGCGCAGCAGGCAGGGATCGATTATGAGGAAAACTTTGCTCCCATAGCTAAATGGAACACCATCTGCCTCACACTTGCCTTAGCAGCTCAAAAAGGGTGGAAATTTCATGAAATGGATGTCAAAAGCGCTTTTCTCAATGGGGACTTATAGGAAGATGTATATATGACACAACCACCAGGGTTTGAATTTGAAGGGCAAGAACATAAAGTTTGCAAATTAATCAAGGCTTTATATGGATTAAAACAAGATCCCCGCGCTTGGTATGCCAAAATGGATGAATACCTTCGCAAAGTTGGTTTTCATTGTAGTGAATCTGATGATACTTTGTATGTGTGCTAAAAGGGAAAATATATATTCATTCTCATTATGTATGTCGATGATTTGATCATCACAGGCAACAATGATGATCACATTGAACAGGTGAAAAAGGAGTTACATGCAGTTTTTAAGATGACAGATTTGGGACTACTTCACTACTATCTTGGAGTTGAAGTATTCCAATGTCCACATCAGATCTTCATTTCCCAGAGTAAATATGCAGCAGAAATTCTTCATCGATTTGGAATGCAGGATTGTAAGCCTGTCCTTACCCCTATGGAACAAAACTTAAAACTTTCAAAATTTGATGGGGGGGAAAAGGTGGACAGCACGACTTACAGACAATTGATTGGCAGCTTGATTTATTTGACAACCACTCATCCTGATCTATATTATGCAGTCAGTATTCTTTCACGTTTTATGCAGGAACCACTAGACAGCCACTGGAATGCAGCCAAACGAGTTCTTTGATATATCCAAGGAACAAAAGATTTTGGTCTTCTTTACAAAAAGACTAAAAAATTTGTATTTTGTGGATTTTCAGATGCCGACTTTGCTGGCAGTATTGATGACAGGGCATCAACCTCAGGTTACTTAATGAACATGGGGTCAACTGCAGTTTCCTGGAGTTCCAAGAAGAAAACTATAGTGGCCACTTCTTCAGTAGAAGCAGATTACATTTTAGCATGGGAAGTAGCATGTGAGATTGTTTGGTTATGTCGAGTTTTACAGGACTTGGGGATTCCTCCAGCAGAAGCTACTTCATTATTCATCGACAATCAATCAGCAATAAAGCTTTCCAAGAATCCAGTTTTCCATTCAAAGACAAAGCATGTGGACACCAAGTATCATCATATCAGATCTCTCATTGCAAAGGACGTCATCAAGCCAGTGTTTTTCCCTTCAGAAGATCAGACCTCCGACATTTTTACAAAACCTCTTGGTAGAATAAAGTTTACTAAGTTCAGGGATGAACTTGGTATCTGTTGTAATGTATCTTTGGATCATAGGGGGGAATGTTAGATGATCCAAAAATAAATTTTATCATAGGTTATAGTATTTGAATAAAATAATTATTAATTTAAGATATTAAATTAATAATTATTATTCTAGAATATTTAATATATTTGTGAGATATTTAGAATTAGAAATTTGTTAATAAAAATTAGGACTCTAGAAAAGAGTCGTTTCCTAGGCTCTAAGTTAGGAGTGAAGTTAGTAGAGTGGTTAGAAGCTCATTTATTGTAAATGGAAACTTGTTTATTTTCCAAGTGATCCATAACTAGATTAAGTTAGAACATAGAGCTTATAAATAGGTTAGTTTCCTATTTTCATTGTAATGTGTAATGAGAGAATGTGAGAGTGTGAGTTTACGTGTGTAAACTCCTGTAATTTGCTATGTAATCTTTTTTCTTGATCAATAAAGTTGTGTGTCTGAGGACACTTCTGCAGTTTCAGGAACTGCTAATTGTGGTAATAAATTTTGTCATGGGGCGGTCACATGGTGACCGCCACCCAAACTCTGACCAAACCACATGCTAACCAATTTAAAAAAACATGGCATTTAATATTTAATTGGTGTTTTAGCCCACGTGGTGTAGAACAGTCGGTCATGGGGTGCACTGTTAAGGCACTCCGTTCTGTAAGGTCACCGGTTTGAAACCCGTGGGTGGGATGGAAGGAGAAAAAATGGAAAAATTAGGATTATTCTAAACAAGAAAAAAAAAATATTTAATTGGTGTTTTCATATGTAACAGTTAACCAATCGTTTAACCATAACCATCGGTAATTATTGCTACCGGATTTATGTCCTTTGTTCACGGCGATTGGGTCTTATGGGGCCAGGCTAGCCCTAAGGGGCTAGCCCCTTTGGCTTTTCGCCCATATACATTATACCATTCAAATAGTTCATGGCTCCAAACTATAATAAGAACCATTCGTATGGGCTAATGGTAGGCACATGTGTTGTTTGTTGCGAGGTCCAGTGTTCAAATCCAATAGAGTCACAAAAAAAAATTTACATCACCAAAATTTTCACAGGCCAGAGGCCACGTGGCAGCCTGCCGGCCTACCAGGTGCTAGCCCATGATTGGCCCAAAAAATACAAAATTCAATCCAACACCCAATGCATGATTGCCACTTGTTGTAAAATGATTGGCCCAGGTGGAATATTCCAAGGAATATTCCTTTTTTTATTTTTCAAAATTTGAAAGTCAAACCTGGTCAAGTTCAATTTTTGGAGTTTACTAAAAACTTCAAACTTGCATAAATTTCACATACAATGTCAAATTTGAGTGTTGTTCATGGTGCCAGGATCATACCATTGAGGCCTATCCAGTCGTTCAAGTTGTAAGTGATTTTGAACACTTTCAATTTTGAGCTTTTTCCATAGCTCGGACTTGAGCTCCTTATCACACCTCCCAAATGAGAAGCTTTTGGACCCCAAAAGCTCCCTGAAATGCTGAAATTGAAACTAAACTATACAGTAAATGAGAGAATAACAACATCCTCTTCTCTTCCGCCTTCAAAAATTTTCATGACTTGCCAACTGTTCACATGGCGAATTTTTGTTGAATGAGCCATGTACTTATATCGAATCCCAACCAAGTTTTCTTGCCATACCAATCTGCCATTTTGAAACCAACAATGACCTTGCTAAACTTTGTGCCCTCTTTTCTTGCATTTCTTTGCACTGACACTTTGTTTTCTGCACCAATCGACACCAAAGGCACCTTGTGCAACATATGACATCAACAACAAGTTAACCTGAAATTTGCTATATAATCGACACACAAAATCTATAACGAGTGTGTGCACAATCGACACAAGTTGATAAACAACAAGATACATCTTTACAAACGTATGTATGTATCATGTACAATGAACTATATACATTTTTCTAATTACACATACAACCTCTATGTACATGTGCAACTTCAACTCTTATTTTCAAATACCAACAAGTACATCATCCCAAAAACATTTGGGTGACTAAGAGCTGAACTAAAAGACATTGTTACGATAAAAGTGAGTATCATACTCATGTTTTACACCTCCATGGCGAAAATTTGCAACAACAAAGAAAATTCGTTCAACTGAACAGCATTTACATGCAATCTTGCATCAACTTTTCAACTGAAATACATGCATACCAATCTGAAATTTACATGTAAAAAATGAGTATGACTTATTGCATTAAGAATTTAATCCACTTCCTACCAAGCCAACTCCATGGCATTTTTTCCTAATGCAACATTTCTACATGTGAATCTTCCATTTCCACGTCGATAATGGAATCCATAGATCCACTTGCGCCAATCTTTTTGTCATCTAGTTGCATGTGCTTTGGACAGCTTGTTGGATGCAAAGTCCAACAATGAGAGGCATCATGTCCCTTCCGTTGAAAAAATGTGCAACCCTCAAGCACTTTATGGGAAAGTTTTCTTTGCCTCTTCCACTTCCTTTGTGCTTTCTTTTTCAAGCAGCACCTTGAAGCAACATGGTTAAATCCACCATAAAATGTGCAACAAAACTTTCTTTCATTTGAAAAAGAAAAATTATCATTCTTTGCTGAAATATAATCAAATTGATCATGTGAATAATTATACCTCTTTTTCTGCATGGAATGTCCATCCCTTTTGTCTTCAAAATACGATGAACTAGTAGAGGAGACAACTTTCTTTTTCAGACTTTCATCACAGTTCTTGTTGTTACACCATTTTTTGGTCATCTAACCTATTATCATTAGATGGACCCAAGTAGACCATGTAAGACCAATTTTACCCTAAGTAAAATTGCTTTCACTATGTAAAATAACTTAATAAAACACATTTATTAGGTTGTTTATGGTCTAAACAGGAAACCCCAAAAGGAAATATTAAACAAACCTATATTTGTTTGATTTTCCTCAAGGAATAATTAATTAAACAATAATTTAATTATTATTCCCGGTCATGTTTAACCCAAAACAAAGAAATTAATTAGATAAATCCTTATTTATCTTATTATTTTCTAGGAATAATTGTTTAAATCTTATTTAAATAATATTCCTTGTTAAATATGACTAAATCACCCATAAATAATTAAATAAGTCATTATTTATTTGATTATCCTTCAACCACTTCCTTAAAATGATAAATAAATCATTTATTTATTTATTATTCACAAATAAAGGGATTTGACCCAAGTCAAATACTTTTTCCTCCAACAAATATAATAAAATATTCCATAAAAGGTGGATCTAGATTTGGTTAACATTATTTTAATCATGCACCAAGATCTAGAATGACCCAATATTTTGTTATAAATAGGAGGGCTTTTCCTACCATTCTTCACCTTCTGTTGACTATTAGATCACTCTGGATCTATACATTTGGTCACTTTTTCTCCATTTTTGCCTTGTGAGCTCCCTTTGAGTTCTATCTTTGTATGGGTTTTCTACACCAACAGGAGAGAGAAATGCTAGATTTGAAGTGCTGAGGACTTCCAAGAACCCATCCCATTGAGGAGAATTGGAAACATCTTCTTGTTTTCCTCCCAGGTGCCCATTAATACAAAAATTCTTTCAAAAATTGTTCTTGTCTTGTCTATTGGATATATGGAGTAAAACCTTCTTTCTTACTGCTTAATGTCTTTCTATGCATAGATCTGGTTTTTTGCAGCTCTTGTCTTGACCAACTAACTGCAGATCTGAAGATATTGGCAGCCATATGTGATGTTAGGGCTATTAGTTATGTGTAGCTAAAGTGGTCTTTTTTCGTACACTTCGACAAAAGATTCATACTATAAACTGGTGACTCCACACGAGTTTTCAATTACGACTGCTGTCGTTTTTCATATTCCTGCATATCCAGCTACTTCAGACCCTAGGGTTTCTTTTCAATTTTTTGTTTTTTCTATTTTCCTGTTGTTTTTCACCTATAAAACCCTAAAACATTAAAATTTCTAACTTCCGCGTGTTTCTGGCCCTATTACGCAGGTGACAAACATCAGCAACAACTGAGGTGGCAAATTTTTCCGGACATCTCCCGCCGAGACACCCGGAGCTTCAGGTTGCACTTTTCAGCCCATAAACTACGACCTGGACCTCCAGGTCGTACTTTTCAGCCTATTATCTGCGACCTGCCAATTTTTCTGCTCTTTTTCTGCAATTTTTCTGGGTTCTTCTGAAGCTTCTGTCAGGGTTTTCCAGCCTCTGTCTCAGCCCGTTTCGACTTGTTTCTGATCTTTTTTGCTCATCTAAGTGGGAACATAGCCCCTTAGGGCTTCAGTACCCTCCACTTTTGGTGGAAGAGTTTTTATCTGTTTCAGGTACATGTTTTTCAGAGTTTCAGCGCCCCTTTTCCATATCTAATACGTCCTTTTCAGAACTTTTTTACTCATCTCTTCTCCCTTTCAAAACACCTTCTAAAGTTTTGTTTGGATCTACCTTCAGGGCCTCCTCCTTGTCCCTTCTGCTTTTTGCTAATTTCCTCCCTTTTCCAGCCACCTTGCCTCTGCCTCTTGGCTGTGTTCTGCACCTCTTTTCAGCAGTTTTCTCCTTTAGATCCCTGTCCCTTTTGACCTTAGATCTCTTGGCCTATTTTTAGTGTGTTTTGATTAGATTTTTTCTCTCTGTTAGACTAGTTTTGAGAGACCCACCTTTTTGGGTTAGATAGATGCATTGTTAGCTGTTAATTTTATGTTATTTCAGCATTATATACTATTCTCTGCAGATTTATTTTCAGTTACGCGGCACAATTTTTATTTTTCTCTCAAAACGTTAGGGTTTAAAAATTAAAATTAACACACGCCACACACTCACCCTAAGTGAAGAAGAGCCTGGTTAACACTGCCACGCAAAGACTTTAAAACACTGTAAAATCAATTGACACTACACCTTTCTGCCCTTGTTTCGACATTGTAATCACTTCATCCTGCACCTCCCTGCCTTTGTTGGTCGTTCTTCTTCCCCTTGTGCCGTGTTTGTGTTGTCACCATTGCACCCCCAAGGCGCACTTCCCGGAGACTTCTTGGCCTTGACCCTCAGTTTCCGGTCGGTCGACTGACTCCGTCCCGCCGTCATCGAGTTAGTCCCCCCCCCCGAGTCCACACTCCGACTCCTCTTCTGATTCATTGGGTTCTTCTCTTCCTTCTGGTTCCCCCCCTGTCACCTTCACCATGTCTGGTCCAGGGCCTAACGCTAGCGGTAATCCTAGCCCTACTGTCGGGCCTACTACTAGCGGAACCGCCACAGGAACTACCTCAGCTGCACCTTTGCTCCCTTACATGGCAGGCCTCAGCCTCCCCGATCTCAATCAGTTGACCAATGACCCTATTCGCCACGATGTTGGTTGGCCTGCTATGCCAACCAAGCTCCCCTCCAACATCCCTAAGTTCGAAGGCCTTGCTGGAGAAGATCCATCCAATCATGTCCGATCTTTCCACATGTGGTGTTCCTCCAATTCCATTACCGATGATTCCATCCGTCTTCAGTTGTTCCAACGCACGCTTACGGGCGAAGCTTCTAAATGGTATGTTGACCAGACCACTTCTTTCCATACCACCTTTGCGACCCTTGCCCAAGCCTTTTTATCTTATTTCCAGCTCTCTCTCTGATATGATACTGGTATAGAGCTTTTGACTTCTTTCAAGCAAACCTCTTCAACCCGCCTTTCCACTCATGTCCAGGAATGGCAGAGAAGACGAAGCTTGTGTCGCACTCCCCCCTTTGAAGATCGGGTTTATATGGACTAGTTCCTTCACACTCTTTTACCTCCCATTGGCAAAGATGTCGCCTCTCATTTCCCTCAAACCGAAGAAGCCGCCCTCCAAATCGCCTTGAAATATGACCTGATCTACGCTCAATCTAGTTATGTTTATACCGTCCTTCCCGACCTCCCCAGGCCCAGTGGCGCTAACGCCCCGGGGGAATCTCATTCCGTCGACGGTATCGTTGGAGCCCTTTCCCATCCATATGCTCAACCTCCTATGGGCTATCGTCTCCCTCGAGGAGGGGCTAGCACCTCTAGCACTATTTCCCCTCCAGGTAGCATGTATTCACAATACGGCATGCCTCCTCCTTTTTCCCAACCTCCTGCTTACCTCAATGTTGCCCAACCTCACCCTTACCCTTATCCGCAGCCTGGTGTGCCAGCTTTTCCAGCATATGCACTTCCACCTCCCTTGCCTTCTCAACCCCCGCAACAGCAACTACAGCCCCCTCCAGGGCAAGTATTTGCACAGCAAGGCGCGACTAATGCCCCTTCTTCTCAAAGAAGGCGAAGAGGCAATCAAAATCAATCTGCCCCTGGTAATCATTGACCCAATCCTCAAGGTACTGACCCTAACACTGCTAACCAGCAACAGGGTATTCAACCCAAGCCAGACAGGCCTCTTTGCACAAATAAGCCTTGTTTGTGTTGCGGTGTTTACGGCCATTACACTCACGATTGTCCCCTCCTACCACAGATGTGGCAGATGTGGGAGTCTCAAGCCACATTGCGAGGACAACATGCCTCCCCTCATGCTCCCCCTAATGTGGCCACTACTCAACTGGCTGTGTTTACCGATCCTTTCCCCCAGTAAGGATTTGTGGCTACCCAACCACGTGACCAACAGGTTGCCACTCAACCTTCCCCTTCTGGTTCCTCCCATTACCAGATCCTCATGATGAACTCTGATCCTTTCCCAACCGTCGACCTTAACCTTCAAACTCAGTCTCGCCAGTACCCGAAGCCTCCTGCTCTGTCTGCCTCCGAGTCCCCTTCTTCAGGTTCTACTAAGCCTCGTTCGACATCCAATGGCCCCTTACATATCCCTCGACCTAAAGTTGAGGTTCATCCCAAGATTCCTAAGGGACCATTACACCGAAATGTTGCTCCTGGTCGAGCTGCTCATTCGTATAGCATAGTAGATGACTTGGCGCAGTCTCCTGCTGCCATTTCCACATTGGAACTCCTCCAATCGTGCCCTTCCCAAAAGAAGGCTCTACTATCTGCCATGGGCACTATGGATCCTGCTGATAACCAAATGATTGTTTTTGACGCCCATCAATCCGAGCATCATCCTCTTCTTGCTTCTGTCGCCTTCCAAATCCCATTCAAAATCCATAACGCTAATGTTTCCCGGAGCATAATTGATGAGGGGGCATCCACCTATGTGATGTCCGCTTCGGTTTGGAAACAACTCGGATCTCCTGATTTGGCCCCTTCCACGATCACCCTTCAAGCGTGGGACGGCCACTCCTCCCAGCCCATTGGCCTCTTCCGTAATTGTCCTATCACTCTTGCGGGCAAGATTGTTTGTGTTGACGTCAAAGTCATCGACGCTATAGATTACAACATTCTCTTGGGGCGAAGCTACACCTATGCCATGTCTGCTGTCCCTTCCGCAGTTTTTCACAAGATGTCTTTTCCTCACAATGGAAAGGCAATCACCATCGACCAGTTGACGTATCATGACCCCAAGTCTCAGACCTCCCCTGAGATGACCATCTCTTCTATAGCCAATAATCAAACCATCGATTCCTTGACCAGTGTCTGTCCCGGCGTCTACAAAGACTCCTCTTTGCTTGGAAGTTTCCCTGGTCTCCCTCCTCCTCCTATCTCTGATCCCAGCTTATCGAATGTTTGCATGATGCAATCGTCTCAGGCTGCCCTTAAGCGGCCTGCTTCAGCTAGTCATCAACCCCAACCTCGCCCACCGCCACCCACTCCTATCCATTCATCTCAACCAGCCAAACCTCCTCCTTCTGGCCCCTCTCCTATAGCTGGTATCCCTGAACCTCTCTATCCTCCTAGGTCGGTTCCCCTAGGCCTCAACCATCTCAGCGCCGTCCCTCCTGGTCATTATCCCGCTGGTCACATACCTTTTCTGGCTCCCCCTCCCAGAGTCTATTCGGTCCCCGTCATGGCCACCCTCTCTCTCCCCAACCTGACCCTGGGCATACCCGTTTGGTACCTTGACCCTCCAGCCGCTACCCCACCTGGTCACCCCAAACCTTATCTTGCTTTGACACCGGTTCAACCGGTCCCCCTCGCTTCCTCCATTGCCACCATGCCCCCCGCACCCCCTAGGACCCTACCCCTATGGTGACAGCTCCAGGAAAGAAAGGAAAAGCCTGAAAGGGGGCAACCAAAGACAAGGTCACCCCGACTGACCCGGCTACTCCACCGCCAAAGCAAGCTATCCAATGTGCTTTGTGCGATATTGTCGGTCACGCCACCCATACATGTCCTGAATTGCCGCATCTCAAGGCCCTGGTCAATGAGACGTTTCTAGAATCTGATCTCCCAGAAGTCTACGTCACTATCTCGGATTCTATCCTGAAACTCAAAAACTTGCGCACAAATCACCTTTGTGCTTTGTGCGATTTTCATGGCCATTACACCCACCTCTTTCCCCGCCTTGATGAGTATCGTTCCTCCTTAGCCACATACTGCCACTTCTAGGCTACGCATGACAAGATACCTCCTCACTTGTTTGTGAGTTCTACCCTGGTGGGCCCATAGGATATGCCTACTCCCATCCACATTCCCCCTCCCACCGTTGAAACAATGGAGCCTTCGTCCACCATCTTTTACCTATCATCCTCCTTGCGCGATGATTCGCCTAACCTCATACCTGCGGACACTCTCGACTCCACCCCAGTGGACCTTGGATCCGCCGACGTTGCCCATATGAGCCCGTTTCCACATGATAACCAGTTAGGTATCACTACATCATCAGGTGAACCTCCTTCCTCCAGTCTTCCCATCTTCCAGTCAAATGAAGACATTATGGAAGCCATGACCCACCCTGACTTTCCCTGGGATGATATGCACCATCGCGCATACTTCCTCCCATAGCAATCCCATGCCCAATATGCTCTGGAAACCAAGGAATTCATCCCCATGCCGTCGACTGGTTCGAAAATCCCATCCCTACCCCTGATGCTTTTGAAGTAGGAAACATGGCCAATATCTCTCCTACCATTAAAATTAACGTTTCGGTCAAACCGGGAATCAAAGAATATGTCACATTGGGTGCCCAATGCACCCCGGAAGAAATTGAAGCTTACACTAATCTTTTCACAGAATTCCACGATATTTTCGCCTGGTCCTACTCCGAAATGCCCAGACTCGATCCTTCCATCGTTGAACACCATATCGACACATGGCCTGATGCCAACCCGATTTGTCAAAAGTTGAGACCCATTCATCCTTCCAGACGTGATGCTATCAAAGCCAAAATCGATAAGCTCAAGCAGGCTGGTTTCATTTACCCCATTGAATACACCACTTGGGTGTCCAACCCAGTTCCCATCCTCAAGAAACAAGGCACCATCCGTGTCAGCACAGACTTTCA
This sequence comes from Pinus albicaulis, assembly GCA_034641835.2. Taxonomy (NCBI): domain Eukaryota; kingdom Viridiplantae; phylum Streptophyta; class Pinopsida; order Pinales; family Pinaceae; genus Pinus; species Pinus albicaulis. The sequence goes on from CM076582.1 coordinate 257,979,598, forward strand.
TGACTTGAACAAAGCTTGTCCCAAAGACAACTTCCCCACACCGTTCATTGACCAAATCATTGATGAGTGTGCGGGGCATGAGGTTCTATCCTTTATGGATGGTTTCTTCGGATACAACCAAATCGTTATCCATCTTGCTGATCAACTTAAAACCGCGTTCATCAGTCTGTGGGGAACTTTTTCTTACCGGGTCATGCCTTTCGGCCTTAAAAATGCCGACGCCACTTTTCAACGGGCCATGTATTATTGTTTCCATGATTTAGCTCATATTATACTTTCTTATTTAGACGACCTCACTGCACGTTCTAAACATCGGGCACAACACCTCCATGATCTACACACCATCTTCCTCCGGTGTCGGAAGTATAATATCCACCTTAACCTGTTAAAATGTGTCTTCTGCATTCCTGCCAGCCATCTCCTAGGCTTCATCGTCTCCAAAGACGGTATCACTCTTGACCCGTTAAAAGTCCAAGCCATTCTTGAACTTCCCATTCCTCGTACCTTACGCCAGCTACAGAGCCTCTAAGGCAAAGCTAATTTTCTTTGATGGTTCATTCCTAACTATGCCACCGCTGCACATGGGTTCCTTAGACTCCTCCACTCTAACATCCCATTTGTATGGGATACCTATGCTCATGAGTCTTTTGATGCCCTCAAGCAGGCTCTCACATCTGCTCCCTTGATCCGCCCTCCTGACTTTGATAGGAACTTCATCCTGTATATCTCCGCGTCCACCTATTCGGTCACCGGAGTTCTAATCCAGGAAGATGACAACGGTATCGAGCATGTGATCTATTATGTCAGTAAGAACCTTGTAGGGCCTCCTGTTTCCTACTCACATGAAGAAAAATTAGCACTAGCTATCGTGTTCTCAATCCAAAAACTTCGTCATTATATCCTCATGCACTCCACCAAGGTTGTGACTAATTCCAACCCCATGGCTTTCCTATTGATTCGCCACATCCTCACTGGAAAGTATGCCCGTTGGGTCATTATCCTTCATGAATTCGACCTCGAATTTGTCACACCAAAAAGTAAGAAAATTTTAGCCCTCGCTGAACTCATTTTTGAATTACCTACCGGAACGTAGAACCCTCTAGTTAATGATGATTTTCCTGATGAACACTTATTCGCCATCACTTCGGACGACCCATGGTACGGCGATATCCTTACTTACTTACAAACCCAAAAGTTCACCTTCCACCTTGATCGTGAGGCTCGCCAATGTATCCGACACCAGGCTCCCTGCTACCTTCTTATTGGTGACGACCTCTATCGTTGCGGTATAGATATTTTCCTGCATCGTTGTCTCACACACGCTAAAGCTGAACAGTTCCTCAATGCCTACCATAGCGGCACTTGTGGTGGCCACCTCTCCGGTCTTGCTACTGCTCAGAAAGTCATGCGCGTTGGGTATTTTTGGCCTTCCCTCTTCAGTGATTGCATTGAGGTAGTCAAACACTGTCCCAATTGCTAGCATTTTTCCCCTAAGGCACGCGCTCCCCCAGCTCCCCTCAATCCTGTCATCACAACTGGTCCCTTTTGTAAATGGGCCATCGACTTTATGGAGTGTCAACCTCCATCCACTGGTAACCATAAGTATATCATTGTGGCGGTAGACTATTTCACCAAATGGGTCGAGGCTATGCCCACTTTTAACAATACGGCCGCTACCGCCGCCCTCTTTTTCTTTAACCATGTTATCGCTCGATTCGGAGTTCCAAAACAACTGGTCTCTTACCACGACCGACATTTTGAAGATGAGATATGGCATGAGCTATCCTCACTGTTGGGTTTGGAGCACCAATATTCCTCCTCCTATTACCCCCAAGGTAATGGCCAAGTTGAAGCAGTCAACAAAATCCTCAAGACCATGCTTCAACAAACAGTGAATAAGCACAAAAACAAATGGAATCTTATGCTCTTCCCTACTTTGTGGGCCTATCGAACTTCTGTTAAAACCGCCACTGGGTTTACTTCTTTCCACCTCGTTTTTGAAGAGGAGGCAGTCTTACCGATTGAGTGTGAAATCCCTTCCCTTCATCTGGCCGTTGAAATTTTCCCTAACACCCAACCTCTAGAAAAGCGACTTATCATGCTTGAGCGCGCCTCCGAAGACCGTCGTGTTGCATTGCAAACCATGGAAGCGGCCAAGAAACACACCAAAGCTTAGTATGACCGAAAAGTCCGGCCTCGTACTTTTCACGAAGGCAACCTTGTTCTAGTATATGACTAGGCCCATGATGTCCTTGGTCACGAGAAGTTTGACTCATTATGGCTAGGCCCTTACATCATCAGTAAGGATCTTGGTAAGGGGGCATACCTCTTAGAGGATTTTGAAGGCAATCCTCTTCCTAATCCTCGCAATGCACTCTATCTTAAAAAATATTACCCTTAGCATTTCCCTTCTGAAATGCATGTTTTATTTTCTGTTAGATAGCCAGCATCTTTTTTGTACTTTAATCCTTCACCAAGACCTATTTCTTCCAAGAAGGATCACTTCACCACTCCTCAAAATCGAATCTCCTCACTTACAGCACTTGTACTTGGGGCACCACTTTGCCTCCATACTTGTCTTTGTTTGTGTTGATTTTCGTTATGAGATACCATCTTGTACTCCTGCTTCCATGGTCCCCCATGGGACCTTTACTGTGTGGCAGCACCATCGCGTCGCCCTTGTTTAGAGCATCCGATTTGAGTCATCATCACATTCATGGAGTCTATCCCGAGTCCCTTTGTACCCCGCTATAGTCCTCCATCCTTCATTGCTTGGTCTCTCTCTTGTGTCGCACATTATGGCCTTCAGTCCCACTGTCCCCTATCCCTTATGATATTGTGTCAATCGCTGCCATGTCATTCATGCCCTTTATGCTCTAGCAAGGGAATTCGTCCATTCGCTACTCAGTCCCCCCCATTCCATCTTCATCATTGGTCGTAGTCTGTCCGTCACTCTACTATTTTGTCTCGTGCCTTAGTTGAGGATATCTCATTACCTCACATATGGCGGACCTCCTTCTATCGACATCAGCTCCTTCATTCTAGAAGACAGGTCTAGAGGGCGGTGTGCCTTGGTTCCAGCTTCCACTCTTGTTCGGTGCCTCGAATCAGGCAAAGGGAATTCTCATTACCCTTTGACTTGATTGTTTCTCCATTTCAGCTCCTTTCAGCACGATCGAGATCCGTATGCTTGATGGTTCAGTGATGCAGCAACAGCTTCTGGTGATTTCCCGGGTGTGTGTGAGATGTCTCAACCCTCATGAGGGGGTGGCCCTGCAGGTAGCCCCCCACATGCCCGGATGACCTCTTCAGTGCAGCCTTCGATGCAGCTCCATATATTTGATGATGTCGGCCTTAGCCACCTACAGTGTCTCTTTGATTTGCATGTATCAGTCAGATTTTGTGAGCCCTTCCCCGCGTATAGGGGGCATTTGGGTTGTATTTGTATCTCATGTACTCAGATATTATTGTATCAGTCCTGGCTGTTATCCCAGGCAGAGCATGTATGTGGGATCCTTCATTATATTTTTATCTGTCTCATGTTTATGACGGCTATACTTTATGGTTCGGTCCCTTATTTACTGGACACACTATTATTTTGTACTTTGTCTTGGCGGGCATAGGTATGCCTCCCCCACCGCCTTTAGCACAGGTACCCTCTCATAACAAGAGACTTGTTGCACCTGCGAGTCTCGTCTCCTCAGGGTCTAGTTCTTCAACACACTAGTCTACCTTACATTTCTCTCTCTGACTTCCCTCTTGATGTCTGGTGATTGATTTCTTACAACGTACCTCGGTCATACGATTTGCTCCTAACACTCGCACGCTAGGGGGCAATCTGTTACACCATTTTTTGGTCATCTAACCTATTATCATTAGATGGACCCAAGTACACCATGTAAGACCAATTTTACCCTAAGTAAAATTGCTTTCACTATGTAAAATAACTTAATAAAACACATTTATTAGGTTGTTTATGGTCGAAACAGGAAACCCCAAAAGGAAATATTAAACAAACCTATATTTGTTTGATTTTCCTCAAGGAATAATTAATTAAACAATAATTTAATTATTATTCCTGGTCATGCTTAACCCAAAACAAAGAAATTAATTAGATAAATATTTATTTATCTTATTATTTTATAGGAATAATTGTTTAAATCTTATTTAAATAATATTCCTTGTTAAATATGACTAAATCACCCATAAATAATAAATAAATCATTATTTATTTGATTATCATTCAACCACTTCCTTAAAATGATAAATAAATCATTTATTTATTTATTATTTACAAATAAAGGGATTTGACCCAGGTCAAATACTTTTTCCCTCCAACAAATATAATAAAATATTCCATAAAAGGTGGATCAAGATTTGGTTAGTGTTATTTTAATCATGCACCAAGATCTAGAATGACCCAATATTTTGTTATAAATAGGAGGGCTTTTCCTACCATTCTTCACCTTCTGTTGCCTATTAGATCACTCTGGATCTATACACTTGGTCACTTTTTCTCCATTTTTTCCTTGTGAGCTCCCTTTGAGTTCTATCTTTGTATGGGTTTTCTACACCAACAGGAGAGAGAAATGCTAGATCTGAAGTGCTGAGGACTTCCAAGAACCCATCCCATTGAGGAGAATTGGAAACACCTTGTTGTTTTCCTCCCAGGTGCCCATTAATACAAAAATTCTTTCAAAAATTGTTCTTGTCTTGTCTATTGGATATATGGAGCAAAACCTTCTTTTTTACTGCTTAATGTCCTTCTATGCATAGATCTGGTTTTTTGCAGCTCTTGTCTTGACCAACTAACTACAGATCTGAAGATATTGGTAGCCATATGTGATTTTAGGGCTATTAGTTATGCGTAGCTAAAGTGGTCTTTTTTCGTACACTTCGACAAAAGATTCATACTAACACTTATCTTGAAAACTGTTTGAACTTGAAGGCTCGCCATAAGCGACATGTTTACCCTCTACTTGCTAAAATTATGGCTTAAAAAAATGGCAATCATCCTTAAAACAATTTTGACATATGTGCATTTTATAACTTGGAATAAAGGTTCTCTTTAAATTTTCATCACATGCATTCAAGGATTTTCCTTCTTCACCATTAAAATGCTCATATCCAAGACCAACTTTCTTGGGTTGCTCCACAACCAAAATAGGGTCAACCATGCCTTGTGCATGTTTGCCCAAACCTTTGCCTTCATGATAGCTCATCTTAAACATTAATTTGGACCCTATACCCCTTGTTTTTTTTTCAAAAGAACCAACACACTTTTCAATTGAGGAAATTAAAGACAAGTTGGAATGGTTTACCTCTTCCTCACACTTGTTCTTGGACAAATCTTCTTGAGCTTGAAGGAGTTGTTTCTCCATGTCATGCAACCTTTGGAGAATTGTTTCCTTCTCTTCCTTCATGGCTAAAAATTGTGCATGAAGCTTAGCACTTTCTCTTTGATCCTCAATTAGAATCTGCACCATGTCCTTCACTTTAATGAACTCATTCTTCATGTCATCATTGAGGAATCCCATGAAGGAGGAAACTTCACTTGTAGAGGAAGTTGACATTCTGTAAATTTTCAAATTAACAAAAGGAACTTCCAAATAAAAGTTCTCAAAGCTTTCAAACAAATGACAAGGTTTTAACCAAATGTCTTTCAACCATACTCGTATTCAAGCAGCCATAAAACACAAACTCCAATAGCTCTTATAGCAAACACTAATCAAGTGGGTTTGTTTTCCAAAGATAATCTTGAGGTACTTTGGGGTAAGGTAGTAGCTTGCCACTCTTTTTCCCTTTCCAAGACTTAGCTATCAACAACTATCTTTTCAACTCAAGAAAACTCATACGATCAACCATTTTGCAACCAATAAAATAGTCAATCTTTTACACTGTTTTAACACCTTTTGCACACAAAAAAATGCTCAACCTAAGCTCAACTTATGCTATGATACCATCTGATCTGAAAATGGAAGTAGTTGTAAATGCGGTAAATGCTATGCAAAGTATCCATTTCCATTTAATTAAATGTGTACAAAATTCTCCATGTCTTTCAAGTTAAACAAAATGTATTTGGTAACTGTTTATGAGTTTATGTGTGAGGGAATTTAAATTAAGTTTGTTTTTTAGCATATTAAACCAAAAATACACAGCAAAATAATTTGAACATAACATGACTTAGATATTTGGTGAGCAGTTCACTCCTCTTGCGCTACGTCTACTGGACCAAGCCTCCCAAATTGGCTTGTCGTCTTTATTAAAATGCTCCAAAATGATAATACAAGTTTAAAAATGCATCAATAGGAAAATATGACTATAAATACAGAATCATAAGACATGAAAATGCTAAAAATGCCTTTCCATATTCACCAAACAATGAAGAATTACCATAAACAGTGCCTTCTTCAACAAGGCCCTGATGGCTCTTTGAACTCCTATGAAGGTTTTCGGGCTATAGAAATCCTAAAACAGTTTTGAAACCACTTCCATTAGGTTCATAAGGTCGGAAATAGTCAAAAATGGTTTTTGGTTCACCTCAAATAGTGAGGTACAACTCCAGATAACTCCATTTCCCCAATGGCCCTGGTGGCTCTCCAAGCTTCCCTAAAGCTAAAATGGCTGAAAGACACCTCTGTTGGCTCTGCAACCTATCCCAATGGCTCCATAATTCTTAAGAAAGCCAAAATTGACCAAAATTTCATCCCAATTTGATCCAATATTGGAGAGGTTATGACAGAAACAACATTCTGCCTAATGTCAAGTAAAAACCCCACCAATTGTTGGTAAACTGGAGTTAGCTAGAGATAAATTTGATGGTAAGCGCCAAATATGAGCATATCCTCTAGATTAGGAAGAACTACTAACTGTGGTAATAAATTTTGTCATGGGGCGGTCACATGGTGACCTCCACCCAAACTCCGACCAAACCGCATGCTAACCAATTTAAAAAAACATGGCATTTAATATTTAATTGGCACTGTCATATGTAACGGTTAACCAACCGTTTAACTGTAACCATCGGTAATTATTGCTGCTGGAGTTATGCCCTTTGGTCACAGTGATTGGGTCTTATGGGGCCAGGCTAGCCCTAAGGGGCTAGCCCCTTTGGCTTTCCGCCCATATACATTATACCATTCAAATAGTTCACGGCTCCAAACTATAATAAGAACCATTCGTGTGGCATAATGGTAGGCACTTGTCTTGTTTTCTCCTAGGTCCGGTGTTCAAATCCAGTAGAGTCACAAAAAGAAATTTACACCGCCAAAATTTCCACAAGTCAGGGGCCACGTGGTGGCCTCTGGGCCTACCACATGGCAGCCCATGATTGGCCCAATCCAAAAGTCAATCCAACACCCAATACATGATTTCCACTTGTCATAAAATGATTGGCCTAGGTGGAATATTTCAGGGAATATTTTTAGGAATATTCCTTAGAATATTCCTTTTTCATTTTTCGAAATTTGAAAGTCAAACCTAGTCAACTTCAGTTTTTGGAGTTTACTGAAAACTTAAAACTTGCATATCTTTCACATACAATGTTGGATTTGAGTGCCATTCATGGTGCTAGGATCGTATCGTCAAGGCCTATCCGGTCGTTCAGGTTAAAAGTCATTTTTAAGACTTTCAATTTTGAGTTTTTTCCATAGCTCAAACTTGAGCTCTTGATCAGATCCCCCCTCATCTAGTTTACCCTCTAATTGAGTGACGACAGGGGTTGATAATGAACATCAACAAAAATCTAGCTCGATTGTGACCCCTCTTGGATGTCACCCACAACAAATCTGTCAACAGCAGTTGTTGAAGAGACAAAAATAGTTATATCCTCCACATGCATACCTAAGGAATCAATACGACCCGATATTGAGCTCCCAGCTCATCAAATCAGCAAAAGAATCCTGTATATGAAGGATCATGCCCTCATAAGCAAGTTCATGGGATTTTGGGCTACAAATTAATCTCTTCTGGGATGGATTTACTCCAAATGGAAACCCAAGGGCCATATCTATCTACAACTATGTGCAAAGGGATTATTAAATCTGATATTCACATGCATCGAAGATAAGAACTAAATCTTGGACAGCGACCCCATATTTCTTCAATTTTGCGGGTCTATATCTGCGCAACTAGGTCGAACGCTTTAATCCGGACAAAGAAGATTTTAGCTGGACTCCAGTTTAGTTCAGGCTCTACACCTTATACAAGAATTCTTAGATGAGCTAACCCTTCAAGACATTGGAAAATCTCTTGGAGAATTCATAAAAATAGCGGAAGAGACAAAGATCAACAAAAATGTTGCCTATGCAAGGATATGCATATACATGCACATCGCAAATTCTCTCACTGATGAGGTAAGTCTGCTTCATGTTAACTATGAATGGATCAAAATAGTAGATTATGAACATGTGTCATTTAGATGCAAGAGATGCCACTAGCATGGGAACCTATTCAAAGACTACCCCCTAAATCAAAACTCCACTCTGAATAACACATCCACAGCCAAAGACACCAAAGGGTTCATGTAAGTCTCTGGAAGAAAAGGAATACCAAAAAGTGAAACATGAACTAAAATAAAATAAAAAATTACAACTACAAGCAACAAATTTGAATCCCTAGATAAATTTAATGTGGATGAGAATGAAACCCCAAGAGACTCTGATCTGCCCTCGCAGGAGAGATCCCATACTATGGAGGCTATGAATACAAAAATAAAACTAGAATCCTTTCTGCAACCCTAGTCCCCAACCCTTACTCTAAGCATCTCAAGTAAATTCCAAGGCATAGCCTTATAATCAATCCCAGAAGAAATTGAAGAATAACCAGAGATTATTGACTACGTCGACCTAGACATTATGGGTCTTGAAGAGGCATGAAAGAGGAAAGACTTTCTCTCAATCCCCCAACAACATATCCAGAAATTATAGGAAATCCTCCTTAGAGCCCAATAGCTACCCTCCCTCGGCATTCAAGGCAACACTCTCCTGAATACAAAAGATATTATGAAAGAATCTACAAAAAAAGGAAGAAGAACATATATCCAGCCACTAGTTGGCTTGGGTAGAGAGCTAGTAGAATCAGGGAGTTATCACAAGTTAACTAGGTTCTACTCAGTCATTCCCAACACTTCTCAATGAAGCCCATCTCATGGAATATCATAGGGCTAAACAACCCCAATAAACATCGGTTAATCAATAAAATTTTCATTGAGGAAAACCACAATATTTTCTTTATGAAAGAAACAAAATGCTCCAGTTCAACTCAAGATATGGAAAGGCTACAACACCCTAGTCGTTGACGCTTGCAGAGCTTTAGGAAGTCTTTCGATCATTTGGAATCCCCAACTGATCACCACAGAAGTCATGCAAATCGCCATTTCATTCAATCCTCCTTCCACCTGATTGAACCAACACTCATGGACATCTCACAAATGTCTACTTCCCACAGTTAGTATTGCAAAAAACAGATCTTTTAAATAGCATGGAGGATCTCAACAACCAGTGAACTCACCCTCTCTGGCTGATTGGAGGAGACTTAAACATGATCACAAACATTCAGGAACAAAAAGGAGGAAGGACCCATATTGACATGGATAGCACGAAATTTAAGGAATTTATCCAAGGTGATCACCTTATAGATCTACAAAACTCCAATGGCATCTTCACATTGAATAACCGGAGGGGAGGATCCCATCAAATTTCTTCAATACTAGATCACTTCGTCATCATGGACAATCTCATCCACCTGGAAGGGCAGCTGGCTACCACCATCACTCCAAACTCTGGTTCGGATCACTGGCCAATCAAGATTCAATGGCACGGACCTGGTAATGCAACGCCCAAACCTTTTCTCTTTGAACAATTTTGGTTCAAACATCTGGGTTTCAAAGATCTCATCTTGGATTGTTGGACTAACCCAAATCTACCCTTGGGCTAAAAAATATATCAGTTCTAGCATAAGATAAACATGCTCAAAGGGAAGTTGAAACTGTGGAATCAGAACACCTTCAGCAACATCTTCCACAACCAAAGAGAGTTGGAAACATAAATGCAACAACTCTAACAAAAAATCATATTAGAAGGTAGATCTGTAGACTCAGAGGCCCTTGAAAAGACGCTAACAACCCAACTTGAAGAGAGAAGATGTCAATAAGAAATCCTTTGGAAACAAAAATCACAGATTCACTGGCTCAAGGAAGGAGAACAGAACACAAAAAATTTTCACCGCTCCACAATCCAACACAGGATGCACAACATAATCAATGTCCACAAGAACAAAGATGGGGAGCACACGGAAAACCATGAAGACATCACAGAGGAACTACACAACCAGTTCAAAGACATCTTCAAAGAACCCAACACTCAACATCAAGATTCTATTGAGAAAATGACACATCATATCCCAAAACTGGTCAATGAAGATCACAATAGGATGTTGCTAAAAGCCACAACCTTGATGGAGGGTGAACAAGCATTTTTACAACTAAAATAAGGGAAAGCCCCATTTCCAGACGACTTCACCACTAATTTCTTCAAATTCTTCTGGGATATCATCAAAGAGGAGGTCTGGGGCATAATGGAGGAATCACGCAATGCTCACTAGATTCTTCCAGCTTTCAATGAAACTTTTCTCACTCTAATCCCAAAGGAATATAGCGCGGCTTCCCCAACTAAGTATAGGCTAAAAGCCCTATGCAATTTTATTTAAAAAATAATTTCCAAAGTTATTTCTAACATACTGAAGCATCTTCTTCCTATGCTCCTTTCTCTAGAGTAAACGAGCTATGTTGAAGAGATGCATATCCTTTATCGAATTGTTCTAACCCATGATGTCATCCACTCAATAAAAACCTCAAAAAATCCTAGCATGCTCCTCAAAATTGACCTTTCCAAATCCTTTGACAAGCTCAGCTAGAATTACATAAAACACGTACTTCTAAAATTTGGGTTCTGCCACACTTGGGTTTGTTGGATCATGAGCCTGATCTCCTCTCCTTTCCTCTGTATCCTATTCAATGGCATCCCCTCGGTAACCTTCAATCCCTCCAGGGGTATAAGAGAAGGCAACCATCTCTCTCCTTTCCTCTTTGTACTTATGGTCGAGGGTGTGGGCTGCTTGATCAAGAACTCGATCTGATCTCATGACCTTCAAGGCATCCCCTTACACAATCATCCTCCCATTTCTCAAAAAAAAAAACTTGATAATAACATGATCATATATCACCCCTCTGTGCACGAATCTCACACCCTAAGAGCCCATCTTGATTGTTTCTCTGAAGCCTCTGGAACCTCTATAAACCGTGGGAAATCTAAAATCTTCTTCTTCAATACACCCAATGTTAACCAACGGAATATAGCTCACATCCTTGGCTTCTCCATAGCATCTCTACCTTCGAAGTACCTGGGAGCCCGCTCATGGACTCAGCTATCAAACACTCATCCTGGAAAAAACTGTTACAAAAAATGGAGACCAAACTTTCCACTTGGACTCACCGCTCCCTCAACATAGTTGTTTTTGTGGTTCTAATCAAATATGTTCTTCAATCTGTTCCCATATACCTATTTTCCATTTTGGCTTCTCCTAAATGGGTCCTTAAAGCCATCCACAACCTTCAAAAAAAATTTCTATGGGGTGGTTCCAAAGACGAGCACAAATAGGCGCTAGTCAAATGGAAAGAAGTATGTATGCCAAAAACTCAGGGTGGACTTGGTCTGAGAGATTTGAAGCACAACAACATCATCATGGGCACCAGTACTTGGTGGAAATGGGTGTCCTACCCCCAAAAACGTTGGGAAAACTTGTGTGTGGCCAAATATGTCGGAAATTGGCCCAAGGAGGAACTAATCAGATTCAATATTTCTCTTGGAGGATCCAAAATATGGAATGCTACCAGTCAACAGAAACATTTGATCCAAACAAACAGTTTTTGGGAACTACGCGATAGTTCTGAAGCTCGATTCTAGGAAGATTCATGGCAGAAAATGCCAAGTCTCTCCTCGATCTTCCATCGCGCTAACTGAAGCCCAGTTTTACAGGTGAGAGAAAAAAATTGTGTCCAATAATTTTGCACTAATGATGTAACTAAAGGATTTAGGAATTGGCTCCCCACTGATAGATGGAAATTTGACTGGAACTATGAACAACACAAATATATATGGGAGGAATTAAGAGAAAGAAGAATCAAAATTGAGAAAGGGTTATCCCTCCTCCGTTGGGGAGACATTCCAAGTGGAAATTACTCAACCAAAGAAGCCTACCACCTTATTTAAACTCTAATCCCTGGCCCCCCAAATCATCTATGGAAAAAGATATGGAAAGCTAAGCTCTGGCCCAAACTCACTAATTTTTTATGGTTGCTAAGAAAAAGGCACATCCTCACATGGGAGAATCTTATGAAGAGGGGATTTGTGGGTCCTTCGAGGTGTCCTTTATGCCAGATTGACATCGAAACTATTGATCACCTACAGACCTATGCCCCATATCCAACATTTTTTGGGATAGGATCAAGACCCTATGCAGAAGATTCGACCGAGACGAGGAAAACATTACCAACACCATCAGCAGATGGTGGGACAATCCTTACTCCATAAATATCTTAAGTTGCCCCTGGTATCTCATTCCAAACCTACTCACATGAACCTCCGGAAAGAATGAAAAAGAAGGATATTTAAAGATGTAGCTTTAACTCAAGAGCATATTTGGACCATGCTAATCAGCAACTTAGAGGAAAATCTTTCCTTGACACACTGGGGGAAGGATGACTTCCCGACAACCATAGTTGAAAGCATCATCTGGAACAATTTGCATCTGAGTATTGAACCCCCCATGCAGAAATCCCCCCCACGTATAAGGAGGATCAGCTCTCCTAAAATCTAGAATCCCTGCCACCCCCCCTGGGCGGACTTTTCAAATGCAACTTTGATGGAGCCTCCAAAGGCCACCCAGGGGAAGCCAAATTTGGGGAATCTTTACAGACTCCAATAGAAACCCCTTACATGTCTATTATGGAAACCTGGGATGGGGTAGCAACAAATCAGCATAATTGGAGGCGCTTATCAAGGGGATCTCCATAGCCATTGAGCTCATTTTTTTCCCACTAGAAATGGAATGAGATTCTCAACTCATTATCCAAGCTGCAACTCACATCCTCCTTGGTTCTTCATCCATAAAGGTCTCTACGAGTTGGAGGCTTAACGACCACCTCAATCATTTGGAACATCTATTGCAACATCACAATTCCATGACATTACATCATGTTCGTACAAAGGAAAACAATGTCACTGATCTCCTGGCCAACAAAGGAGCGGATAGAAATTTAATGCTCTACCACTATAATTTCCATCATATACAGGACAAAATACTTCATGAGAGTTGCCTCACTCTCCTTCAAAAGTATCGAACTCCCGTGGATGCAGGTGAAATCTCCAGAATGAGCAAGGAAAACTCCTCTCATGATTATTCTGACAACGCGCTATAACGCCAGCTCCTACATGATGCGGAAACTGAAATCGTTGATAAATTTTGTTGTTGCTCTGCCATACTTGGCCTCTCGACACACCATGCATCACATGTATGCACACTTGGATTGTGTCTCTCTTCCTCTATGCTCAAATTCAGTGCTCAATGCTTTCAAAAGGCAGAGAGGCACCTTAATCGTCCAAATCATTGATGCTCCAACCAGTCCTGTGAACTCCCTTTGCCTTCGTTGATCCTCTTTCTGCCAATTCGCTGCTACTTCAAACTGCCTCGCATGCTACCACTGCCATTTCTACCCCTATTGCAAGCTCACCCTACTATGTACCCCCCCACTGCGAGCCCCCTACTACGCAACCCTCCCCCTGTGCACCTCCCTGCCGTGAGCCCCGTGCTTTGTGCCCCCATGCTACACGATCCCCGATAGCGTGTTCCCCTTTTGTTCACCTCTGTTGTGCACCCAATTTTTGCATGCCCCCTACTCTTTTTCTTGTCTCAAGCGAGCTCCCCATCCTCTGCTTAATAACCTTTCCATGGCCCTGTGCTAGCGTCAAAATCCCATTAGGGGTAGCGATAGAAGGGCACTCTCTGGCCACTCTCACTGTGGCCAGGACCAGCGTCTAGAATCCAATGAAGGATCCTCATCAGGATGCCATGATATCCTGACTACCCAAAAGCCTGAAAATACTCAGGAGGATATTTTTTAGCCACCGGACAAGCCTAAGGGAAAAAGAGGCCATGAAAAATCCACCATTGTGCAATCTGAAATGCCAACACCCTGGAAAACGGAATTGCTTCTAGTCCATGTGCCTATAGAGGAGGAGACAAATGTTTGGATTATGGACTTGGATGGCATCTAGACCAAATATCCATATGTTGAGTACCTCTTGATCCTATCATTGACACGACCCCTCTGAAGCCTCCTCACGCGCCCACAGCTGAGGAGGAATCCATTGCAAGATAATATGGATTCCTAATTGAGGAGGAGCACCACATGACAGAGGAAGATGAAGGAACTCCATGACTGCTCGGTAGCAAGGTTCATCTCTAATTTTTGTCTTCTCAAGACATACTTCAACTATTTTGTTTTCATATGTGTCACTGAATATTTTGTAAATCGATACTATTTGACTCTCTTAAGGAGTTGGTTTCATCCCATTAGGCAGCCCCAAACATGGTTTATTTTGAAAACTTCCAAGGCAGGGATTGGCTATGTATTGCTTGCCATCCCTGCCCATAGCCTCTATAAAGTTTCTTTTATGATTTCAATATTGTTTAGCCTAACTTACAAAAAAAAAATATCATATTATAGGCCTTCCATGAATGATTTACGAGTGATCATTTCTTTGACTTTGGAGAACTCAGTTTTATCTGCTCCTATCTCATCCAATATATGTTAATACACCTGTATTGAAATCAATTGGACACTATAATATCATATATTTGGAAGACCATTCTAGCGCAAAACATTAATATGCTTATGCAATTGTCTAATCTATGTTTATAATTTTTGAAATTTGTTTTTTAAATATAACATTAAATTTCTCTTTGTGAAATTTTTTCTTTGTTCTACGACTGCATTAGTCCTATCTTCAATTCCAAATTCCTCAATCTCTTCTTTTGTTTTAGATTTAGCACTGTAATAATTCTAGTTTCTTCCCATGGCTTATGATCTAAATCTTCTTTGATCTCTGTCACTGCTACTTTTGACATCTGCAATAGCTCCTCCTGCTAAAAAATTATTTGAATAGATTACCATTATTTAGGTAGGGCTACACTAATATCAATTCAAATATTTTATTTGGCTTCAAATAATGTTTCATGAAATTAATGATTCATTTTCATAATTATCTAATTTTTTAATTAATATTAATTTTTAATATACTTCAACCAAATATGCATTATCGACTTTTATCTTGTTGTCTTGAGTTTTCTCTAACTGAAATATAATTTTTTCAATCTCCATATATTTTATTGATAAGTCTCTAATAGCTTTTGATAGTTTCTCTACATGATTTTGGTTGGTAGATTTTATCTCTGTTGTAAATGTTGTTGTTTTTGATGTTCCTATTCCAATGCAAATTTGAGGTTCTCATTCTTTATCAATTTTTTCATCTATGCTTCCATTTCTTGAATCTATATATTATGTTCTACAATCATCCAAAGCATATTTTCCTTTTATTTCTCCATCTGACCTGCTTCTTGTGCTTGTGGACGGTCAATTGTTGGTAGTTTCAATTCTTTTCTAAATGTTTGGATGTTCGCATTTCTACTTTTGATTATTTCCGTAGTTTCCTTCACATCCATTAGAGAAATTTTGAGGTCTAAAAGGGGCCTCCTAAGAAAAATGTACAACCAAAATAAATTGTACAAGAACCAATAAGATTCAAGAGGATGATTTCAACCATGGGGATGATTCACCATTTTTGGGTTAAACAATTAAAAAGATTTAAAAAAATAAAATAATAAAATTGTTTTTTCAACGTGTATTTTCAACTTATCTCCCTAAGGTTTTACTCAAATTTAAAGTTGGAGTACTCATTGGATGCAAAATTTAATTCCTCATCTAAGGAGTACACATGTTGCATACTTTTGTTGGACCCTGCTATGCTAAAATTGATAAATACATAAAAAATTATGATTGAAATCATGCTTTTTCGTGCATTTCTCGTTTTTCATGTAGCAGGGTCCATCGAAAGTATGCAACATGGGTACTCCTTGGATTAGGAATAAAATTCTCCATCTGACGAGCGTTTCCACTCAAAAGTTGAGTAAACCCATAGGGAGATAAGTTGAAAATACAAGTTGAAAAAAGTAGTTTTTTTCTTTTCTCCCTCTAAAATTTGATTATGTAATCTAATATTATTTTATTATTTCCACTATTATTTTATAATTTCCTTAGGAGGCCCACTTTAGACCTCAAAATTCCCCTAATTATTAGGATTGAATCCTAATTTTAAAACTAGATCCTCCAACCCATTAATTTTAGTATCCTTTGCTAGTGAAGACATATTTTCTATATTCAATTAAAAATGAATATGGTTTAAAGATGTTTGCATCTTAGAGGCTTCATGAAAGTGCTTGTAAAATATGTATATATCATTTCTCCTCATTTCTTGTGAAGATCAATTTGATCTATGGGATGAAACTATTTGGTTTCAAATGAAAATATATAATTTTATAACCTTCGACACTCTTAGGCACAGACAATTTTGGTTCCAAAAATGATAATCGGAACTATCCTTTTTCACTTTCCAAGGAATAAAAAAATCTAGTTTGATTTTTAAAATACTATTTCCAAAACTTTTCATAGGTTGAAGTTTTTGGTGCTTCATTATTCTTCTTCATCTCTAAAAATCTTGTAAAAATACTTTTTTTCCTTGAAGAATAAAGAGAAGAAGGAGAATGTATTGTAGTAGATTCTTCAATATACTGTAATGAAAATGAAGATTCTTCTGAAAGTATAATGGTAGTAGATTCTTTGTAAGTTTGAGCTTTTGAGGATTCTTCCTCAACATTTGTTGTCTTCCTTCTCTAGATCACTTTGAATGTTATTTTATGTAATTCTTATTCTGCTGGAGACGATATTTCTCTTGGCATTTTCAATTATTCCTCTATCATCCTTGGATTTTCTAATTGTGTTTGAATGGATACTAACTCCTCAACTTCCTACAATGTATTTTCCTCCCATTCTTATTTATTCGAATATTGTTCAATTTTGGTTTTTCAATATGCACATAGGGTGTTCATTTCTGTGAAACTCTCATTGATGATATAATTCCTAATGGATCATAATACCAAGAAACTTAACTTAAAATTCATCTATTTCAACAAATCATTTACTTCCTTCTCTGCATCTATGGTGTTGATTATGAATGGGTCAATTTGTGCCTTCAGTTTGAACTAAGGTGTTTGTTTTCTTGAAACAAAATGAACATCATCTGCATGACATATTCAACTGAAAAAATCCTCATGGGGAGGAAAACTGACAATTTTTAACGTGGGAGCTCACATCCATAAACCCTAATCATTGTAAATTTTTGGTATAAATATCAGTCTGTAACCTTGGATTGTTCACTTAAATGAAAAATTATTTTGATCTCAGTATAAGTTATGGGAACTGCATCACTATTCAACAAAAAACTTCCTTATACAAAAATTGATTCACAAAATCACTAAAATAAAACTCTTCAGAAGTTTTCCTCACTAATGAGGTCCAATCAATAAGATTTTGACTTGACTATAACATCCAATTTCTGTAAGGGAAACTTAAATATTTATGATTGATGATACATGAATAGGTAAACCAAAACTGACTCATGCTTGAATGAGCTTTGAACACTAAATTTGAAGAATTAATCATGAATTATGTCTGAGAGAAGCTGACTATAATTGAACATAATTAAAGTTGTTTTACGAGAGGAAATGACTAATAAAAATCCTAAAATAACTTCATAAACCCACTGATCACTGGGATATCCTAAAAAAAAAGAAACTAAATAAATAATGTGCATGTAATCTCAATGAACAATGCATAAAAAATAAGGTGGGTTTGTCCTTGGTAATTCATAGTTGTCTCGAATAAAGGATTAAAAAATATGGGATCTCTTTGAAAAGGATAATCTCTGGTAAATTTCCATTAAATCATCCATTGAAAAATGGTCAAGGGAAGCTTCGGGGTTAAATTAGAGGGCCTGACAAATTGACTCAAAAGTTATGTAAAAGAAAGTTTCATTATTCTCGGTAATTACAGCTCTTTGGCTTGGGAGGTATGAAGCTCCACACTAAGTGACAAATTTCATAAATGGATATTTCTAGAGGAAAGTAAATTGAGGTAATAATGATTCCCAAAAGGAGAAATTGTCACTGGCATCTTCATATTTTTGAAATTCCCAATTGTGGAGTTCGTACGAGTTGAATTCACAATTGGTTTCAACAATTTTGAAGTGGGTGTCGATCAAGGGAAGTTCATCTAGATTAATTATAGGGTGTCACAAATGATTATCTACAGAATTTTTTTTATTTTTACCACATGGCTAACCATTTGGGAAAAATACAATAATTGAGATAAATTGGATAATTACCTAAAAGGACAAAGATTGAAAGTTTTTGATCATTGGGACTCACTCAAATTCGATTCTAGAGGCTCTAGTCGCAAGTAGAATGGATCCTAACTTTTATCGAAGAGATCCTAATGACTTTATTTTTTTGGTTAACTATTAATGGTGCAGAAAATTTCATACATTTGAACATTGATGGGAGACTTTAATGTTGTAACGATCACGTGCTAAATTTAGCAGGAGGGATGGTAATGGTTAAATGTGGCAGACAATTGTTACTGAATGGGATCCTACTACAAACACATTTAATGAAAATTGTAATTTAATGAGATCCTATTACAAATCATGAATCTATCAGAGAAACATCTGACTCCATGAACTCAGAATATAACTCTCGTTCCTCTAAACCAACTTGGAAACTAATAAATACTCAAGTTTTTGATGGCAGTCTCCAACCACATGGAGATTGATAGCACTTGGTTACAAAAATATAAATACATCATAAATCAAGTAAATGGATCCATGATATATTCTATGTTCACTAAAGGAACCTAGAAAACCATATCCTACTACAAACCAATTTAATGGAAATTGTAATTGAATGGGATCGTGCTACAAACCATGAATCTATCACATAAATATCTGACTCCATGAACTTGGAATAAATATTACTCTTGTTCCTTGAAACCAACTTGGAGACTAATAAATACTCAAGTTTTTTATGTCAATCTCCAACCACATGGAGATTTACAGCACCTAGTTCCAAAAATAAAAATATATCCTAAATCAAGTAAATGGATCCATGATATGGTCTATGATAATTAAAGGCACCTATAAAACCATCACACTCCACTTCCAAGACCTTGAAGCTATTTGGAGGGACGAACAAATCAGATCCAAGACATTCCACAAATATTTTGTGATCAACAAAACCATAGATCTCGGGTTTCGTCATAAACTCATGTGGCCGCATCATAATCCATGGCTCATCTTTCCTTGGTCTATAGTTTTTCTGGATATAAGAAGAAAAGGTGAGACTTTTGCTGTAGAGACAGAGATATTGTATTGCTATACACCTATGGAATTTGGAGTAGTACTTGTTACCTGAATTCTAAATCAACTAGACTTGTTAAAGGAATCATGGAACTCTAAGATTCATAGAAATATAAATTATAAATAACAACCTTACATAGTTTTGAGAAAGAAAAAAAATTGAAATCACCATCATGGAACACGAACTATAAATCATATTTCAAATTATAACATGGGAGGCCATAAATTCTCAATCACCATAACAACAGAGTAACTGGAAAACATAAAATACACCAGCTCTTGCCCTCATATTCTGTAAAACTTTGAAGTAAAATTATAATAGGGACTAGTATGATAAATGTTTCAGTACAACATTTCCTCAGTAAATAAAAAAAAACACTCTCACATATGGGACGACATCATTCTAAAACCCTAAATATTAGGTCTCAGGCTTATTGAAATATTTTGAGATCATTAAAACATGGGACCCTTTGTATAAATTGAAATCGACATCCATAATTAATCCTTGTTCACAAGGGTTAAGAGAATATGAACCTGTCGCATTAGAGCAAGAAAACACATTAAAGTCAATTTATACCCTGAGAACCAATATGTGATAAACAAAGGATAAGCTAGGGTTTAAGTCCAACCTGTAAGCAACTATGAAGGCGACAACAACTCATTACCTGAAATTACAAGAATTTCTTAAATGAATGGAATATGTTGAATTTTTTAATCCAAGAGATGCCTCATTCAGGTTAGAACCCTAAACTTACCAATCAGAAGTAGACAACTATGGTAAGAAGTGTTAGGGTCAGATTTCCTAGCTCCATAGGGAACGTTTTCAAGTGATAATTGTTGAGCAAACACTCCACATGTATGTTAGATAATCTAATCCCAACCATCTAATAGGTGTCGAAACCATCCATCCAAGTGTCACAGTTCAGTTTCAGTTAGTCCAGTTTAGTCGAGTTACACTACACTCATTTATTGTTGATGTTCCCAATGTAATCTCATATAAATAATTTGTAATATTGAGATGAGAAATCCTCTGCTCCACTTCTTTTTCAGTTTTAAATTCTTTTCATGGTATCGGAGTTAGTTTTCATAAGACTCACTAGAGAGCAGCAACAAAGCCAAGTTGGAGTAGCAAAGAGAAGAGCCAAGCCTGCATAAGACTCATTGAGAGAGCAGCAGAAGTTTGAAGAAATTGAAATATGCCTCCTACTAAGAAGAAGCGGCACGATAAAGAAAAAGCCAAGAAAATCTAGTGAAGGTGTTGGTGAATGAATTACAGAAAAGCAGTTCAAAGGTTGTTCGAGAAGAAAGTTGATATTAAAAAAAAAAATTGCACTAACGCACTGTTTTAAAGGGTGCTCAGCATTATTAACGCACCCCAGAAGATTAAAGAATCGTGTTAGTTTCAATTACTTACACCAATTTTGAACCCATGCAGATCAGAAGCTGAAGTGCCACATTAATGGCATTCACGCAAAGAAAATTACGAGACATGAAGGTACGCCACATTGCAAATTAATGTGATGATGCATGAAGTTATGAATGCATTCAATGGATTTTTAAGGAAAGATAAATGCGTGAAGGTATGAAAGCATTTTTGTATTCAATGGAATTGTTTTGAAAAGGGCTCATAGGTTAATAAAAGAAAGACATATTAAAAATGCCTTCATAAAAAAGCATTCAACATATTTATGTAAAGGATTTTCCAAAGCTTTATATGAAGGACTTATTTAAAAGATTTTATTTAAAAAAGAAGAAGGAAAGGGCCTTCATATTGGAAAGTGGATACATTCTTTTAATGAGGGGTTAAGTTATTTATTGGATTCTTAAATTATTGGGTTTTAAAGAATCCATGTAATATTTTAAATAGGCTTCACATGATTTAAAAAAATGTTGTTTTACATAAGTTTTTTTTCAAAAGTATTTAAAAAAAAGAAAAAGAAAAACAAAATTATTGTGGGCATTGCAATATTTTAAAGAAAAGAGTTTTCCAGAAGTTTTTTGTGAAAGCCACGCAGCGATTTTACTTGTTGAGTCATATTGAGACAACACTCAAAAAATGGGAAAATCCAAGAGGTTAAAGCAAAAATAGAAGATGTTTGAGGTCTTTTTAGATATGGAAGTGAAGAGGCAAAAACATGCGTATGCATTAAAATTCATAAAATAATTTGTCTATGAAAGAATTCTTCCCTTGATTTCAGATGCCAAGACAACCAATGAGGCATGGGATACTCTTGAGAGGTGTTTTGGTGTGAGGGAGAGCATTGAAGTTGAAGATGAAGGTGAGTCTGAAGCAATTGCAGAAGTAGCAAAGATGCATCACGAAGATGCTCATGAACCCCACTGTACACAGCTACAAGTGGACAAAGATTTGATGAATCAAACAACAGAGCTTGCTGACAAATATTTGATGATTCTAGCAATAGATCTTGCTAATGAGGACTTGGTAATACCATCAACAGAGCTTGTTGATGATGATTTGGAGATCCCAATAGCAGAGCTTTTTGATGATGATTTGATGGATCCAACAACACAGCTTGCTAATGAATACTTGGTGAATCTAGCAACTCATCTTGCTAATGAAAGTAAAAATACTATGGTAAATCTAGTTGATGCAAAATTTTATCAAGATTTTTTGGCTAATGATGACTGGTTTTAGATGATGCAACAAAAACATGATGTCGACATGATATTATGTGGTGATATAATCCCACTTGAGTTAGTGGAAGACAACTTGATTGCTGCAGCATAGGTTAGTAAATAAAAGGGAGAGACATAAACAGAGATAAAGACAGTCTGAAAAGGGAAAGCAGAAATAGAGATAGAGGTAGAAGCAGAGAAGGAAGCACAACTGGAGAAAGCTCTCATTGTAGAGCAGAAATACCAAAACCAAGAACAGACAAAAATAGAGACAGAGATAAAGACAAAGACAGAAACAAATATAGAGGAAAATGAAAAGAAGGATGCCCACAAAGAGAAAACAAAGTCAGAGGAAGCACAACATGAGAAAGCACTCTCTGCAAATATTTTTAATTATAACATTGATTTCAAGTGTGTAGGTACACAGAATTATTATGAAAAAGAATTAAATTTTCTTGAAACATGGCTTGCAACACCATGTCTATATGACGTCTACACAGAAACTGTAGATATGAATGTTGAAGAAAACATGCATGACAAACATGTCAATGCAATTTTCAAGTATTGGATTTATGAAGAGATAAAATATTATTCTGATCTTATGTTGCATCGGATTGATGATGAAAATCGCACTACAGAAGACAATATGTTGCAGAAACCCACATACAGGTAAATTTTTGAAGAAGTCCAGGACATGTTTAGACAACCTCGAACAGTAAAAGACCTACACTAGCGAATCAAGAAACTGATGTTTTAAGGATATAACAAAGCGAAAAATCTGAAAAATTCAGAGGCTATAGAATCTAGAAAAATAGAAGAAGAAAATCAAATCTAGTTGAAGTCAAGTTTTTTAAATTGTAAGGCTCGCTGATACATAGACCAAGAGGTATCTTATTTAAATTTTTATGTGGTTGTAATTAAAGGGGATTGTTAAAGAATCTAATCGAAACCACCTGCTAGGTGTCAAAACTGTCCATCCAAGTGTCACAGTTCAATTTCAGTTAGTCCAGTTTATTCGAGTTAAACTACACTCATTTTTTTCTGATGTTCCCAATGTAATATTGTATAACTAATTCGTAATATTGATATGAGAAAACCTTTGCTCCACTTCTTTTCTTTTTTCAATTCTTGTCAATGTAGATGAAGTGTGATTCCATGCAGCAAAAGCCTACTTTCACAGAATTAAAGGAGCCAAATGTATGAATAAATTAAACCATGAAAGAATTGAAAACAAGACTATAATAGTGAACCCATAATCTAAAAATAGTTTCCCTGTTGGATTCTTCCCACATTTAACCTAGGTAATCTGATATGGACAATCTTCCATAACTGAGACGGGGGGGTGTAGGGGATGGAATGTAGTTACTTTCATAACTGCATAGCCACATATCTATCGTTGGATTTTGAAAACCGTTTTGAGTCTTTGATTCTAGAGTTCTCATGATGAGCAAGGTGTAGTAAATCCCAACAACAAGAAATCCCATGAAATTGTATGCATCTAGAAGGTTCAAGAGATTATGTCAAAGACTTCCAACGGATTTTCATAACATATTTCCATAAGCATACATATGCCCGCAAAACATAAATTAAAATTTAATATTATTATTAATATTGCTATGGGATAAGGTTTTAGGCCTTATGGTAAAATTCATAATTCGTGTTCTCGAAAGAGCCCTATTGTAACATACACCGTAAACATTACACATACATAATTTTTTTTATACCAGAGAACATAAAGTAATAACCTGTATATAAGATGCTTATAATAATACACCCAATCTTATGCATAGTTATCCATGATTGTGTCATAACATAATTTAAGCAACATGTTGTAATTCAATATCACCACATCAAATATTAAAGGTCAAGTCTTATCAGGTTTAAATATATTCTTTCCCATGAGAGTGCTAAATACCACATATTCGAAATGAATCTTACAAAACTTTACAAATTAAATGATTTATCTTCAAAGGTATGTTTTTAATCCCTTAACTTATATGTTCACCTTGTTGTCATGGTACCCCTCATTAAAAAAGGTTTAGTAAGAAAATACTTTGAAGGCAAGCATAGGGATACTATGGTAAGATATATACGAGCAAAGTCACATAAAAGAAATGCACGTGGTCCCTTTACACAAAATAAAACACGTGAAAGACATTGAAAAAGGACTTAGAACCAATTGGAAGGGTCAGCAGGCCATATAATAGGTTAAGTACCAAAGGCGCAGCCACGTGGAAGCATTTCACGGGTACCAAGGGAAGCATGGAGAGATGGGAGGCTCAACCCCCAGAATGACATGATGTCACAGCCTATTGGGGCCGCATTTCTTTCATTCAGAGGGTCGACGACGCAGTGCGAAGGGATTTCCCAAGCCCCCACCGTAATTATATGGTGGGCCCCTCGGAACAAACAGGTGGCGCATTTCGAGGCAAAGATACGGTATGTTAGGGAACCTGGTACACAAACAATACCAGTTCTAATCCCAGCTCATGGCACACACCCACCTGGTCCTAAATAACCAATAGCCCGGTGCCACGTGCTGGAGTGTCAACATCTTGATTACGTCATCCCTCCTAGTTGTCACCCGAGCCTCATTTTACGTAAAATCGTCCTGTTTAACTCCACCAGAGAATCATTTAGGTAAATCACTCATTTTTACATTTTCACCCCACAGTTAAAGTCTAGATTCCGAAATCAGGTCACTTTTAGTTCCCTCCCTACATCCTTTTCCTTCTTGGTTCTCTCCCACACAGGTCACAGTTAAATATCCATTTCCATTACTTGCGTTTTTCCTTCCTTTTTCTCTTTCAAAATGGTCGTCGCGAGAGTCAATTCTAAGAAATCTAAACCTGAAACTCCCCAAGCATGTGAAGTTAGGGCCCTCCCCGGACCCGACCCCCTTACTGATACGCAGGCTCACATTCGTGACCTGTGGTACCCTTTCAGTGTTTCCCACATCCAACCTAACTTACTAGAAATTCATGTGAAAGGCCAAGATTGGTTCCAAGTTATTCGGTCTGGCCTGTACTACCAGATAGCTCCGACCACTTTCCCAGTTACAAAATTCATCTATTGGCTCAGAGATGCCTATGACGAGCGTAGAGAGGTATTCCTCTCAGCTCATTGAAACAAGGTCTTCCGAATTTCCCCTGAGCTCATCAAGAACACTCTTCATTTCCCACACAGCCCAGAATATGTCACATTCCCCAAGTTATACCTATCACGCCAGTTCTCTAAATTACCCTGGAAGCAACAAAGTGAGTTCCTCTCCTCCATCTCAAATTCCCGCCTTAATTCCCTTCCATCTTCGGATATGGTACCCTTGAACTCATTTTTCAATGGCCTCCAGCCAATTATCACTTTCATCTCTTGGTTATTAGGTCTTAGGGAGGTCAAAAGGGTGTCTGAAGAGTATATATCCCTCCTCTGGCTCATGTCTCAACCAAGTGTTGTTCTACATATTCCAACCTTTCTAGCTTCGGCCATCCAGACCCAATTCCAACAAATGTCCTCTTCGCGGGCTTTTTGTTTCTGCTCGGTGGTTTTCTACTTGTTTTTTTTTTAGCATTCTGACAAGTTTTAAGCTTTGGGCCTTGAAAAGCTCTCCAGAATGAACGACCAGACGAGAATCGTATTTGAGTGGAACACTTTAGGATGGCAGCAGCCAAATGGGAGGGGTTACTCAAGGTTCTTGAATGAGTTCATGTCCATCGCCTATACCATAATTCATGACAGTCCCCCACCCAAGATTTTTCCCGAGCAGAAAGACTGGTTGCAGTTTTGCAAGGAGGAAAGCACAGGGGATTGGTACTTTTTTTATGATTATACTGAGACCAAGGCAGCGATGGCCAAGAGATACACTTCATACCTAAAAGGTTTACGCTCTGAGGAGTTAGCCACGCAAGGAATTGAAGACCATTTCAAGGGAATAATGGAAATCAGGAAGATAATTGAGAAAGAGACAACATGCATGAATGCTTTGAGTGATTTGGATTGTGTCGCTAAGGGAATAGGGAGGTTTGAATAGGAGTGGAATGAACTGGTAAGAGCAGGTCTCCCCTCATGCTGTGATTCTGAAACTGCTACTTTCCCAAGTCTAACTAATTATGATGAGAAGTTGGCAACAGTTATGAATCAGAGAAGTCTTCCTTATGAGAAAACCACTCGCCTGAAAGCTAGAAAAATAGTTTCTCCCTTTGGGAAAGAAATATCCCTTATATTCTAGATAAGACAATGCTTGATGGTGCATGTGGATTATTCATAATTAAGAGATATGCAAGCCTCTATGGATACCTTCACCATAATTCCTTTGCCAGGAGTAGCCACTTGGTAGAAATGCAGTAATTTCGCAAACGCTCCAACGTCACACCGTCCATTCAGTCTCCACCAACTCAGAAGCACAAAACTAGTTCATCTACGTCATTGGTGCTTCCAACCCAATCAACCACTGCTACAGCTTGCTCCACCAAAAAATGATAATCATAATCTAGCCCTCCTGGCCTTTTTACTTTTATTTTCTTACTTTTGTAATATCGCAGAAATCATCATTTCACCCTATGCACTTCTTATCTTCTATTCATGTTGTTTTATTTTTGGTTGGCGCTTATACTAAGGCCACCACAGAGATGATGAGAGGCATTCTTAGTCATCATCAGTTTTTTATTTTGATAGAGACAACTAACAGAGAAGATATTTCCAAGAGCGCATGTTGATCCAAAAATATCTTCTGCTAACAATATAAAGGGGAGAAATATAAAAGGAGGGCCTCAAGTCTAAAACAGGGTTCCGGATTTGGAGAATAGATATTGTTGTTAGTAATTTTTTTTTTGTAAAGTTTTGGGGATTTCCTATGTGTTATGTTGAAGAATCCTGATGGGAAAGAATATAATGAAACAATTTTTCTGTGAGATGGATTCCTGGTGAGACCAGTTGTAGTTTTTACTTCTTTTTTAAATCTAATACAAACATTTTTGCACCTTGTCACTCTTTCTATGTTATATGTCATTCACTTTTGGAATGTGAGTACACGATTAATTGGGATGAATTTATCTTTTCCAGATATTCATGTCTTTAGTCTATTGTGCTTTAAATATGGCTCAGAGCTATGATGTTATTTTCATATGTTTCACTTCATGGGTACGACTTTTTATTTCAAGAGTGTACTGAATCTGAGGCTGCAATTCAATCTAAGAGTAATGCTTTGCAATATGTAGTACAGTGTTGTAAATACAAGAGTAAACGGATGCTTGGAAATAAAATCTAACTACAATGACATGAACTCAAATGCTCTGAAATCCAATCATTCACTCTGTAATCATCAGTCAAGGATGTAGTAATGATAACTCTTTCCTTTAGCAACTGATGTAATTGAAATCAAATGAGAACAAGATAATTAATTTGAGAACGTAGGTAGCAATAACCAATGTCCTTTACAGTTGATGATCTCGCATTAAAGAAATTAAATGTAAATGAAATTTAACTAAATCACTAATGCTGCTAATGAAAGTAAACTAGGCAAGCTCTCAAAGCAAAACCAACTCTTTCCAGGAATGAAATAGACTGTAAACTAATTAACTGAAATGAACAGAAAATCTGGAATTGACCAGCAATAGAAATGAACAACAAACTTTAACTAATGGAATTTAACATCACTTCTATCTAATGGGATTGAACAACAAAACTCTATTAAACAACAAATCCTATTGAACATCAAACTGAACAGAACAAGAAATGGATTGGAACAGCAACTGAAATAGAACAACAACTGTTGAACAACGTAGCTCTATTAAAGCATAACAAGACAAGTTATACAGAGATTAATATTCTTGTTAAGATTAGGAAAGGAACGACAGCACAATTCACCAATGTAACACACCAATATTATGAAGCAATTAAGCAGTAAACTATTAAACTTGAAAGATATAATGAAAACAAATGCAAATCGTCACACAAAGATAATTGAAAGATAATAATACAAACAACAGATGGATCCACTAGGGTCAGGCCTTTAGCCACCAATGAAAAACCACTGGGCTACTCCAGAGTCAAGAAATGGAACGAAAACTAGATCATGTATTAATCAGGAATAATAGTGTTTACAATAGTCGCTCTCTGATCACAAAAGTCAATGAGAAATTATAGAGTTACAAAAGGAGTTTCAATAATAATCGTTCTATCCCCTGATTTCTACAGGCGCTGCCTTTTATAACAATTCGGCGGGCAATACAAGAAACAACGATAGACTTTGAACAACAATCCCTCAGGATCGAAAGATCCTGAGGGATTCACTCGTTTTTCTTCTTTTAGCTAACGCTTGGTTTTCTTAGGCTGTAGCCATGTTGTTCCCTGCCTTACTTTAGCTGTGTGTTCTGATTTCATCCTTCTTGTCTGGATACGGCCCTTTGCTGGAGGAACAACAGTTACTCCTGCTTTAGCTTTGCCTTCGAATGGTGGTTTCCCACTTCATTTGTTTCCTGTTGAGAATAAAAGACAATCTTTAGCCAATTTTCACAATAAACATTAATCTTTGCAATTCTATCATAATCCTTCAATATATCATCTTTCTAGAATAAAAAGAGTTATGTTTAAAGGAAAAATGTAAAGAAATACATGGTGAATTCATACCTTTTCCAATGCTCAACACACCCCCTGCTTACCCTTTTTCATGTCCTCATGAAAACCATAGTTTACATGTAAAGCAGTTAGGGAATAGGCTGGAGAGGGTTTTTCATTAAGAGGTCTAAAACCATGATTTGCAGCTAAAGCTTCAAAGATGTGCCCTGTCTGTCCTTCAGGTAAGTCATATTTGGCTTTATAGTTTGTTGCAGGATACCATATAATGGAACTTCGAAATCTATAACCTAGCCAGTATGGGCCTTCCCTCAAGATGAGGTTACTATAGAGAACCAGGCGGTCAGCAGCTAATCCAAATTTTCTATAATTAAATGGCTTTTTGTCTTGAATATTCCGATTAGAAATCTTCCATCAGACTTTAGCTGTTATATAGGCCTGGTCTATGATAGATAGAAAATATTCTACCCCATCCAAGATAATTTCTTTGTGGACGAGTCCCAATGTCTGGATCACACCCTCCTTTGCCATTAGACTCTTCTTCCTAGACCATAGTTGTAATGGATGTCTCGGTTCACCTCTAACCCAAAGGTATAACCCATTTTCCTGCCTCTGAAAAGTATTATAGGCCTTAAGCCATTTCAACTGGTTGACAACAAATGAAATAAATGCTTGATATTGGATATCACCCACAAAAGGACTGGGATTTGTCTCCATTTCCCCAGCTAATATAAAATTGTGCAAATAAAATTCACAGAGTAGACGTTGGACTTTTACTCCATAAATTTTGCAGCAGCTTATAAAATCACCTACAGTTTCTAATTCTATAGGTTTTCCTTCCTTAACAGCCTTGATTTTTAACTGCAAATATCTTTCTAATAAAAACAAAGCATAATTTTTGGCAGGGCACCTACATTCTAGGACATCTGTGTATAAAGAACAGAGAGTATCCATCTAATTCCTAACCATTTTTAATCTATTCCTTACCTTTTCAACTTTCTCTTCTGCCTTTTGACATATATCAAAAGCTTCAGCCTCTGATGCACTGATGTCCTTTAATTGCTGTTGTAACTGTTGGTATTTATTTTTGGGAACAGTCTCTTCTTTGAGCTTTTCTCTAGCTCTCTGAGCCTGTGCGAGATCCTCTTGGAGCTTTACTATACCAGGGTCTTTTATCAAAACGTTTTTGGGTTGAAAATCTACCTGGGTGTTCTTATTACAATTTCGAGTGCCTACAATCTGTGTCTCTTTGTTGGCCATACTGCTAGAGGACAGTGCCTCGGTCTGAACATCTTTTTCACAGACCTATACATTTTCAGTTTGGGCAACTGCATCCATAGCAACTACCTGTTGTTCCTCATTATCCTGAATGAATGTGGGCTCAGTTTGAGTCTCCATGGCCCTTGTATTGTGGGGTTTCGTTTGGATAGCTGCATTCTTCGTTTTCAAAGTTCTTTTAGAGACTTTCCCTTGTTTTAGCACCCTAATCGTCTGCCTGAGTTGTTTTAATAGTTTTTGAAGCTTTTTTCGTTCCCTCCATAGCTTCCCAAGTTCATTTGTCTTCTTCTTCTACTTGGAAGGAACAACTGTTCCTTTTTCTGTACTTGGTTTCTCGGCTAGGGTTTTATCTCCAGTGGTTGTGCCTTCGCCTAGGCTTGCTTCTATATTTTTTGTTTGGGACACTTCCTTAGTGTTCCCGTGCTCCTGGATACATTCCTTGGGGGAAATAACCTTAGTTGGTTCTTTTGTTCCCTGAGGGTTTTCTTCATCAGGAATTTCCTCAGCCGTATCTTTGTTAATAACAACTTGTTCCTATAATTGGTCTATTTCAATGTTGAGGTTAAGCGGACTATGAGGTTGTATATATTCACTCATATTGGCCAAAATTTTGGCCAATTGGTCCTCCTGTAATGGACTCGGTGGTGGGCTTGAAATGGAGGTTTCAAGAGGTTCTGCTTCCTCTCCATCATCTTTACTGGTATAATTACTTTCCTCCTCTTCACCGGTGTGGTGACTTCTTTCTTCTTCACTGGTATGGTGACTTCCTTCTTCTTCACCAGTGTGATGACTTCCTTCTTCTCCACTGGTGTGGTGACTTTCTTCTTTTTCCTGATTTCCTTCTTCTTCACTAGTGTGATGACTTCCTTCTTTGAGTTGCAGGGGTTGTTCATCTTCCAAACTAGGCAATTATAAGGGTTGGCTACTACTACCCTGAAGAATTCCTATCATTCCACTACTTCTCCTAATCCTAGAGGACTGTTTGCGCTTTAAAGGTTTTGTTGTTGTGCTAGTGACTTTTTTACGTTTTGGGGTAGGTAGAGTTGTTCCTCCATCAATTGAGAATATCAATTCTTCCCAACTAGTCTGCTGCTGGGCAAGACTATAACTCACTATCAATCGGATTAAACAATTATGGCTTACCACCGTCGCTATATGACGAGACTTTCTTATGCTCCGGGCAGCATCATGCAATAAGAAATTTAAATATGCAGGTAGGTTTACAGTACATTTTTGCTTTAATACTGCTAATAACTTAAGGTAGTGTGGTCTTACCACATCCTTTCTTCCATCGCATGTGATGTAGCTCTGTACTACATTCGCCAGTTCTGTCCATGGTTCTCCCAAATTTTTCGGCTAAACTTCTTTCCCTTTGATGACCAAGGTCTGCCCTTCATCTCGAAAAAGATTCATGGCTTCTTGAAGTTTCACTTTTTTATGGGTCCATATGGGTCCTTCCGCTGGTAGACTAGATACCTCGGTGAGTATTGCGTCTATTACTGCTATTTTCCTACCTCTAACCATGGAATAGCCTTCCTGCAAGTTCCGCAAAAATTCAATGGCTATCGTTTCATGCGGTTGCTGCAGTCGTGTGAGGTAGGTAATCCATCCTACTCTCTCCAGAATTTCCCGTGTAGCGTTGGAAATTACTAGCACCTGTGGTTCACTATGTATTGCTCGTCCTCCCATTCTGTTTGCACACTGTTAATTCTTCACAAATACACATAAATTTAATGGAACAACACCTTTTATGTAATGTAATGGAGCAATACCGTTAAAATATTGTTGTTTCCAAGAATTTGATGAACATAGGGATTCGAATCGCATACAGGCATTAAAAGGCATCCGCGCCCCCCCCTAAAATATAATAGGTCGTCCTCGACCGTCGAATAGAAGAGCAACATACTGTACAGCAATTGTACAACAATGAAAGGCATACATACTCATGATATGATCAACAAATTATCGCATTACTGAAATCGATGCATATTATTAAATTGTGAATAGATATGGAAACGTTATGTAATGATTTCGAACATAAGGGAAAAGGACAGCTGATGTGAAAAAAGTACTTATGCGGTCATTATCCACATAAACTATTATGATCGATTTATAAATAAATTTCATGCATAATAGGTTCCAAACAAAGGGTTTAGGAGTATACTCTCATTTGATATTAGATAAAGATATAATAAAAGGTTTTATCATTACTATTGATTTGTGAAAAATATGACTCCAGTACCATCAACAAAGCTCTGTTGCCCATAGGTGTCTATAACCTTGACAAAGTTGCTTTCTCACCCTTGGAACCATTATCCTTTATTTATGCCTAGGGAAGTGTTGTGTGACGTCATGATGGAGGCCACTGTGCTGGCTTGGGAACTAGATGAATCACAATGCCATTCACCAGGAAGGAGTGAAAGATGGGCAGGCCGGCTCATGATGAGACCTCCTTGTCGAAGGAATTTTTATTTTTTTCTGAGTTGTCTATTGGATCATATCCCTGGTGTGGTAGCCATAGTGGTAATGCCACTTCACTACTTCCTTATGATCATGGTAGGTTGTCTCTTGATGAGACCCCCTATACTCCATCTGCGATATGATAGTATTGTTAGTAATCATATATAGAGATTTTTCTTTTCTTTCTTTTCTTATAGCACTTCCCTACTTATATATAGAGGATGGCTCAACACTCCTTAAGAGTAGGTATGGTGGAAGAAGTCTGAACATATCAATAGAGAAAATATGCCCTTATTCTTATTCAATAAATAAAAATCAAAGAGAGTTATGAAGATTTAGGGAAGAACCAACATGATAAAGATAACTGATCATATTAATTTTAGTGAAAATAAAGACGACAAAGTGATATAGATGGTTGTGTCCTTTCCTTTTTTCTTATCACTACAAAACAATTTCTTAAAAATGACAATTTCTCTTGATTTTCTGATTCCAGTAACCTCTAATTTGTGTGTTCTTTCATAAGTTGTATGTTTTCCTTTTAAAAAAAAGAAAACATCATGAAGAATTCCCAAAAATCCTCAAAATGTTGTTCTAAAACAAGAAAAATGCACTCAAAAAGTGATGTTCCATAGATGGAACAACTGTTGTTCCTTAAAAGGAACAACAAAAATAATCTGCGAAAATGTTGTTCCTTTCGAAAGGAACAACAAAAACAATCAGCAACAATGTTGTTCCTTTGGAAAGGAACAACAAAAACAATCAGCAGAAATGTTGTTCCTTTCGAAAAGGAACAACAAAACAAGCAGAAGAAATGTTGTTCCTTTTGGAAAGAAACAAAAAAAGGTAACAAAATCGATGTTCCTTAGAAAGGAATAGAAAACACGCAAGGAAAGCTATTCTTCCTTTCGAAAGGAACAACAAAAAGGAATAGCAAAAACTGCTGTTCCTTTGGAAAGGAACAACAAAAAAATTGGCAAAAATCGTTGTTACTTTCGAAAGGAACAACAAAAACAATTGAAATGTTGTTCCTTTTGAAAGGAACAAAAAAAATAATCAATGGAAATGTTGTTCCTTTTGAAAGGAACAACAAAAAGAAACATACCGTTAGAGTCGGTCCTTACAGCCCTCCGTCAGAGATCATTTCGCTTTTTGCATATCATTTTTAGGTGTCTCACTCACTTCACTTCGTTGCATTTCACTAGGGGCATGCCATTGACTGACGAGAGGGTCTGGTCGTCTTGTATCCCCTCATGCTTGTACCTGCTGGCCTAATTAAAACTCCTCAAAAATCATCGAAGTTCAGGTCACGTCATTCATGGTCATAAATGATTATTTTCGTCAACAAGAGTCTTTTAGTCCTAGAGTCTAGGGTTTCAGTCTTTTGATATATTTAATAAATTCCCGCAGGCCATGAGGATGGTTTCGAAAATGTTCTTGATTCAAATTTTCATCATCAAAAACATTTGAAGACATTTCTAGTTCAAAACTCTGTTTTGAACTAGAAACTGTCAAATTTATTTTTTGTAACAAATATGTGTTTTTTCCATCATAAAATTTTTCAATGCAGCCTCTGGTATTTTCCGAAGTCAAAATGCCAAAATCCCTGCAAAAGTCAAATCATTCCATCAGTCCTAAAACTCAGAAAAACAGTGAAAAGCCAAAAGACAAAATTGCATTAAATGATAAAGTGCCAAATTGCAAAACAATACAAAGTGCGTTGTGGAGGAAATAAAAATCAAATCTAATTCTTGTGAGATATTTCTCAAGCTATATAAGCCATTGGAGACAAGTTATTTTCACAAGTTTTCAAAAAGGTTTAATTGGAGTTTTGAAGGAAACTCGTTTTGAAAGCTCCGGAGTTGAACTGCAGGTGCGCGCGCGCATACAAGTGGTGCGCAACGCATAAGAGGCGTGCGCATCGGGCATCACTAGCCAAAGGTATTTTGCACGCGCGCGAGACACACGTAGTGCGCGCGTATTGGGCATGCTTACGGCGATACCCCCGCGTCGTAAAACAATATTTCATCACCCACCAAAAAGATCAAATCCTACTTCATTTGCCTGCAAGTAAGTTATTCATGCCTGCTTAGTGAATCATGGACATGTTATGGTGTTTCGAATGTGGAAAAACAAGTGTTTGATATGGTGAGCATTAAACCCTATATTCATTGCCAAATTCGCTCCATAGGGTTTTGAAACAAATGTTGGTGATATTGTTGGGGTTTCAAAACTTGTGTTATTGACATATATGCTCATGCCATCTACTGTCATTGGTGTCACTGCTTATTATACACCACAGCCTCAGGGTCTCTTTCCTATTCCATCATTGCTGTCACTGTGATTACCATATCATTGTCTCACTGCTTATCATTTCTGTTGTAGCACAGTCCCATATTCACTATCCCACATCCTCCATTGACAAAGCCTAATTGTCATTGCAAGGGCTATTTCTTTGTCCTACACTACACTACACTCATTCCTATTCACTTGTCAAATCCCCATGTAGTCAAGCAGTGGCTGTTTTCCCATTCAAACTCACTTGACAGTACTTTTATCATTATGGTTTTCCTATAGCACCTTGATACATATGTGACACATTTGGGATTAGAGCATACACTGAACTCTTGTTTTCACCCTACCTATATCAGCATATATTTTTCAAACATCTTGATTTCAGCGCCATGTCAGAGACTAATTTAGTTTATGAGCAGGAGTATGACAGTGATTCCACAGCAGATATTAATGTGCCATGGAGGTCTCACAAAAGTGGCAAAAGTGGTAGGCATGTCAGGGAGGAGCCTACTTCTTTGGCTCAATTGCAGGCTTGTCCGCTTGCAATGGATTGTTTTCAGCATCACATGTTTCCAATACTGTGAGATGATTTCCCAAACTCAACATCATCATGAGCTAGCTCGCCTTTTTGTTCTACATTTACATGATGGCCGTGTAAACCTTGCCGGAGTAAACTTCATTCTGTCACCAGAGACCATTGCACATGCCACCGGGATACCAAATGTAGGAGAGGAATGGAACAAACGACAGCAGCTAGAGAAATCCTATTATGAGCCATATATCAAACCTGGGTATTTGAGGCAGCTGAGCAGGGTATTTCTGTTCCAATTTCTGAAGGATGAGTATGCACCATTGATGAAACTCATCATTCGATATTTCAGTTGCGAGGGCAGATTCTCGCGCCTCTATGCGTACCATATCCGTTTGTTGATGCATTTCACGAGGGTACGTATAATGAGCATTCCATACTTCATGTACCGCAACATAGAGCGGATGACATTTCTTGTATAGAAGAAGACCCCAGCACAACAGCATAGCAGCATATATCATTACGCGTTGATCAAAATCATGGTGGTACATCAGCTAACACAGCAGGGCATTGCTTGGGAGGATTTCATCTCCCGTGACTTCTTCGCAACATCACAGCCACCTCCCGAGGTAGTTCAAGATGAGGGAGAGCCTTCACACCAGTTTGATGTTCCTGAGACTGAGCATATCAGTGCTCCAGTGTATGTGACATATCAGCGAGGCCACAGAGCCTTATTTGCAGCTACACGACGAGTACTATCTCCACCCGAGGTGGAAGGGGTCTCGTTGACTTCATCAGCAGCGCGAGTATTATCTCCACCCAGGGTGGAAGGGGTCTCGCCTTCTTCATCAGCACAGGTATAGGTTCAGGACAGAGGCAAGAGGCCTATGCACGATGAGGGCCCTTCAGGAGGCCGAGACACTGATTTTACACTCATCGATGTTGATGCGAGCTCTCCTAGCTCGAAACTGAGGGAGGTCATCCAGGAGCAGAAAGCTGAAATTGGTACTTTGACAGAGAATTTGTAGAGAGCACAGTGGGTGATAAAGTACTTGGAGCAGCGGAACAAACAGCTAGAGGATCAGCACACACTTGTAGAGCTGCGGCGAATCCGTGAAGATCGACAATTGGCCCGGAAGAGACCTGGTGACATGACACCAATTGAGCGAGAGACCGAACTCATGCATGTTAAAATTCATCTGGAGAAGTTGTTGGCAAAGGCCAATAGAGACAAAGACATGCTCCGTCACATGAAAGGTCATTATTGGGCCCGCATGCACGTCTGCAAAGCAAAAATGAAGATCTTGAAGAGAAGGTTGAGCAGAGCACTGAAACGGCAAAAGAGGCCTGATCCACTCCGGATTTTGGCCAAGGCTTCATTGGCTGAGCATGAGGCATGATGAGGGATCTTCGCTCCGAATTTCAGCAAATTTGGAGAATTTTTTGTCATTTTTGAAAATTTTGGTCTCAAAACAGGTTTTTCCGCCCAACGCGTAGCGCGTCACGACGCGCGCTTATGATTGGGACACTTTCTGGAGGAAAAATTTGTATTTTTGGATTTTTCATGGTAATTTATTCATGCTTAGAAATGGCTGAATAATTTCATCAAGTTCTGGATAATCAAAAGGGCCAAAAAGACCATGAAAATCACCTTTCTGCCACCTTTTGCACCAGCAGGAGGTACTTGTGGGAGAACGAAGTTTTGGAGGGGCTAATGAGCTCCGAATTAAGAAATTCCACTTGGGTTGGATAGAATACATCTAGGGCTTTCCAAAAAGCTATCATGAGCTTGATTTTGATGCCAGGAAGTGGCCCAAAAATAGGTTGAAAGGCGCATGATGCATAGAGCTCAGGCGCGCGGCGCATAAAGAAAATTGGCTAATTTTTCATCTTCTAGCTCAGAATTTCGGCCAGTTGGACCAAGTTTGATTGTGGATGTAATTTTTGAGTTATCTTGATGTAATTTTGTGTTTTTAATGTAATTTTGACTCACTTTTACCTATTCTAGATGATTCACTCACAAAAAAGTGAAAATCAAGTGAATGAATCAGTTTCCTTCCTTTTAGAGGCAAGTTGTTTGGCTGCCTAGATTTTAGCTCCTTGTTTAGAATTGGTTGAAACTGCTCCTAGAAGGAGGAATTCAACCCCTAGAGGCATGGGAAGGGGTTAGACTTGTCTATTTATTGTATTTTCTGAGACACTTTCAGGGTTGGACTCTTGGGAAAAGTTTGGCACACTATTGTACATATTTTTTGCATTTTGGCTAAGGAAAGATCAGAGGTTTTGCAGCACCTATTGGGATTCTTGTGGCTTTCAGTTTTGATGGTGTGTTCTCTCAGTTATTTTTAAGTTCTTTAATGTTTAATGTATTCCATTCCCTTCTTTTTCTTCTGAAACTAAATGAATGAGTAAATGAGGTTGAATCCATTGATTCCAGTGCTCTGCCTTTAAATTTGTTTAGTTTTATATGTTTTCGCCAGTTTGGAGAGGATCCTTGTTCTCCCTTGCCCTCTTCAGCTCCTTTTCATTCTGATCCATCCATACACATAATCAAAAAGCATCAAGACTACTGCCTACCTTGCCCCAATTCGAATTCTGCAAAGATCTGACCTCATCCCCGAGCCCAAAATTGTTTTTCCCATTTTTCCAACGAAAACCCAAAAATTTAAAACAAACCTTCCTATCTATTTACTAGCCTAAAATCAGTATCTATTATAGGTCATCTCAGCCCCTTTGAAGACCTTTTGCCGAGATAGACCCGGAGAGAGCCCTCTCCTGTCCTCGTAGGGCTAGCTACGAGGCTAAGCTTGGTTTGATGTTGCCTTGAGTTTTACCTTATTTCAGCCTAAGGTAGATTCGAGCGCTAACATAGTGGCGACCATACTGGGGAAAAAATCTCAATGGTTTGCTTGTTGGTGTGTTCATTTCATGAGTTATAGACGGAGTCTGAAGTCACGCCAGGTAGCTTTCGAAACGCTTTTGCTATGCATTAGCGGAAGTAGATAAACGCTGCTTCAGTTGATCTCCGGTTTAGCTTTTGAATGCAGCACTTGATTTGAAAATTACCCCAGTACACTTGTTCGTTCTAGACTTTTGGATGATTGAGTCTAGAAGTCGATAGGCTGAAAATAATCGGTTGTGTCCTTTGGATTTTTGAATAGATCAATACACTAGCTTCAAAAAGGCATACTAGATCAAATCCTGATCCAAATCCGCCTCCAGTATATGAAAACCCCAACCTAATCCCAAGAATTTTCCGTCGAGAAGCTCCCATCATTCCTTTGGTCAAATCTCACTCATACCCCACTGTTTTTTAATACATTGAAGATATTGAGTTTGACGATCAGTTCGAGTTATCATTGTTTGAAACCAAGTCCGAAAGTGCTACTGGTTCTACCGTTATCAATCCTGAGTTCATCAAGTATCTAGAAGTTGAACAAGCAAATAGATCTATCGATAATTATATTCTGAATCTTCAAAACTCCATTGTGGCAACCAACATCCCTGAATTCATTGAATCTGCATCCGAAACTCTTGGGCCATCTGAAATTGCATCCGGTTCACGGATTCCCACTGAACCTCCCTTTATCCCTACCATTCCCGTGCAGCCTGAGATCTCTGATCAGCAATCAGCGGTAGTTCCTCCTCCATCTCCACCGCATACACCTCGTTCATCTATTGCTCCCATTCCACCTGTTTCCCCAAGACAAATTATAAATCCTCCAAGAGCCATGGCAGCTCGATTTTCTCCTCTCGCGTTACTGCAGCAGTTGAATGATATGCCTGCAGATTATCAGAGCAAGATTCCAATATTTGATGGCACTCTGCAGAGTCTTCCAGCACAACAGCACGTAGATAAGATGATAGAATTTTTCGATCTTCATGAGATCGACGAAGAGAATGTAACCATGAGGCTTTTTGTGCAAACTTTCGGAGGGGAGGTAAGAAAATGGTTTAGAGCTTTGCCGGCAAGAAGCATTACTACAATGGCAGAACTTCACCAGCAGTTTTTGGATCGTTGGGAAATTAAAAAGGATCCACTTCAGATCAATGCCGAGTATAACAGCATCAAGCGCAATCCTGGTGAGTCCGTTCAGGACTATATTGTCAGATTCAATACAGTTTATAATGCAATTCTAGATGACTTAAGACCATCTAGAAAGTCAGCTCTCCTTAAATTCCCGGATGGTTTTGATCCAGAGATGGCTTATTCATTACGAGACAGAGATCCGCCTACCTTGGAAGATATGCAGAAGATTGTTGTTAGTGTTGAGGCGAATCTGAATGATAAGAGAGCCAGGTTGAAAGCAGAAAAGAGAGTGACCATAAAAGAAGAAGCTTCCACATCTACATCAGAACAACACTTGCTTTGTGAGATGGAAAAAATGTTCAAAAGAATGACGCTTGACAAGCCAGAACCGCAGATTCGGAATCCCAACTACCGTGGCCAGCAGCAGCCACAGTTCAGAATTAAGCAGCGTGAACAGAGAGCACAAGAGCCGGCAGCCCAGCAGCAAGTTAAAACACCTCTTCTGCAGAATTTTGTGAGTCAAGATTCAGACGATGACGATGATGTAATAGGGGAGCAAAACCACTTTTTTACTCCCGATGATCTGCCCATTTACATCACTGAGGATGAAGAATATGGAGAAAGTTCAGCTGCACAGAAAGATGAGGATTTCATTTTAGCAAATGATGAAGCTCTGGAGGAAGAATCAGATGAATACCAAAGAGGGTATATGAATGCTTTGTCTGCTCAGCAGAAGCAATACTCATTGAGAAACAGAGATGTGCCCATAAACCCAATTCAGAAGAGAAAAGAGGCTTCAGCACCGAAGATGGATTCACCTATACCACAGAAGAAAGGAAAAGAGACGATTGATCCCGCAGCTAACAAATCATCATCAGCAGAAAAGTCAAATCAGCCAAGCATAATGAAGGATAAGGCTGAAAGGAAAGAAGTTCCAGTCAAAGAGGTTGAAAGGGTTTCAGCTTTTAGTTTGGAGAATGAAATTTCTAAATTGAAGGTATCTATTCCTTTGACAGAAATTATGAAGAACAGCAGTTATAGAGGTCAAGTCTCTAAAATTATGAATTTTGATCCAATGTTTGACACGGTGAATATTGAAGATGATCAGCCTGAATTGATATTTGGGCCTGCTTTAGATGGTGAGTCCCCTGACAGTGATGTTCCTCCCTTTTATATCAGTTTGAGGTTGCATGAATATGTATTGCATAATGCCATGTTCGATTCTGGTGCTTCGCACAATCTTATGCCAAAAGAGATCATGGAAAAGTTGGGTTTAGACATTACAAGGAAGTACCATGATTTGTACTCATTTGATTCCAGCCGAGTGAGATGTATCGGACTCATCAAAGATTTGGTTGTAAGTTTAGATTAGATCCCTGCGAAGAATGT
The DNA here is from genome assembly GCA_034641835.2 of Pinus albicaulis. Classification (NCBI taxonomy): domain Eukaryota; kingdom Viridiplantae; phylum Streptophyta; class Pinopsida; order Pinales; family Pinaceae; genus Pinus; species Pinus albicaulis. Next base: position 258,020,369 of record CM076582.1, read on the forward strand.
CTTGATGGACGTGGTTGTGGCGGACATTCCTCCTCGATTTGGGATGCTCATTTCTAGATCTTGGGGAGAAAATTTGAAAGGTACACTACAGTTAGATTTCTCCTATGCAAAAATTCCTGTCTTTGGCCAAATGAGAAAGTTATATCGAGAGCAGAAGATGAAATACATGATAACAAGCAAGGAGAAACCAATCAATCATCCTGTAAATTATGTACATACCGACTTAGAGTCTTTTGTTTTGTTTGCTGATAGTTTTAATGATATAGATAGTCAGTTAGTTCAGGCAGAAGATATACCAGAGATCACCGAGAATTTTAGAGAAGTTCTGCAGAAAGAAAGACAAGAAAAGCAAGCTACTGTTGAGCAATCAGCTAAAGACGATGGGCAGCAAACAGAAAAAACAGAGCTGACGCAATTTCAACACTTAGAGGATGATGAAGATGGTCTTTGGACCATGGATTTCGATGGCGCAGTGGGTAGTGATGGTGCTGGAATTGGTGTTTGGATACGCAGTCCATTTTCCGCTCCGAATAAGGTCCCGAGAAATGTGCGAGTATGTTCCTACAAACTAGCATTTGATTGTTCTAACAATGAGGCTGAGTATGAGGCTCTGATTGCTGGCCTAAAGATTCTAAGAAAGATGAACGCGAAAAGAATTGCAGTCTATGGTGATTCCGAATTGGTGATAAAACAGGTAAAGGGTGAGTTTCAAGCCAAGCATCCTCACATGAGGGCTTACCGTAATGCAGTTTTAGACATTTTGAAGTTATTTTCAGATTATACCTTGACGTGTGTGCCTCGCATACAAAATGGTGTTGTTGATGGACTTGCTAAAGCAGCAAGCAATTTAAAAATCCCAATGAATTCCAGCAATAAGTTCGAGATCCATGTGAAGCACCGCCCTACCGTCCCGGATAATCAGAGATGTTGGCAAGTTTTTCAGGACGATGAGGAGATTAGTGATTTTCTGCAAAACAAGGGTAAGTTTAAAGATACCTCCATAGATACAAAACATGATGATGGTAATGATGATATGCAGATAAATCAAATGGAAGTGCTGCAACTTAAAGATAACATCATTCCTAAAGGATTGATTCCTTTAGAGGAACTCTTTGATCAAGACGATGTAGCCCGCAAACTGACATTGAGGCCGACTGAAAAAGGTGTTGAAGAAGTAAATATTGGGACAACTGAAAACCCCAAGATGGTAAAGTTATCCAAGTCATTGTCACCGGAGGTAAGAGCTGAGTATGTGAGATTGTTGTCTTCATTTGCTGATGCTTTCACGTGGGATTACTCAGATTTAAAAACGTATGACACTAATATCATTCAACATACGATCCCTATTAAACCAAATCAGAAGCCTTTCCGTCAGAAGTTGAGGAGAATCAATCCGAAGCTGCTACCATCGATTGAAAAGGAGGTAAATAGGTTGTATAAGTCAGGAATCATTGTACCTATCAGATTTTCTGATTGGATATCAAATTTGGTGCCCGTGAGGAAAAAGACAGGTGAGATCCGTTTGTGTATTGATTTCAGAAATTTGAATAAGGTGTCATTGAAGGACAATTATCTGCTGCCAAAAATGGACCATATATTGCAGCGAGTAGTTGGAGCATCAAGGATGTCACTACTCGACGGCTATTCAGGATATAATCAAATTTTAGTGCATGAGGACGATCGTGACAAAACCACGTTCACCACTCCATGGGGAACGTTTCATTATGCCAAGATGCCGTTTGGTTTGAAAAATGCAGGTGCCACTTTTCAGCGTGCAATGGACATGGCTTTCACCAATGAGAAAGATGTATTTTTGGTTGTTTACCTTGATGATTTGACGGTGTTTTCAAATTCTGATGAAGAACATTTATATCACTTGAAAGTTGTTTTTCAGAAGTGCAGAAAATATGGCATTTCGCTGAATCCGAAAAAGAGCTTGTTTGCCATGGATGAAGGCAAACTTCTTGGCCACATCATATCGAAAGACGGCATTCGTGTTGACCCTGCACATGTTGAAGCAATCCAGCAAATTGAACAGCCCCGGAACAAGAAAGAAATACAGTCATTTAATGGTAAAATGAATTTTCTGCGTCGTTTCATTCCAAATCTTGTTGAGCATCTTAGAGAAATCACGAACATGCTGAAAAAGGACAGTCAGGTAAAGTGGACAGAAGAGGTGGTGAAATCATTCAATTTGGTAAAGTTAGCTCTTTCTTCAGCCCCTATTTTAATCAACCCGGACTACACACAGGACTTCATTTTGTTTTCGTTTGCTTCTGAGCACACTTTGGCAGCTGTTTTAATGCAGAAAAGGGATGGAGTTGAGAAGCCCATTGCCTTTTTCAGTCGAATTATAAGGGACGGAGCTTTGAAATATAACATTATTGAGAAACAAGCACTTGCTCTTGTGAAGGCCTTAAAGGATTTTCGTGTGTATATACTGCATTCCCACATTATAGCCTACGTTCCTAACGCAACAGTTAAAGATGTTTTGGTAAAGGCAGATCCAGAGGGAAGACGAGGTAAGTGGATCGCTGCGTTGTTAGAATATGATGTGGATATTAAACCGACCAAGCTGATCAAAGGACAAGGACTAGCCAAGCTCATGGCTGAAACAAATCTGCATGCTTTAGACATAAATTTGATCGCTGCTATGTCTGATGAGGATGAGGAAAGTACATCATTTCAGGTATCTGATATCTTTGTTTCTTCCCCTTGGTATGCTGACATTTTATATGTACTTCAAAATTTGTCTCCACCACCCGGGATGCCTAGAAATAAGAGTAGAACCTTGAAGTTGAGGGCTGCAAAGTTTTGCATATTGAATTCTGCATTATATTGGAAAGACCCTGGTGGAATGTTATTGAATTTTTTGGTAGAGGAAGAAGCCAAAAGAGTTTTGGAGGACTTTCATAGAGGAGACTGCGGGGGCCATCTATTTTGGAAAACCACAGCGAATAAGATTCTGAGAGCGGGATACTATTGGCCTACTTTATTTTCTGATGTATATAAGGCTGTTAAGAGTTGTCACGAATGTCAAATTTTCGAAGGGAAACAAAAATTACAGCCTTTGCCTCTTAAACCAATTGAAGTCAGTGCACCATTTCAGCAGTGGGGGTTGGATTTCATTGGGAAAATCCATCCGGCATCTTCAGGTCAGCATAGATGGATATTGACAGCAACGGATTACTTCACGAAGTGGATCGAGGCGATTCCCACCCGACAAGCCACGGATGCGGTAATTATTTCTTTTCTTGAAAATAACATTCTGTCACGTTTTGGGTGTCCTAGTAAGATAATCACAGATAATGCAGCGGCCTTCAAGTCTAAAAGGATGGTTGAATTTTTCAATAAGTATAACATCAGCTTGGGACATTCGACTGCCTACCATCCGCAAGGAAATGGCTTGGCGGAGTCTTCAAATAAGTCTTTGGTAAATATCATTAAGAAATTGCTGGAAATCAATAAGAAAGGCTGGCACAAGAAATTAGTGAATGCACTTTGGGCTGATAGGGTAAGTCAGAAAAAATCCATCGGTATGTCTCCCTTTGAGTTGGTGTATGGAGTAGACACAGTTTTTCCCACTTCTCTTGCTGTCCCGGTAGTCAAATTGCTTCAGGAAGCCGGTAGTGAGGAAGATCCCATGCAGCGAAGGATAAATCAGATGATTCATTTACAGCAGACACGGGAGGAGGTCTTTCAAAATACATTCAAGTTGCAGGAGCGCATTAAGAAGATTTATGACAGGAAGGCGAAAGCAGATAAGTTTCAGCTAGATGAGGTGGTTTTGAAGTGGGATGCTCGGAATGAGGAAAAAGGCAAGCACGACAAATTTGAAAACCTTTGGAAGGGTCCTTTTAAGATTGCAGTGTATCGTGGTCAGAACGCCTTTCTTCTCAAGGAAATGAACGGGGATGATTGTCCTGGAGGGCCGATCAATGGTCGGCTGCTCAAGCGATACCATTTCTGAGTATTTTCTGCTGATTTCATTGTCATTGTATATATCATTCTATTTTTGTTTCATCGCAAGTGTGTACTAATCTCTTTTCTCCGGTCTGGGGCCCAAAGCGAAGGCTATAATTCTGAAGAAGGAGGTTAGTTGGTTTGAAGTTTGTCAAGTTAGTTTTATCAGTCATTTCAGTTTTAAAGTTGAGTCGGTTTCAGTCAAGTTTCAGTCAAGTTTTCAGTCAATAAATGTGTCCAAGGTTTTGTGTTATCTTTTGAAATAATGACTCCATCGCCCAATGGATGAAGGCACTGTCTAACTCTTCCAGAGATCTGTCGTTCTTGGCATCTCCTTGGAGCTACCATCCCCATTGGAGCCAATGTTAGAGTCGGTCCTTACAGCCCTCCGTCAGAGATCATTTCGCTTTTTGCATATCATTTTTAGGTGTCTCGCTCACTTCACTTCGTTGCATTTCGCTAGGGGCATGCCATTGACTGACGAGAGGGTCTGGTCGTCTTGTATTTCCTCATGCTTGTACCTGCTGGGCTAATTAAAACTCCTCAAAAATCATCGAAGTTCAGGTCACGTCATTCATGGTCATAAATGATTATTTTCGTCAAAAAGAGTCTTTTACTCCTAGAGTCTAGGATTTTAGTCTTTTGACATAATTAATAAATGCCCGCAAGCCATGAGGATGGTTTCGCAAAGGTTCTTAATTCAAGTTTTCATCATCAAAAACATTTGAAGACATTTCTAGTTTAAAGCTCTGTTTTGAACTAGAAACTGTCAAATTTATTTTTTGTAATAATTATGTATTTTTTCCACCATAAAAATTTCAACGCAGCCTCTGGTCTTTGCCGAAGTCAAAATTCCAAAATCCCTGCAAAAAATTAAATCATTACATCAGTCCAAAACTTAGAAAAATAGTGAAAATCCAAAAGACAGAATTGCATTAAATGATAAAGTGCCAAAATTGCCAAACATTACAAAGTGGGTTATGGAGAAAATAAAAATCAAATCTGATTCTTGTGAGATATTTCTCAAGCTATATAAACCATTGAAGACAAGTCATTTTCACAAATTTCCAAAGCAAAGTCGAGTTTGGAGTGTTGGAGAGAAAAAAACTCGTTTTCAGAGCCGTGGAGTTGAAGTGGAAGTGCGCGTGGTGCATACAAGTGGCGCGCGATGCACACACGGCGCGCGACGCACTGGGCATCACAGGCCTGTGCATTTTTGCATGCGCGCGACGCACACACAGCGCGCGACGCACTGGGCATGCGCGCGGCACATAGAGTTTCAGGGCCGGAAAACTTCAGTTCACCACCCAAATTCGCATCAAATCACTTCATTTACTTGCAAGTAAGTTATTCATGCCTGCTTAGTGACTCATAAACATGTTGTGGTGTTTTGAAAGTGGAGAAAACAAGTGTTTGATGTGGTGAAATGTAAACCCTATGTTCATTGCCAAAATCACTCCATAGGGTTTTGAAGGACATGTTAGTGATATTGTGGGGGTTTCCAAACTTGTGTTATTGATATATATGCCCATGCTCTCTATTATTATTGGTGTCATCGCTTATTGTTTACCATAGCCTCATGCTCTCTCTCTCATATTCAAATCACTGCTTTCATTACCATTTTCATTGTCACACTGTTTATCATTTATATTGTAACACAATCCCATATTTACTATTCCCCATTTTCCATTGACAAAGCCTAACTATCATTGCAAGGGCTGTTTTCTTTGTCCTACACTACATTATAATCCTTCCTACTCACTTGTCAAAACCCCCATGTAGTCAAGCAGTGGCTATTTTCCATTTCAAACTTATTTGACAGTACCTTTATCATTATGGTTTTCCTATAGCACCTTGATACACATGTGACACATTTGGGATTTGAGCATACACTGAAACTCTTGTTTTTCACCATACCTATATCAGCATATATTTGTCAAACATCTTGATTTCAGCACCATGTCAGAGACGGATTCAGTCTATGAGCAGGAATATGACAGTGATTCCACAGCAAAGATTAATGTGCCACGGAGGTCTCACAAAAGTGGCAAAAGTGGTAGGCATGTCAGGGAGGAGCCTACTTCTTTGGCTCAATTGCAGGCTTGCCCGCTTGCAATGGATTGTTTTCAACATCAGTCATGTTTCCAGTACTGTGAGATGATTTCACAAACCCAGCATCATCATGAGCTAGCTCGCCTATTTGTTCTACATTTACATGATGGCCGTGTAAACCTTGCCGGAGTTAACTTCATTCTGTCACCAGAGACCATTGCTCAGGCCACCGGGATACCAAACATAGGAGAGGAATGGAACAAACGACATCAGCTAGAGAAATCCTACTATGAGCCATACATCAAACCTGGGTATATGAGGTAGCTGAGCAGGGTATTTCCATTCAGATTTCTGAAGGATGAGTTTGCACCATTGATGAAACTCATCATTCGATATTTCAGTTGCGAGGGCAGATTCTTGCGCCTCTATGCGTACCATATCCGTTTGTTGATGCATTTCACGAGGGTACGTATGATGAGCATTCCATACTTCATGTATTGCAACATAGAGCGGATGACATTTCTTGTACAGAAGAAGACCCCAGCACAGCAGCATAGCAGTATATATCATTACGCGCTGATCAAAATCATGGTGGTACATCAGCTAACACAGCAGGGCATTGCATGGGATGAGTGCATCTCCCGTGACTTCTTCACAACATCACAGTTGCCTCCCGAGGTAGTTCATGATGAGGGAGAGCCTTCACACCAGCTTGACATTCCTGAGACCGAGCATATCAGTGCTCCAGTGTATGTGACATATCATCGAGGCCACAGGGCCTTATTTGCAGCTACACGACGAGTACTATCTCCACCCGAGGTGGAAGGGGTCTCGTTGACTTCATCAGCAGAGCGAGTATTATCTCCACATGATGTGGAAGGGGTCTCGCCTTCGTCTTCAGCACAGGTACAGATTCAGGACAGAGGCAAGAGGCCTATGCATGATGAGGGCCCCTCAGGAGGCCAAGATACTGAATTCACATTGATTGATGTTGATGCGAGCTCTCCTAGCTCGAAACTGAAAGAGATCGTCCAGGAGCAGAAGGCTGAGATTGAAACGCTGAATGTTAAGTTGCAGAGAGCTCAGTGGGTGATAAACTACCTAGAGCAGCATAACAAACAGCTAGAGGATCAACACACACTTGTAGAGCTGTGGTGAATCCGTGAAGATCGACAATTGGCCTGGAAGAGACCCGGTGACATGACACCAATTGAGCGAGAGACATACCTCACACATGTTAAAATTCATCTGGAGAAGTTTTTGGCAAAGGCCAATAGAGACAAAGACATGCTCCGTCACATGAGAGGTCATTATTGGGCCTGCATGCACGTCTGCAAAGCAAAAATGAAGATTCTGAAGAGGAGGTTGAGCAGAGCACTAAAAAGGCGGAAGAGGCTTGATCCACTCCGGATTTTGGCCGAAGCTTCGTTGGCTGAGCATGATACATGATGGAGGGTCTTCGCTCCAAATTTGAGAAAATTTGGAGAATTTTTTGTCATTTTGGAAAATTTTGGTCTCAAAACAGGTTTTTCAGCCCAACGCGTAGCGCGTCATGACGCGCACTTATGTTTGGGACACTTGCTGGAGGAAAACTTTGTATTTTTGGATTTTTCATGGTAAGTTATGAATTCTCAGAAATGGCCGAAGCATTTCACCAAGTTCTGGATGATCAAAAGGGCCAAAAACACCATGAAAATCACCTTTCTGCCACCTTTTGCACCAGCAGGAAGTACTTGTGGGAGAATGAAGTTTTGGAGGGGCAAATGAGCTCCAAATTGGGAAATTCCACTTGGGTTGGATAGCAGACATACAGATATTTCCAACAAGCTATCATGAGCTTGATTTTGATGCCAGGAAGTGCCCCAAAAGCAGGCTGAAAGGCGTGCGATGCATAGAGCTCAGGCGCGCGGCGCATAGAGAAAATTGGTCAATTTTTCATTTTCCAGCTCAGGATTTCGGCCAGTTGGACCAGTTTTGATTGTGGATGTAATTTTTGAGTTATATTGATGTAATTTTGTGGTTTTAATGTAACTTTGATTCAATTTTACCTGTTCTAGATGATTCACTCCCAAAAAAGTGAAAATCAAGTGAAAGAATCAGTTTCCTTCCTTTTAGAGGCAAGTTGTTTGGCTGCCTAGATTTTAGCTCCTTGTTTAGAATTGGTTCAAACTGCTCCTAGAAGCATGAGCTCGACCCCTAGAGGCATGGGAAGGGGTTAGACTTGTCTATTTATTGTATTTTCTGAGACACTTTCAGGGTTGGACAAGTTGGACTCTTGGGAAAATTTTGGCACACTATTGTACATATTTTATGCATTTTTGGCTAAGGAAAGATCAGAGGTTTTGCAGCACCTATTGGGATTCATGTGGCTTTCATTTTTTGATGGTGTTTTCTCTCATTTTTTTGTAAGTTATTTCATGTTTAATGTATTCCATTCCCTTCTTTTGCTTCTGAAACTAAATGAATGAGTAAATGAGGTAAAATTCATTGATTCCAGTGCTCTGCCTTTAAATTTGTTTAGTTTTATATGTTTTCGCCAGTTTGGAGAGGATCCTTGTTCTCCCTTTCCCTCTTCAACTCCTTGTCATTCTGATCCATCCATACACATAATCAAAAGCATCAAGACTACTACCTACCTTGCCCCAGCTCGAATTCTGTAAAGATCTGAACTCATCCCCGAGCCCAAAATTGTTTTTCCCATTTCTCCAACGAAAACCCAAAAAATTTAAAACAAACCTTCCTATCTATTTACTAGCCTAAAATAAATATCCATTATAAGTCATCTCAGCCCCTTTGAAGACCTTTTGCCGAGATAGACCTGGAGAGAGCCCTCTCCTGTCCTCGTAGGGATAGCTATGAGGCTGAGCGTGGTTTGATGTTGCCTTGAGTCCTCGCTTTCCTTTAGCCTACAAGTGATTCAAGCTCTAACAAGACTTACGGGCATGCACAACTTTGTGCATTACCTCATCCAATTAAAGGCAAGTACAATTGCTACTACATTTATGGACACAATTCCGTGTTACATGGAAACCCAAGGGTTATCAGAGCAACAGAGATCCTATTTGACTGAAAATTGGACGGAGTTATTTGGGTACTCAATTAGCTCATAGCTCATCTATCATCCTCAATCTCGTGGTCAAACCCCAGGTAGTGAAAAAATGTTTGGAAGGATATCTTCGTTGTTTTGTATTTGATAAACAAACACAATGTGTCAAGTGGTGACCTCTGGCTAAATGGTGGTATAACTTTTCCTTCCATACCGCAACAAAAATGACCCCATTTATGGCACTTTATGGATATCATCCACCGTCCATCACATCATATTTAAGAGAAAATCCTAAGGTGCAAGTAGTGTAAGATCACATCGGGCATCAACAACAAGTTATCCAACTCTTAAAGGATAACCTGAATTTGGTACAAAATCGAATGAAACAATAGGAAAATCAACATTGCAAGAAGAGAAGATTTGATGTAGGATATCGGGTATTTTTACGGCTACAACCATACAAAAAAATGTCCCTCAAGCAAGCTATGAAGGATAATAAATTATCGCCAAAGTACTATGGTCCTTACAAGGTGTTGCAAAATATTAGTACTATGGCATACAAATTGGAGCTTCCTGCTTCTTCGCGAGTGCATCTAGTTTTCCATGTTTCATGCTTAAAGAAGGTTATAGGTGAAAATATTCCAGCTCAAACAATATTTCCAGAACTTAATGAGGAAGGAAAAATCATATTGGAACCTGAAGCGGTCACGGAAACAAGAACTCGACAGCTACGAAATCGATCAATTTCAAAGTATCTCATCAAGTGGAAGAACTTACCCACTGA